>JAXQQM020086883.1:0-31431 GCA_034641835.2 Pinus albicaulis
TGGAAATGTAAGGAGTTAATTTTTTTTAATAAAATTTACTCACTGGTAACTATCCATTCACAATTAAATATTCCTTACTCATCATTAATAAAATGTTTACCAATTCATAGTGTAAGTTTAGAATAAGAATAGTAAGCTCCTTAACCATTAACAACCTCCATTACAATACATTAACATAATACTATATGATGGAACCTTCCATTCATTTCATTACTCATATATTCATCACATACTTCCCATTAATAACATCATGACAAGAAAGGAATCAACATCATCAACTTGACACAATAATCAATCACATCATTGAACACCAATATACCCTAGAAACCCCGTAGGGTGAAAACCAGCAACATTTAATTTTATTATTAAATGCTCGTGAGGGTGATCAACTCTCACTCAATGCCTTATAAGGGAGACTATCCCTTAACCATCGTTTATAAATCTTACAAGGAAATATACTAATATCTAGCTTAAATCCATTACAGTAAATATGATACCATTTACCCTCTGGTCTTCATGTCTTCATATCTCGATGGCATGGATGTACCTACAATGGTCCATCATACACTAGATCATCTGGTAGTTCACACTCATCTGCATGAACCATAATCATTTACCTACCACTGGGTTAAGCATAATATTTCCTTTATACATATCATCATCATACCCTGCTAATGTTACCTTCAACGTACATTGATATCAAGATTCATAAAGTATAATAATTCATTTCATATATCTATACTATAGTAGTTTCTCCATCTAATCATGTATATTCATGACATGCAAGTAAAGTACCTTGACATTCTCCCTTTAACAACACATACCTCATATGTGCTAGTTATAAGTAATCACATTAACTAATGTTTCCGTCGCATAAGCACACATTCCTGCAAGGAAATAGCTACATCTCCCCAGCATATATTTAAAATAAACTGATACATTAGTTACAACATTAGTGCATGAAATTTACATAATTTAGTCAAAATAGCTAACCCTTGAGCTATTAATTTTAGTGCATGAAATGCAAGCTAACATAATAAATGTTTCTTCCATGCATGCAAATACATATAGATTCCAAAGAGTCTCCCCAAAGGAGTGCTTACACAATGAAAGACATAGCTTCCTCCACGAGTCTTCCCAAAGGAAATCTCAACACAAGTGAGCATGGAAACATATGTTCTCTTTTCTGTAAAACTATGCAATTAAGCATACAAATACATGTCTTCTTTTTCAAAGATTATACTAAGAATCATTTCCATTGTAGCCTAAAATGCTATATTTCTCACATAAAAATATGTATATTCTTTCCAATGAAAGTTAATACATATATTGCATGCCTATGCATGATCTTCTTCCAAAAAGAAATTAACATCATCATCATGATAATATAAAAGTAATCACATAGTTTGTTCCTCTAAAGAAATATAACTGAATAGTTCCTTTATTCGTGGATTTATTAAATAACTAATATTTACCAACACCATGGTAAACTACCCATGGATTTATGAAATAATTACTATTTACAACATGGTTAATGTATTTCAAGAGTTACCCTCTTTAATCTATTCAAGAAAATACCTTGGACTGGTTATCATCTCATAAACTAAATGAGTACAAAATCCATTTCAAGATAAAGAGCATACGTCTTCTATTTTCTTGCTTATACAATATTATATAAATATTTATATTAAAGAGTTACTCTCTTTAATCTATTCAAGAAAATCCCAACTTATTATATCTTTCCATGAAATATTTTTCATATATTCACTTCATCTTGATATGGGAATAAAACTTGTTTATAATGAGATTGAAAGATGACCGAGGTAAATAATCAATAGTGAATTTCTTTCAGTCATATTCCAAATAACTAATGAAACACCCTCTTCTTTCTGTGTAACTCATCCCAAGGAAGATGAGCAAAATTATTACTTATTATTTAACATTTTCCCATAATCTTTTCCCAAGAAAATTTATATATATATATATATATATATATTCACCAAAAAAAATATTTATATCCAATGTTATTTTCCAAATAAGAGCCTTAATTCTTATCCTTTTCCACAAGTAAAAATGCATATGAAATAATTCTCAAGACTTCTTATTTAATCTTGGGAATAATTATTTCAAAACTTTTCAGTAAAAAAAGTTAACAAAATACTTATCTTTTAATTTCTGGAAATTTGTTTGTACAGGCTCTCCTACAACAACTCCAGCTACATATCCCCATTTATTTACAAAGTATAAGGAAGCTTCATGTGGTTTCTTGACTCGTTCAGATCCAAGTTCTTCACAAAAAATTTGAATCTGTGCACAAGCTAATGGACAACATCGTAACTCTTTCCATTCCTGAGAGCCAAACTCCATAAACTGTAGAGACTTGGAATTGGTTCCCAAGATTTTAAAGAAACTAGACTCTAGGTCCTATAACTTATTAGTAACCATATCAATATACCCCGTTTTTTCAAACGACTTGGCATCAGATACTGATATGGCTAGCGCTAACAAAGTGCTCAGAAGAATGACAAGGAGGTGAGCCATGGCGAGCGAAACTCTTGGAATCTCTTAACAGAACAAAGGGTGAAGAAATAATGATATGGGTTGGTTGGGGTGTTGTTGGATTCCTCTTACCTGTTTATATTAATAATGTAAGTTTGTTATGAAGAAGTCGTTCAACTTTAAACCGATTCTTGATTAACAGTTACAATAAAATTTATTTACCATGATTTTGTTGGAGTACATGTGTTACATACTCCCCCCTTAAGAGAACATCGTCCTTGGTGTGCTTCTCTCACTAAAAATGAAACTTACAATCAGGACATAATAATATAAACAACCCAAAGGGGGTCATTCCCCTTCACAATGAAACACTTTCATTTCCTTAAATGCCAATAATTGAAACAATAATTTTTTTATCCATATTCATAAGAATGTATAGCGCAAAGAATATTTCATTTCCATTTCTAACTGCTTATCCCTTATTCAATTCATAAAATAATAGAAAAATCTCTATACAAACTTACCATTATTTACCAATTACTATTAGAAGAATGATGGCTTTTATGAAAGTTCTCTGAGAATGGTTGAACACCCATCAACACTTCCTAGAAAGAGCCTGTAATGTATGACTAACAATTCAATCACATTAGTCACATAGTTGCAACCATCAAACATTATTGCAATATAAAGAGATGTTTTAATCAAAGTACTTTTATAGGTACTTAGAGAGAACCAACCCTCTCATCAATGCATCACGTGCACACTGTCTTAGCTCTTGCTAAAGACATCCACACAGTACTTCAAAAAAGTACTCAAAGAGCACCTAGCTCTCTAATCGTACCAATGGTCAATCAATGCACCATAGGCATATCCTAGCCTCTACTAAGACATTCAAACAAATTTAGTAATAAAATAAATGAACTTATACATTCAGTAATTCTCTAGTTCATTTTACGAGCGCTAAGCTCATTTTCTCTTAATATCTAAATAGGATATTTACTCAATCATAAAATTTGTTTTATTATAACTTTATAAATTTTTACTTAACTTGTTCCCTTATGAGAACCACAATGGTAAACAAATTCTCCTCTAATCCATAGGATTGATTAATTTTTCACATCAGTTGATCAATCTTTCCACACTAAAAGTCTTTATACTTATACGGAAATTTAGTCTTTCAGGTACCTTGGTCATCCCAACCATCAAGTGAGAAATTACGTCCTCCTTGCCCCTAGCTCCGAATCTGAACAATGTCACGGAGTTAATAGTGGATTCCTTTTCTATGACACAGGGATAGGCAATCAGTCCACACTCAAAAATCACGGAAGAAATTAAGGGACGATCTGGTCCAATTCTCCAATTCTAGTGGAATAGTTTCTCCTCTATGAGTTCTTCCTTTGGGGATGTGGATGTTTTTGGCTTTACAAGGGTTGCTGGAAGCTATTTTCAACTGGTCCCAACCAGCTCGAGAAAATACTCCCCCTTTACCAATTTCACAGAATGCCTACTCCTCCCCGGGGATCCAGCTTATCCTCAGAGGAGTAGGTAACTGTCTTTTCAACTGTCCCCAACCACTTCCTGTTCTTGGAAACAATTACCATCAGCTTAAAAATATTTTATTTTCATTAATTAATTTCAGCAATTTAAATAACTTGCTTTATCAACAGTGACGATTTGAGTTTTTCTTGCCAGATAAAAGAAAATTAAACAAATTGTCCTTAACTAGTTAATACTAGTTAACTTTAATGAAGCTGTCACAACTTCCCCCCTGGAAGTAACATACATGTATTGTACATTAAAACATGATACTTTAACGTTTTTAGTTGCAACTCACATTGCAATGCTTGTGATTTTTTATTTTCTGTTTCCATTAAGCTTCCATGCTTACTATAAGAAACAAAGCTAATCATAAATATGCATTTCTCAAGCATATATTATCTTATGCACACATTTCCAATGCCCATAATGTTCTGTTCCCACAAACTGATTCATGAAGTAATTATCATAATCACTTGTTTACAACTTTCAAATAGCTTTAGTCAAAATCGATTTGTGCATATAACTTTCATTAGTTATTCATTCATAACTAGTCAATAGTTTTAATACATTCATGATGACTCATGCAAACACTAGTTAGTCAACTAGTCATTTAGTTAAGTTTCATAACTGGATCCATTAAGAGACTTCATTCAATTTAATTTTAACACTCTATCATCTTAGATTAGGACTTCCTTCATCTTTTGCATTCATGCATTAGTTTCACACACCATCACTATACACATTCATCTTTTTAAAGTAGTGCATGGTAACTTAGAAATTTTATTGCATGCAAAAACAACTACTTCTTTTCAAGCTCAAATGAAAAGTATTGTTTTCCTTTCATGCTTTTATACTTTCTTTCCTAAAGAAATAAAGCATAATACACATATTAATCTCATATGCATATTCTTATGCAGTTATAATAACATGTATTTTTTTTTAAGAATTCTCTTAAATGGAAGTTAATCTCATGCAATGCCATATATATAACAATTCATTTTTAAAGGAAATCAACATGCATATACATAGACTTCTTAAAATAAAATAAAATAAAATACTTATCTTTATTTCATGTGAAGGACTTCTCTCCCTACTGCAATATTCATCCTCATCAGGAATTCACATTGCTCCTCCACAACAATGTTTTCTTGTAGCAACATTGACAAGATTTTATAGTATGATTAGAATACGCCTTAATCAATAAATAATCAATCTTTGGGTGATCTTTTAACACCTATTCATGTGCATATATGAGATGTGAATACAATGTCACAACATGCTTTCTTCTAACATCTCTACATTAGTGTGAGTAAGTAATTATCAATTCATGTCAAATAACTCCCTCATTATTATGAGGTTTTTCACACACGCACACATTCGTACAAGACAAATCACAATATCTATTCAGAAATTATTTTAATGGAAAATGACACAATATGCATTCACTTTACTTAAACCTTTACAAAAGACCCACCACTTCATATTTTGCCTTTGGAACATGCAAATATAATAAAGCTAACACATTGGCTGTCGTTCCTATGTATACAATGCATAAAGATTCAAATATAATAAATCTAACACATTGGCTGTTGTTCCTATGCATACAATGCATAAAGATTCTAATCTTAATTTCCCAACAGAGTACTTAACATAATCGAGTAGGCAAACTCATGATTCCTCTTCGAGGACACATAACATAATAGGCATGCAAAACATGGTTTTCTTTTCCATAAAACTAATGGAATAAAACATAAGAATACATACCTTATTCTTGAAATATTATACCCACATTAGCCATGTATATATTTCAAGGAAACCAAAACATTACTTTAGTTTTTGTACATGTAATTCATCTTCTTTGCCAAAGAATATTTTCTAAAGTATGATAACAAAACATGTTATCATTTCCACATATAGACTTATGTTCTTTCCGATGAAATCTAATACAACTATTGCATGCAAAGAACCTTGTTCCTCTATGATTCTACATGCAAGTTGATCATGCTTTGCTTCCAATAATTTACCATAGATAGCCTCTTTTATGCATAAAAACTACGCAATACTAACAAGGTTAACTTAACCTTTAATATACCTAAATCAAGAAGTTGACATAATCCATCTAGCAATGTAGTATATTCAAGAGGTTATTCTCTTTAGCCTATATTTATTTTCAAGAAAAGAACTTGGATTCCTTTTCACTTAACACACAAGTACGAAATCCATTTTAAAAGAAAACAAGCTTCTCATCTTTTCTTAAATAAGATATATATAAAGGCAAGCAAGTTTACTTATTTATGTTTTACTACTGCTCACACCTTTCAAGATACATACTAGTAATCTTTGCAAGAACTCACATGGGTTCTTCTTAGCAAAACTAGCATAGTAGTTTGGTCTTTTACCATGGTATATCTTTCTAAAAGATTATCATATTAGAAATGCTTTATTACTTTCCAAAAGAACTAGCACAATCTTGCATATTAAGTAAAACCACATTTTACTCTATATTTGTCTCTTTTAGTTGCAAGATTTACATGCAAGATTTATTTTCAAAATATACATATTTATCTCAAGAAGAATCAAATGTATATTAGTTAAATTTTCAAGCACACACATGTTTCTTCTTCAGGAACCAAATTCCCAACTCCTTTCAAGGAAACTTCAACACAACAATAGAAGTTTTACGTACATGGAAAATACATATCCTTTTTAAAGAAATGCTAACTCAACAGTTATTTACTTTGTGAACAGTGTATTTTCTGTAAATGCAATAAATAGTGTTTCAAGAAAAGAAAGATAATAATACTTATCTCTTGAAACTCTTTATTCATCTTGGATTAGAGATGCGATGCTTTTCATCTCGAATCCCTCAATTTCTTTTCACTAACTCCCAAAGGTGCCAGTGTTGCAACCTTTAGCTTTGATACCACTTGTAACATACACCGTTAACTTCACATGGAAATGTAAGGAGATAATTTTTTTTTATACAAGTTACTCATGGGTAACTAACCATTCACCATTAAATATTCCTTACTCATCATTACATAGAATGTTTACCAGTTCATAGTGTAACCTTTATAATAGGAATAGGAAGCTCCTTAACCATTAACAACCTCCATTTTAGTACATTAACACAATTATTGTATGATGTACCCTTCCATTCATTTCATTACTCATATAGTCATCACATACTTGCCATTATGAGCATCATAACAAGAAAGGAATCAACATCATCAACTTGACACAATAATCAATCACATCATTGAACACCAATATACCCTGGAAACCCCGTAGGGTGAAAACCAACAAACGTTTAATTTTATTATTAAACGCTCGTGAGGGTGTTCAGCCCATCACTCAATGGCTTATAAGGGAGACCATCCCTTAACCATCGTTTATATAATCTTACAAGGAAATATGAAAATATCTAGCTTAAAGCCATTACAATAAATATGATACCCTTTACCCTCTGGTCTTCATATCTTCAGATCTTCACATCTTGGTGGCATGGATGTACCTACAATGGATCATCGTACATTGGACCTTCCTGCAACTCGCACTCATCTGCATGAACATTAATCATTTACCTGCCACTAGGACAAACGTAATTTTCCTTTGTACATGACAAGCATAATATTCCTTTGTACATGTCACCATCATTCCCTGCTATGATGCCTTCAACATAAAATGATGGTCAAGATTCATAAAGTATTAATCAATCATTTCACATATCTGTACTATAGTAGCTTCTCCATCTACTCATGTATATTCATGACATGCAAGTAAAGTACCTTGTCATTCTCTCTTTAATGACACATACCTCATATGTGCTGGTTATAAGTCATCACAATAACTAATGCTTCCGTCGCATAAGCACACATTCCTGCAAGGCAATGGCTACATCTCCCAATATTTTCTTTAAAATAAACTGATACATCAGTTAAGATATTTATGCATGTGATTTACATATATTTAATCAAAATAGCTAACCCTTACACTATTACTTTTAGTGCATGGAATGTGAGCTAACATAACAAATGTTGCTCCCATGCATGCAATGCATATCGATTCCAAAAGAGTCTCCCTAAGGAGTGCTTACACAACGAAGCACATAACCTCCTTCACGAATCTTCCCAAAGAAAATCTCAATGCTAGTGAGCATGTAAAAATATGTTTTCTTTTTGTAAAAATATGCAATTAAGATTATAAATACATGTCCTCTTTTCCAAAGATTGTACTAAACAATCATATTCAATGTAGTTTAATACTACAAGCTATCTTTCTACATACAAATAAGTATATTCTTCTTCAATAAAAGTTAATACATATATTGCATGTATATGCATGATCTTTTTCCAAGGGAATTAACATCATAATCATGATAATATAAAATAATCATGGTAATCTACCCATGGTTTTATGAAACAATTAATCTTTATCAACACCATGGAAAAACTACCCATGGTTTTATGAAACAATTAATCTTTAACCACACCATGGAAAAACTACCCATGGTTTATAAACTATATGGATTTATTTATTAATATGAGAAAACATCTTCTTTCTTCTTACTACATGAAAATACTTCAAGAGTTATCGTTTTCAATCTATTCTTGCGACATTCACTTCATCTTGACATGGGAATAAAAACTTTATAAAGCACTGAGATTAAGATAACCGAGGTAAATATCAATAAAGTAATTTGTTTAGGCCATATTCCAACAATTAATTAAATATCCTTCTTTCTCTCGTGTAACCCATCCCAAGAAAAATGAACAAAGACACATTATTATTAACGTTTTTCCACAATTTTTCCCAAGAAAAAATTATATATATATATATATATATATATATATATATTCACCAAAACAAACTCTATATGCAGTGTTATTTTCCAAATAAGAGCATTAATTCTTATCCTTTTCCACAAGTAAAAATGCATAAGGAATAATTCTCAAGACTGCTTATTTAATCTTGGGAATAATTATTTCAAAACTTTTCAGTAAAACAAATTAGTAAAATACTTATCTTTTCATATGCAATGGTAACCAAGTTGTACATGCTCCCTACAACAACTCCAGCTACGAACCTTCATTTATTGCCAAGCTTCGTGCTGTTTCTTCACTCGATCATTTATTGCCATGCTTCGTGCTGTTTCTTCACTTGATCAGATCCATGTTCTTCACAAAAAACTTTGAGTCTGTGCACAAGCTGATGGACAGCATCGTAACTCTTGCCATACCTCAGAGCCAAACTCCATAAACTGCAGGGACTTGGGATTGGTTCCCAAGATTTTAAAGAGACTGGACTCATGACTTGGCAGCATATACAACTTGGCAGCAGATACAGATATGGCCAGTTACCAAAGTGAATTAAGGAAGATGATCTATGGGCGAAACTGTTGGAATTTTAACAGATAAAGGCGATGAAAGAAATGATAGGTTGGTTGGTGCAGCCGTTGATCTATGGTCTATGGTTCATACACAACAGCAGCCTGTTAATGCGGAAGATGTTTAACTTTCAACCTATTTGTGATTATCAAAGGAGTAAATTTATTTACTGAGTGCTTCAGATGGGAGAGGTCTGTTATATCGAGGAATTTGTTTTTTAATTTATAAAAATTATATAAAATTTAACGATTTTATATAAAACAAGGAAAATATTAAAATAAGAATATTTTTTCATAAAAATATTAATTAGTTGATAGTATGTAACATGAAAATGCTTGTACCTATTGTAATTATATTCTTTTATTAACTATTATTAATTAGTATTATGTAACATGTCCATGTTTGTAATTACGGTAATTACACTCCGTTATTTTCACTGAATTAGGAGGCAAAATGATGAAAGATGGCTAAAAATTAGATTCCAGGGTGATTTCTATAAGTGACATACATATGGTCGAGTTTTTTTTTCTACTTTATAGAAATTTGACTTTTACATGAATAAATAGTGAAATTACATGTTCTGGTTTCGACTTGTCTTTGGTGAAACATTTTTGGAAGTTTAAAAAGTAGTGTAAAAATAGCAATAAGTTATTTTATTGTAGTGGTTAAATGATTGTTCCACAAAGATTTGTTCAACAAATATATATTTTGATCATTCTTTTGAAATTTAAAAACAAAATTATGTTTCATCAATATTATTATTATTAACGTAATTTTAATTACTCTAATTTTATTTCTTGGAATTTATAGAAAAATTATTTAAATTTAAATTTATTTAAATTTTGTTATTGTTATATATCTATTATAAATTAAATGGAGCAACAATATGAATAGGCTCATTATGGTTACTGTTATAGGCTCATTGTGGTTATGGTTAAATTTTATTCTAGTAAATACAACAAAGAAAAGAAAAATTACAAGTATGGAATTTCCTATTTTTCATCATCCGAAGTAGGGAAACTATTGCAGAGCATTAATGTAGATGATTATTTTTTCAAGGATCTTATATTTTTTTTTTTTTTTTGAACTTTATATAAACTAATGTTATTTTTTATTTTTTTTATATATTTATATTAACTATAAACTTTTCTATGAAATTATTAATTATTATGAATTATTATTTTTAATTTTTAAAAGAAGTTTTTAAATTATAAAATAAAGGAGTGCAACAAAACAATAATATTTTTTTTGTATGTTGATGTCTATTATGGATTGATGTTAATATTATTTACTTATTTAATATATATTGCTACATTAAATTAAAGATTTGCAATAAACATGAAACACCCATTATAATGTGAATGTCAACTTTTAATCATGTGGAAAAACATAATTTTTTAACTTATAAAATACAAGTGAATGAGAAATGTATTTTTTAATTTAGAAGGAAGAAAAATAAAATAATGAATTTATAAATTTGATAAATCACCTAAATACATAATGTTTTAAATTATAAATATTATTATGTATAAGAAACATATATTTTTTTTTTAATTTCGAACTTAAATTTAAACAAAAGTGTAGTTCTCATAAATTTGAAAGACTCCTCTTTTCACCAAAATAGTTGTCCAAACAAAATAAAATACATACATCTCATAATATAATTGAAATATATTTTCATAACACATTATGTTTATAAAAAAAAATTAAAATATTTTTAAAATAATATTACATTTATTATTTATTTATTTATTTTTGTAACTATTATTTTTCATAATAAATGATGAAATTATTAATTATAATATGAATTATTATATTTAATTTTTTTGGAAAAATATAATTTTTTAAATTATAAAATAGTTATGCATAAGAAACACATTTTTTTTTTATAAATTTTTTGATGTCTATTATGGATTGATGTTAATATTATTTTAGTTATTTAATATATATGACTACATTAATTATAAAATTTCCATAATAAATGATGAAATGACTAATTATAATGTGAATGTCAATTTTTATCATGTGCAAAAAAATATAATTTTTTAAATTATAAAATGGTTATGTATGAGAAACCCATTTTTTTTTTTTGAAATGGGAAAATAAAAATAGTGAATTTATGAATTTGAAAATCACTCCAAAAAAATAGTTTTTAGATTATAACATGGTTATGTATGAGAAACACATATTTTTTTTAGTTAATTTTAAATAATTAATTGATACATTATGTTTATAAAAAAAATTAAAATATTTTTAAAATAATATTACATTTAACAATAATATGAAAATGAGATTAAAATGAGTAGTCATCCAAATAAAATGAAAGTAAAACGCATCCTCCCATGATGTTGACTGCTAAGTATGAGATTGAATGTCGTGGTTCATGCGTGTTATGTCATTTTCATTTTGTTTGTTCCTATGCCTGGCAGGAAACAACTATCATCGTTGAGGTGAGGGAGGTTATCCAACCCACGCAACACTGTCCTATGAGGGCTATAAAACATGGGCATCCTCAGCAGATTGATAGCACTTTCCAGTGAGAGGATTATTATTATTAGAGGTAAGATTATTTCATTTTGGAAGCCATGACGATTAGCTCATTTGGCTTTACTTTAGCTATAACGTTAGTACTCATGGTGGTTGTCCCCCTTCGAATGGGAGCGGTGTCTGTGTAACTTGACGCTAGTTCTTACTCTAGCAAAGCACCCACCTCAACGGTTACGGCTACCACTCGTGGAGTCTGTGTAACTGGATGCTAGTGATAAGTTCTGGAGAGTATAGAAGATATAATTATTGAGCGGCACCAGCGTCGTGTTACAGACACCACTGCCACTGGCAGGGTGGAGTACTCTGCGCACCAACAACCACTTGTAGTAACATTAGAGCTAAAGGAATGCAAAATTACCTGATCGTCAAGTAGCGAACGTTATCGTGAGGACGCCCACGATAAACAAAATGACACCGGTTAGCAGGTAAGGTTGAGGAGCTTGTCAAGTTTCTTAGCGCAATTAGCCTCATGGTTAATGCAATTTTAGATTGTATGTTTTCAACTATAATCTTCCATGATTTCTTACCCCACCGGTTCTAGGCTAGGCCCCGATTTCCTTCGCGGTATTAAGTTCAGTTTTTCTTTTTACACAATATGCGTTCACATCTTTATTGAGATTTCCTTTTTGGCGAGGGTTAAATCTCCTCCTTGCTATATCTAGGAATTTATTCAGGTGAGGGTTCTCACTGTTCTAAGTGTTACAAGCCTAAATGTTGGAAAAGGTCACCAGTCTAGCATTCCATTCTTCCATAAGCTTATTCTCTGCCAGGTTTCTCCGAAATTTTCCTTCTTCTGTTAAACTGAAGACCTATCTCATAGGCTTAGCTTGTTATACACGTCAACCCCCAGCTTGCCTCCAAACTGGGGTTTTTCCGCCTATATCCCTATGTTTTTTCTTTTTGAGTTGACATTGAGCCGTACTCAAGTTATAACAAAGAATTTGTTTGTTTTATCTCAACATCACTCCTGTGTATTTATTATTTTGCCCATTTATCTTTCACAAAATGTTTTTCTTCCCTATATTGAAACCCCCAATTTACGGGTGTAATTTGAGTAACACTAATATGGTGAGAAATAGTAGCTACAATGGAGTACTAGACTTTCTTTATCATTGTACTAAAACCTTTTTTCTATTTATAGATATGTTGTATATCATTATTGATTTGTTTGTTCTGATATCGTTATTTGTATACAAGTCTTATGGAGTTATTATGCTTATAGTGGTAATTCGATGATTTAAATGTCTAAACATCTTTTATTAATATGTTTGATAGCTATTACTTTGTGTACAACTCGTGTAGAGTTATGGTGCTTACCATAGTAATTCAATGAAAAAAATTCCACAAATCTTGATACTTTGTGTACAACTCTTAGAGTGTTACTATGCTTACCATGGTAATTCAATGAAAAATATTTTTAAAGGCTTTCTTACAACTTTTATAGTGTTACTATGCTTACAGTGGCAATTCAATGAAAAATATTTCAAGAAATCTTGTATTGAATGTGTTTAGGAGCTATTAGTGCATAATCTTTTTTTAATAGCTAAAGACCATTGTTTGACATATATTTTACATTTATCCTTACAGTATGATTCTAAATTTTGTCAAAGTTAGTTGCTAGTTCTATAATTGTTTTGGAATACTATGTAACACCTATTCTCTTTTTATGTTAATGATTTCCTATTAAATTAGATATGGAATATCTCAATATTCAATGGCTAAGAAGCCATGTTAGAATTGTAAAATGGAGTAATAAAACTTGTGTGAGGCAATTAGTTAATTATTAATAATGTTGAAAATTACTTCGGGAAGAAGCATAAGAGTTAGAATACAAATGTTGGTGGTTAAATTGAAGATAAATTTTCCACCAAATATATCTTAAAAATGATTAGGAGGAAATTTAAAGAATTTAATATGATGGAGAGAAATATGATTTTAAATATGATACTAAATTACTGAAAAAAAGCCTTGCTGTAGAAAAATGCAGACTTTAAGAAAGATACTAGTAAAACAAAGCCTTAGGGTAGAAAAATGTAGACTTCAAGAAAAAAGAAAGAATTTTTTTTTGAAAAAGGAAAAAATAGAAAGAAACTAAACAAAAGACACTAAGCAAGTGGATTGACAAACTTATAAAATCCAACTTATAAGAATCAATAAGGTTGTTAATTGTAATGGAAAAGAGATTTTAGCTAGAGAAAAGGATCTTAGCTAGAGAGAAAGGGTGGAGGCATTTCAAGGTTGGGAGTAACGTGCTCCATCCTTGAGTAATTTTAGTGTCAAATATAACTCTCATTTCTTTCCTTATTGCAAAACTGAAGTTAAGTGTTATATGAATAATGTTTTTCTTTTATCTGAATAAAATATTTTTAATTTGCTATGTAGTAATAAGAGAAACTCAATACTAGTATACCGGTATAAAATTTTGTTATGTAATTGAAATATGTCTTTATGTATGGATTAGTTATAAAGAATATTTTTGTCTTTGTTAAGAAAAAATTAAAGTAGAACTAAAGAATAAGAGATGGGTGAAGAATTCTTAGAAAATGAGATAGGTTTAATAGTTGTAGTTCATATAAAGTGCAGTGTAGGTAGATAAGGCAAGGAAAATGAGCAAAGACAAATTATGACAAATTATTAATCTAGTTGAAGAAACTATTAATAATTGGTTGTACCTTAAACTAAAAGTCTCAAAAATATATACTACAATGAAATTTTAATGAAATTACCTAGTTTAGAACTATTAAAAAAGAACCTGAACCATGCTCATAAGGGAGAAAAGATATCCTATATTTGGAGCAGCCTTAAGTGAAGTATAGAATATCTTAGGGAATACATGCAAAAATAAGATAAAATAAATGATAATAAGAGGGAAGGCAGGTTTTGATGAAAATAAATCTCAAGTAGTGACAACATCTTGTTAATTTACATAGCCTAGAATTCAATAGGGATTGCATAGTATTAGAGCTCATAAGGATAACCTTATCTGCCTAGGTATTTGACATATAGTTTTATACAAACCTATAACCTACTATGTCAACTTAATATGTATAATCTTAATAAAACTAGAAGGTGTGAGTGACTTTACTAAAAATATTACCTATGGTATAAGTAATGTTGGTCATAAGGGTTCAATTCCCAAGAAACATGCAATAAAAAACATGAAAAATATATATGGTTATACGAGTGTAATGAGGTAAAAGGTCCAAATCATTCATAAACTAAAAAATTATGATAGATCTATGTGATTTCATTAATGAAATTGTGGTGATTTAATTACCAATGCACAGAGCCTTTGCCATAAAAAAAAATCACACATAACTAAGGAGTTGTATTTAGTGCGACTTTTTGAAGTTTCGGGTGCCGGAATCCCGTGAAAATTTTTGAGATAAAATCTTGGTTTTTGTTATTCAAACTAGTTTTTTGACTCTATATATGGATTTAGCACCCTCAAAAACCTCTAGGGCACTTTGATTGTGCAAAGTTAGCAATCAAACTTCTCTTTTCAATAAATTCCTATTGGAATTTAGAGAAATTACACCGTAAAAAGTAAAAAGTCACTGTAAAAACCTTCAAAAAATCGAACTAAAAACTACTGGCATAACTAATACTCTCTAATAACTCGGAGATGCAATTAAAAAAAAAAATTAAACATTATATACTTTCAATTGACTCACTAAGCCACCAAAAACCATTTTCCATACATCTTTATTATACACATAATCACCTTACATAATCACCTTAGGTAGAATCTTAAGACTTTGAGTAAATAATGTAAGGAAAAACTATTATATACCAATCAAGTTCATAAATTATGGTTCTTACGACTACATGGAACCTAGAATCGAGACATTGCATAGGCACCATTAAAATGATGAGAGAGTGAAATATTACATTCCTATATTGAGAATGCATACATGAGAGTAACGAATTAATCAACAAGGAAGGGGAAAAGAAAAAAAATAGACTTTTCTTTAACCAGTGGTTGGTGCAACCCAAAATTCACGTACTTGTAGAGGGTTGCGAGGAGGCAAACAAATTTTAATGAAGACGTACTAGTGAAAACAAATATACTCAGAAGAAGTGTCACTTTAGTGGAAATTATAATAAATTTTCAATACTTGAAATGTCTACGTATGATTTACTCGATAGAGCCTATAACATATAAAATAAAGTTGTCAGCACAATTAAGCTCTAGCTAAGGTCACATAACCATACATTCCCTGAAACGGAAAATTTTAACTAATCTATTTGAATAGCCAAATCCATACAGTAACAATGAGCCATCAAAATCAAGAAGAAAAACTAAATGACAATATAATTTTTCGGAGAACGATGGCGTATAGCCTCAGCAATGGCATACTGGGGATTACCCATACTGAGATCCATTAAGGTGAATACCGAACCATAAGAAACAATACATATAATTTTGGTAACTCTTACATTTACCAACCTAAGGAAATACTCACTTATTCACTTTTGTGGCTGACTCTAATAAATAAATTTATGACATCAGAAGTAGGGGAAGAGATTAGGGTATTTACTTAAAGGGAAGTATCATAGGATGTGCAACACATTTGACAAAACCACACGAAAACCATGAACCGTCCACGATGAATATGAAGTAATATGAAAGCGAAGAGGAAACAATAATGTACATTAGAGGGACGAGCTTCAGATTTGAGGAGAATAGAACTCTAAACTATAACAGAATCCAACCATATGATAAACTAAGGAAAATTCCACATAGTTCGAAGAATACCTTCCTTGTTCAAAAAATAAAAGGGGTTTTCGTTAACGAGGAACCCAAATCTAATTATTGGGCGACACCAAACCCTACAAGAAGAAAGGTGAATAACTTGTCAAGTATTTACTTGGAATGAAGATAATAATGTGTTTAGGATATAGCCGTCCTTTACCTCAAGATGCAGTATTGAGGTAATAACTTCACCAATTTAAACTACGAAGAAAAAAACCAACCACAAAGGAAAATCCCGAAAAAGAAAAAAAACTACGTACCACAGTGCATCCTTCGAGTACAAGGTGTTGTAATAAAATATATCTAGGAGGTATGGAAGCGGTTGTGATATGTAGTACCGAACAATTTTTAAAAAACCCTCCTCCACTATTGCAGCACTCTACAACATGACAAACACTAAGTACAGGAGAATGTACACAGGAAATAAAAGTGAGGGTTAAAAGAAAACTCTGAAACAGTTCTGGCTGTTTCAGAAAACTAGTGTTATAACACCATTGGAGAGGACCATGTGTGGAAAGGCATGTGATAAACACATGACATCTAGAGTGAGTTCCAATGAAAATCCACCAAATGTACCCATAGTACAAGCATAGGCATTATAATGACTTCAACACATAAATACACCAGAATTGCTCCCTTAACCTCTTCTCGAAAGTAATGTTTACAGGATAACATTAGGTTATGACCGATATAGGTATAACAAAGAAACGTTAAACATAATCTAATTCTAAACTTCTTGTTTTACAAATTAATCATGTATTTAGACATTAGACAAGAGGAATTACTTAACTATAATCTATATTAATGTCTAGGAAATTAGTTAAGGAAATTAGAATTAATGCATTAATGTCTATATTAATGTATCTAGGAAATTAATGTCTAGGCAAATAGTTAAGGAGTTACATATTTAGACATCATGTAACTAAATAATCTAGTTACAAACCAATAAGGTCCATGGAAGATGAAAAATAAATGGAACCACTAAAGAGGAATAATGTTGAGACAAAAACATAAAAATGTTGAACTAGGTAGGAATCATATAAAACCTATTTGAAGACATGCAAGAGGAAGAAGAAAGTTGAGTTTGAAGGGGAGTTTAAAAAACTTAATCCCCCTACATTTGAAAATAAAAAGGAAGAGGATGTAGAAGCATGGCTTCTCAAAATGAAAAATTACTTCCAAATTTATAAATATGAGATTAATTTGAAGGCCATGTTGGCCATATATACATTACATAGAAAAACTACACTTTGCTAGGAGATGGTAAACACAATTCAGACACTGGAACAACAAATTGTTTCTTTGGAAGAGTTTCAGAAAACATTCAAGGTAAAATATTTAAGTGAACAATATTATGATGATCCGGAAAAGGAACTTCATGAGTTAAGACTTGTACGGTTAAGTATGGACTAGTTTGTGGCTAAATTCAACAATTTGTTGCAGTATGTTCCTTAAATTAAGGAAGATAAATCCAAGGTACAAAGGTTTTTAATTTACCTATGAGTCCCTTATAAAGAAATTATTGTGTTCGAAAATCCTAAAAAAATGGATGAAGTGAGGAAAGAAATACTATGATATGAGCAATTAAAAAAAACAAAGAATGCTAAAAGTTGGGTAGCAAGGCAAAGAAATAAAAAATATGAAATGGGGAAAAAAAGACAAAATATGCATATCTTGAAATTTTTGGAAGGGACTACCAGCGAATTAAATTCAACAAAGGAAATCTAACCAAACCTATTTAATATTGAACTATGTCAGAACCCATGAATCTAAATAATAAAAATAGTCACAGTTAAGGAAAGAGAACCATTGAAATGTTGGGGTTGTGGGGAACCTCAAAGGGACTTCCCACACAACCCCACGTCTATTCAAAGTATACAAGAAATACATGAGGCTAGAACAATAAATGATATTGCAAGGATAATCCCAAAAATAAGTACAACAATGGAGGTTAGACAAGTGGGACATCAATCAACAATGATGGAGCTTTAAGGTAATATTTTGAACCTTTCTGTCTCTATCTTAATTTACCCAACAGCTAGTCTTAGTTATATTGGTTCTCATATTCTGGAAAAATGTAACCTAAAAACTAAAACATTTAAGAATTCATGGATGGTACAACTAAAAACTAGAAGAAAAAGGAAGGTAACGAGCAATGTGAAACAATTTCCTATATATTTAAATGGTTGTTTCACAAAAGGAAACTTAAATATAATTACTTTATGGTTTTATGGTTTTTTAATAGGCATGGATTGGTTCAAGAAGCATGGATTGATAATAAATTGTTTATAGAAAATAATGAATTGTGTAAATAAAGAAAGGAAACCATATTTTCAAAAGTTGACTTGAGAACCCGATATCATCAATTAAGAATAATGTATGAAGACATAAACAAAACATATTTTTCAATGAGATATTGTCACTATGAATTTGTATTGTCACCATTTGGTCTTACTAATGCATCAACAAAATTTTTCTGTTTAAGGAATCTAGCGCCTTGTAAGCATATTCATAAATTTGTGTTGGTATTTATAAATGACATTCTCGTGTATTTCAGAAATGAAGAGGATCATAAATAAAATCTGATATTGATGTTAAAAACTTGAAGAGAAAATCAATTATATGCTAGGTTTAGTAAATATGAGTTTTACGAGGACAAAATATTATATTTAGGCCATATCATCTCCAAGGAGCGATTGTATGTTGATCAGAGAAGGTTAGGGCCGTTTTGAACTGGTCCATACCTAAGGATATGTTAGATGTCTAGTACTTCATGGGAATTACATAATACTACATAAGGTTTATTGAAGATTTCTCAAACTATCCCACCCTATCACTTCCTTACAAAATAAAGGACCAAAATTTGAATGGACAAAAAAGTGTCAAGAATGATTTGACTAACTAAAAAACTTGTTAATAGTAGCACCTATTTTACGAATTGTAGATTCAGAAAAATAATTCATGGTATGCGCACATCATTTTTTTGGAAGGTCTAGCAGCAGTGCTAATGCAATGCAATAGTGCAGTGGCCTATGAGTCTAGGAAACTTAAACCACATGAAAATAGATATGCAATGTATGATTTATAGTTGGTGGTTGTAATACATGCTTTAAAAATGTGGAGACACTACTTGTTGGGAAAAATTTTAATATTGGTGACAGATCATATTAGCTTAAAATATTTTTTTAGCCATCAAGATCTTAAAGCTAGACAAGCTAGGTGGATGGCTTCTCTTAGTGAGTTTGAATTTCATATAAAACAAATTAAGGGTAAAGAAAATTAACTATAACATTCTTTAATTACACATGAAAATTCTATTATGGGATTTTTTTTATTAGTATCAATACAAATTTTACCGTCCAAATCAAAAATTAAATACAAGAAGATCAAATTTATCATCAAATTAAATAGATATTGAAACAAGTAGAAACTCCAGACTATACCAAGAATTCAGAAAAAAATGTTAACTTACAAAAATATACTATATTTTCCAAATGCAAGTTCTCGAAAAGAGGTGATATTATATTAACATCGTAAGAAACCATATGCTATAAAGCACATATAACAAAATATGATAACCACAATAGAAAGGAGTTTTACTAACGTGACATGGGAGGTGTTCTTGTTATACTTTATTACAAGATTCCCATGAACAAGGCACCAACATGACTCTATCATAGTGGTTGTGGACACAGTAAGAAATGAAGCACACATTATACATGTCCAATCTATGGATGGAACAACTTGGATTGAATTTTTTTTATGAAGGATATTTTCCTATTGCATGGGATACAAAAAGTGATAATATATTATACAGATGCTACATTTAATTCCAAATTTTAGAAGGATATTTTTGGTGGGATGGGGAACCAACTTTATTTCAGTATTACTTGGCAACCCCGAACTGATGGGTAGATGGAGAGGAGTAATGATATTATATATGACATGTTACGAATGTATGTCATGGACACACGTGCTAAATGAGAATTTTTATGTACTCTCAGTAAAATTTTCCTACAACAATAGATATTAAACTTCTATAAAGATGATTCTCTTTGAAGTGTTATATGGAAGGAAATTTCACACACCTATAAGCTTTAGCTAGTGATAGGATAGACTAATATTGTTACCTAATGCATTACAATAAATGCACCAACTAGTGTGAAATATAACCCAAAACATAAAAACTACACATGATAGAAAAAAAATTATCTTGATCAAATGAGAACGCACAAGAAATTTAGGTTTAGAGAACATGTATCCAAAAGAGTTAAATTGAATAAAAGTACGTTAAGGATCAGAAGCTATGTCAAATTAGCAACACAATTTTGGGGGCCTTTCGAAATTTTTGACAAGGTTGGACTAGGAGCATATCAACTTGTGTTACCCAACAATATAAAAGTACATAGCATTTTTCATGTATCTTTGCTAAAAAAATATGTCCATGATAGATCTCATATAATTGATTGGAAGTTCATACAAGTGGAAACAAAAGGATATCTCCTGGAATAACCACTTTGCATATAATATTAATGAGGTATGTTGATGAATAATCGAGCCATTGCACAAGTTAAAGTGCATTAGAAGCACTTTCCACTTGAGGAGGCCACCTCGTAGATGGAGAACAAAATTCAAGAGGACTTTACAACATTGTTAAATAAGGAATGAAATTGAGAATTCAACAATGAGAATGGCATTGAATACGAAGGAGATGATATGTAACACCCATCCATTTCTATGTTAATGATTTTCTATTTTTAGAAATGGACTATTTATAGACTGAATGGATAGGAAGACATGTTAGAATTGTGAAATAATGTGAGAAATAAAAGTAGTTTGATGTAATTAATTAATTACTTTTCATATATAATAATGTTGGAAATTATGCACGAAAGAAGCAATAGAGTTATAATATTATTTCCAGGTGGAAAAAACAATTTGGTTGTTAAATTTAAGATCAATTTACCCCTAAATATCTCCTAAAAATATCTAGGAGGAAATGTAAAGCATTTAATATGATGGGACAAAAATACTATGATCAGGAGCTCAGTATTTAGCTAAAAAATGAAAGCAATCAGAAATGATTTAGACCCAAATGACCAGATAGAGCTCATCACCAAGATTCCAACGCATCTTGTTTCATCAAAATTTGAGTTCATATGAGTGAGTTATGGTATGTTGTTCGTTTTCCCAAAGAGGTAAAAATTTTGTAGAACAATGACAGACTAATGACTTGGAAGTCCAGTCAGCACCTTAGGAATATTTAGAGAATATTCTCCATTTTTCATCCAATGAAATTGTGACAAGTGCTGGAATCGGATTCACTAATGTTGCTTGGGGAAGTTGAATTTTTCCTCCTAATACTAAGTTGGAAATTTGTACTATGGTGGCTTATTATTATTATTATGGTGAGTTTTTTTTGGCCAATGGGGAAGCATCATGTGGGGAAGCTGGATGCTACAAGGTTCCCCCACCATGGAAAGGTTGGAAGGTGCATACATTATTATTCCAAGGTCATGGCACATATATATGATATTATAAGGTTGGAACCATAACATGGGCACAACATGGGGAGCGATGTATATATATATATATATATATATATATATGTATGTATGTATTTCAGTGTATATATATTTTACAACATATTTATAACCAAATTTTTCTAACTATGGTGCAAGCCTTGTCATGTTCAACAAAAATATTTGGTAAAGGTCGGGGTCGAACCCATGACCACCCGCACCACAGTCTACTACCTTTATAACTCACCTTCTGCCATGTTCCTTACCCCAATGGGACTTTACCGCGATTTCAACATTATCAGTGCCATATATGGGGGTCCGAATGGGGCCAGCCCCTGCCACACAACCGCGAGTTTAAGACCAATGGCTAAGCCAAAAAATATGTTGGAATTAAAATGTGTTTAAGCTATGTTTAATTACAGTAATTCGTGGTGATATAATATTAATCTAGGATTTGCGGATCAGTGCGTGTTAGTGATAAATGTGCTTAACCCCACTTAACACATGCTTATATTAACATAATCAAGCACTTATCTTGGAGGCTCCTTTGGCCGAAACGTGAGATTCGACGAAATCTCCACATTTAGTTGAGTTAACTAGCGGACTTTGAGATATAGGGAAGAAAAACTAAGAAAATTTGGTTTTCCCATAACTCGGGCAATTTTCGACCAATTTTTTCTCAGGAAGAGTCGTTATTTGTAGATTTTAATATTTTGGAGCCATTAAAGTAGGTTGTAGAGGCAACAAGATATTGTAAACAACAATTTTACATAATTGAAGCTAATAGAAAGGCTCACACTATGAAGTTGGACCAATGAGATATAGCCTAGGAGGGGTGAACTCCTTCGTAAAAAACTTGTGTATTTGTCTCTGTTATTTGTGCTTGCTTTGTTCTATTATGTTATTGTTCAAAATTGAGTTTCAATTATTTTAAGTTCATGAAATCAAGGAACATTTTACAGATGGAAAATTATCTTGAAGTTTAAAACATTGGCGAATATCACTAGTCCCTAATATGGAAACTATCAAATATTTATTGATATATTTGTAAAATTATTAAAATTTATCATGATTTTATATATAGCCTCTATATAATATTGTCAATTTTTAAGGTAAAATAATCTTACATTGTAAAATTTGGGCGAATCATTTTTATAAAAAATGGAAATTGGCGAATCTTTTTTTTTGAAAAATTATGGAAAATTAGCCCGTCTGCGAATATTAGCCCCTAAAATTTTCCATGCATGAAACACACTTAATCTCATCAATTTTTAATGAATTTTCACTCAAAGCACATGTATAAATCCATATATGATAAGCAAACCAAAGCACTTTCATGTTAATTATAAAATTGATATTAGCATAGCATTAACTAACAATCAATTCTAGATCAATTTGGTATCGAAGAAAAAGGTTGCTAAAGATTATTTTCTTGCTTTTCTTGAGATTGGGAAAGAAGAGTTTTAATAATTGGAATTTCGTGATGCTTATAAGGTTGAAGTTTCAGAGAGGAGAAGGTAAGCTATTGGTTGTTAGTCCTGAGATTAGGACAAGGATAAAGAGAGTTGAGAAAACATCATCTTCACCCAAATTTCCTCTCAAATTTGCACTTGAAGCACCTCAATTTCAATCTCCAATAGTTGAGATTGAAGAAGTACAAATTGCACAAGACGCTGAAGAGATTGAAGAGGTAAAAATATCAGGGGTTGAGCTTCAAACCTTAGCCATTATGTCAGGATTTTGAGAGACTCATGGATCTTCAGAAGAATAGGATGTCATGGGAGACTTCAAATACATACAAACAATGGTTAAAATTATGTTTGATGAATTCACTGCAAAAAGAGGAGGAGAAGGTTCTAATCCTCCACATGGAGAAGGATCTTCAGATGGTAAGAAGGATGAAGAGAAGAGTTCTAAAGGCAGGGGAGGAAAGCCACCTCCATCTCCACTATCCTCATCCTCATCATATTCATCAACATATTCATATTCCACATCCACTACAAAAACCACCCATACTCATTCAAAAATCCCAAAAGGAAAACCTTCATTACTCAAGTTGGACATAAAGTTTGAACTTCCCATGCACAATGGTGAGGTAAATGCAGAGAAGTTAAAAAATTTGATCTGTGAATTCATAATCTACAAGAGGATGACATAAATATCTAGTTAGTTTCATTAAGACTAGAAGGAGCAGCACTAGTGTTGTGGGAGGAAAAGGCTCGAGAGGAAATGAAAATTCATGGTAAGGTATCCATTTCTCGGGTTGAATTCACTTCTCCCATTACAATACAATTTTATCCATTAGCCTATAAGAAAAAATAAATAGTGAGTGGGAAAAAATTTAGGAAACTCAAAGGCCAAACTGTTGAAGAGTACATGTAGGAGTTTAAAAAGAAGGATTTGTTGTTAGGAGTAAACTTGAATTCAGAAGACACACTCTTGAAATATACTGGGGGTTTACATTCCTACTTGAAACATAATATCCTTATCTTTAATCTAAACAAATTATATGAATTATGTGTGCAAGCCACACATCTTGAAGCAATGGGAAAAACATTCAGGAATAGGGTATTAAGAATAATCAATTCAAGGGTAAGGGAAAATAGAAGGGAGGAAAATGGAAGGGAAAGAAGAATGCAAAATTTAAGAAAGAAGGGAAGAATGCTACATCCAAACACTATTCGAAATAGGGGCATGCTGAAGCCCACTATTGGAAACTCCATCCTGAACGAAGGCTAAAGAAACCAAAGAACAAAGGGAAACAAAAGATGACTGACATCAACAAAAATACCTTGGATTTGATTCAGGAGATGAGACAAGGATTATAGCCCTGGTTAACAAAGGAAAGGAATCCATAGCAAGTACCAGTTTCTCAAATAGTCACAACAACACTCCAAATGAGGACACAAGGATATAATTGATTCACGTTAGAGTGATTTCAAATCATACAAAGATTGATGCATTGTTTGATAGTGGGTCAAAAGAAAAATTGATTTCAGAAGACTTGGTCAAAAATCTTAACCTTTAAACTATACCACATAATAAACCAAACCCTTTGGGTTGGATAGTTAAGAATGTCAATCTACAAGTTACAAGGAAATACATACTTAGATTTTCTATTACCACAAACTTTGTTGATGAAGTCAAGTTATATGTGGTTCCACTTGGCATTTCCAAGATTATCTAGGGAAGACCATATTTGTATGACAGGAAAGAGATGTTTTAACGCCATGAGAAAAAATATCATTTGCTTAAGGATGGGGTGGAATATATTATGAGACCTCATTGCAATAAATTTAATATTTAATTAGTTAATGCAGAGAAAATGAAGAGGCTAGTTAATGCAAGTAAAAATTGTGTGTTTCTCATGATCAAGAAAAATGATGATGCTGAATATGATTATTTTGAACGATGTGATGAAATATTAAAATCTGATTTGCTTGATGTGGTAAGTCATCATGGCAAGATGTTCCAAGGACCAAGTGGGTTACCTCCAAAGAGGGGAATTCAACATGAGATTTAGTTGCAATAGGATGTTCCACTTCCAAACATGGATATGTATCACATGTCAATTATGGATAGTTTTGAAATCAATAAGAAAATTCAACATTTTTTGAACAAAGGTATCATACGCCCATCTACTTCATCATGTGGTTCACCATGTTTTTGGTACCAAAGAAGGACGGGACTTGGTGCATGTGCATCAACTTCAGTGCATTGAATAAAATCACAATAAAGAATCTCTACCCACTCCCATGCTTTGATGATTTTCTAGATCAGTTGATGTATGTGAGATATTTCACTAAGTTATACTTGTGAAGTGGTTACCATCAAGTGAGAATAGTTGAAGAGGACATTTTGAAAACTGCTTTCAAATCTAGAAAAGAATTGTTTGAGTGATTAGTTATGCCATTTTTTCTAACAAATTCTCTAGATACTTTCATGAGAGTAATGAATGATGTACTTATACCATTTCTAGATCACTTCGTCATTATTTATTTATATGGAATACTTATATTCAACAAATCAAAAGAAGAACATGTGAGGCATGTGAACAAGGTACTTGATGTCTTGAAAAAAGAGGAATTGTTTTTAAATGTTTCATAGTGTGAGTTTGAAAAGACTTATTTACTGTATTTGGGACACATTCTTGCAGGAGGCGATGTAAGATATACCCTTCCAAAGTAGAGGTCATTTTGAATTGGGCCAAACCCAACCCAGTTACAGAGGTAATAAGATTTCTTGGGGCAGCACAGTATTTTAGGTAATCTATTGCTATTTTTTCTTCCATTGTAGCTCTGTTACATGCATTGACAAGTGTTAAGAAAGTATTCCATTAGGGAGATTTGTAGCAGAAAGCATTTCATTTTTTAAAACAAAAGATAATTTCAGCATTAGTATTCACTCTTCTCGATATTTGAGAGCCATTTGAGGTCCAAATAGATGCAAATGATTATTTTATGGGATAAGTGCTCATGCAGCATGGTAAGCCTATTTCGTCTCATTATGATACTTTTAATAGATCCGTAACGAATTATCCCACCTATGATAAAGAGTTGTATGCATTGGTACAAACTGTAAAGAAATGGAAGCACTATTTTATTGGGAAAGAGACCATTAGCCATACCATCCATGAACCATTGCAGTACTTTAAATCACAGTCAAAGTTGCATCTATCAAGACATTTCAGATGGATGAAATTTCTACAGCAATTTTATTTGGTTATCAGGTACAAAAATGGAATCTACAATAAGGTAGTTAATGTTATCTCTACGCCTATTATAAATTCATCTATTATACTCAAGCACAATTCAATTATGAATGAAAGTTACATTGAACAATATGCATGTGATAGTGACTTTCAAGATGTGTATGAAATCTTGAGTCAAGGAAACCAAATTGAAGAGTTATATTATCATGTGCATAACAGTTTTTTCTATCAGTTGGGTAAGTTATGTATACCACAGGGAGAAATAAATAGTATCATAAGGGAGGCACACACATCATTGATTATTGGAAATTTTGGTGTGGGCAAGACAATAGAAAATATCCAAAGGTATTGTTATTTGCCACTGATGATTGATAACGTATCTCATTTTATTAGAGGATTTTGTTTATGTGAAACAAGTAAGCCTAGTAATATTAAACTTGGATTGTACTCTCCACTTCTAGGTCCTTCACATCCTTGGGAAAGTATCTCAATGGATTTTGTAGGTGGTCTTCCTATGAAAAGGAAAGGTCATGCTTACATGTATGTTGTGGTAGATAGGTTAACGAAAAATATGTCATTTGATGCCATCTAAGAAAACAATTACATCTAACAAACTGCTCTCTTTTCTTTCAAAATGTATGGGCTCATTTTGGCCTTCCTAGTTCTATTCTAAGTGATCAGGATTCCTAGTTTGTTCGGAATTTTTGGTCAAAATTATGGTACACGATGGACACAAAGTTGAAGAAGAGTACAACATTTCATCCATAAAATATGGTCAGACTTAGTTGGTAAAAAAGATAGTTATTAATATTCTTGAGGTTATTGTAGCAAGCATCACAAGATGTGGAATGAACAGTTGCATTAAATTCAACATGCATACAACAAGGCAAAGCATTATTCTTCTTGCAATTTGAGGCATGTTTTGAGTACTTGCCAAGATCACCTTTGGAATTCATCTGTGATAAACTTGTCTTTATATATGGTCATAGTGACATAGAAAAGGCAGGGGAGTTCATTGAGAAAATTCAGTTGATACATCACAGAGTGCAAGAGAAACTTGAAAAGTTTCAAAGCTATAAGGCAAGGCATGATAAACAATGTGTTGATCACATATTCCAGGTTGGAGATGAAGTTTGGTTGTATATCGACAAAGAAAGATTGAAATGAGAAGGTAAAAAGCTCAAGTCAATCTGTTATGGTCCATTTAAAATTCTAGAAAATATTGATACTCATGTGTTTAGGCTAGATTTTCCTCCTTATGTGAAAATATATTATGTCGTTAATGTTGAGAATTTGAGATTGTTTGAGCATCCTTTGATTGATGATCAAGGAGATCATGTTTAGCTGCCATCAATAGATGATTTCTCTCTAGAATATCTTGATGAATTTCAGAAAGATCTCATACTTGACTGAAGAATTAGAACTTCAAGAAAAGGGAATGTCGAATAACATAGAGTGGGACTCAAGGGAAAAATCCTTCAAAGGCCAATTGGATGGAGAGTGAAAAGGTGAGGGAGTTGTACCCTCGCGAAAAAATTGATACTATAATTTGGGGTCCAAAATGCTTCTAGTGGGGAGGAATGATCAAGAGCTCAGTATTTAGCTAAATAATGAAAGTCCTTAGAAATGCTTTGAACCTAAATGACCAGATAGAGCTTGACACCAGAATTCCAACACAACTCGTTTCATCAAAATCTGAGTTCGTATGAGTGAGTTATGGTCTGTTGTTCACTTTCCCAAATAGGTAAACATTTTGTAGAACAGTGACTGACTGATGACTTGGAAATTGAATCAACATCTCAAGAATATTCAAAGAATATTCTCCATTTTTCAGTCAGTGACACTGTTACAAGTGTTGGAATTGGATTCGCCAATGTTTCTTGGGGAAGTTGAATTTTTCCTCCTAATCCTAAGTTGGAAATTTCTAGTATGATGGCTTACTATTATTATTATTATGGTGAGATTTTTTGGGAAAATGGGGAAGGGCCTTGTGGTGCAGCTAGAGGTAGCCACATGGTGCCCCCCCCCCCCATGGAAAGGTTGGAAGGTGCATACATTGTTACTGCAAGGTCATGGTGCATATATATGATATTATATATTATATATGAAGGTTGGAACCATAGCATTTGGAGAAATGTATATATATATATATATATATATATATATATATATATATATATATATATTTCAAAACATATTTATAACCAAAGTTTCCTAACGATGGTCCAAGCCTTTTCACGTTCAAAAAAATTAATTGGCTGGGGTCACAGTCAAACCCACGACCACCATGCGCCATAGTTCACCTCCTTACCAACTCACCTTCCGCAATGTTCCCTACACTGATGGAAATTCACCTCTATTTCAATGTTATCGACACCATATATGGGGGTCCTAAAGGGGCCAACCCCCTCTCACACAATCATGAGTTGAAGAGCAATGGGTAATATAGAAGATACGAAAGAGTTAAAACATGTTTAAGCTTATTTTAATTACGATAATTTGTGGTTATATAATATTAATATAGGATTTGTTGATAAGTGTGGGTTACGCTAAACACACTTAACCCCACTTAACACATGCATACCTTCAAATAATCACGCACTAATCTTGGTAGTTCCTTTCAAGGACCTGCCAGATTTTTCAGAAGCTCCACATTTAGTGGAGTTAATTGGCGGACTTCACGATTTAATGGAGAAAAACTAGGAAAACTTCGTTATTCCATAACTCGGGAAATTTACGATCATTTTTGGATTAAGAAGAGTCATTCTCAGTAGATTTTGATATTTTTGAGCCATTGGAGTATGTTATAGAGGCCACAAGTGATTGTATACAACATTTTTTCACAATTGAAGCTAATACAAAGGCCCACACTATGAAGCTCGACAAAGGAGATGTAGCCCAAGAGGGGTGAAATCCTTCATAGAAAGCTTGTGTATTCATATTTTTTATTTGTGCTTGCTATTTTTTATTATGATTTTGTTCATAATTTAGTTTACATGCTTTTAACTTCATGATACACACTTAATCTCATCAATTTTTAATGAATTTTCACTCATAATCACATGTATAAACCCTTCTATTATAAGAAAACCAAATAAATTTCATGTTAATTCTAAAACTGATATTAGCACAACATTAAATAACAATATATTCCGAATGAGATTCCATTAAATCAATTATTTAGTGAAAGAAAATAATTTTGGGTAAAACAAAGTGCTGCGGTAGAAGACGGCAGTATTTAAGGAAAAAAGGAAAGAACCTTTTTTTAAAAGGAAGAAAATAAAAAAACAAAAATGTCTAGGGAAGTGGGTTGGAAGACCCAAAAGTGAGATGCTACTAAAATATGTTGGGGACGGAAAAATTATGAAATAAAACAAATAGGAATCAATGGGGTTGTCCATTCCATTAGAAAGTATATCTTAACTTGGGGGAAACTCGTGGAGTCTCTTCAAGTTTGGGAGGAATGTGCTCCATACTTGAGTAATTTTCCTATCACGAGTCTAGATGTTGTTGGAAATATGATGAAATATGTTGTCCTTTATGGCAACCTACTTGATTAATTCTTTTTTGATGGAAACCTACTTGACGAGTTTCCTTTTTTAAGAAACCTATGTGTTAAATATGTACAAATGTTGTATCTATAGGTCAATTCAGATGTGTCATAGAGAGGAATTCCAATAAGTGCAGAGAAATGAAATAGGAAATATTTCTCAATGTATACACAGGTTTGATGAAGGCAACCTGTGAACATACGCTACTTCGTATACAAGTAACCCACCTATACATACAAAATTAGTATATTCATAGTTATTATTGAAGAGAAGTCGCGTATACACACGGGTATGAAGAAGAAAAGTGGCATATCCTTTTGTACTCTAAAATTATGATACCAGGGAGCATTACTATGTATTAGCCCACGATATTGAGGGATGTATCATCTGTTTGATTCCTTGCAAGAATACCATCGATATTTGTGTGGTTTTTTCTCATGGTATTGGGAAAGGCTAAATCTATATAAGGAGAAGAATATCATAGTGTAAGGGATGTGCATATGGAAGGTTTGTTACAGAATAATTATCTCTGATGTAGATCTGCATGGGATGAGCTCTATTTTATTTGTAGATCTTAACCTATGATGAACCCTTGGAGACAATGATGGATCATGATCTCTAGACATGAAATGACTGTGTACTTGATCTATTTAAGAGATGATTAGATCTGTGACCTGGTCCATGTTTACTAAAGTGAAGTGAAAAAAATCTGGGTAAGTCTATAGATCTGACAAATTTTGAAAATTTAATATTTATAGATCTATACGCTAGTTCATCTTGGTGAAATCATGTATATACGGGATTTTGTCTCAGGAAAAGCACACATGGAAGTCAGGTTTTTCTGAAGCTTACTTCAAAGGTTATCTGTTTATTGCCACTATATTTATGTTGTCTGTCAATGTAGCCTTCATATAGATTT
>JAXQQM020074232.1:0-121254 GCA_034641835.2 Pinus albicaulis
AAAGCCAGGCTCAAGAGGGAGAGCTAATTAGAAGAAGGTTGGTAAGATAGATCAACCTTTGGTCATTTCCCCTGGCCAAAAAACCCCATCGGCTAGCACCTATAGCCTAGAAGTAACATAGCCAAAATTTTATATGTGGAAAATTTACAAGCTACATATGTGCAAATTTCCAAACTATAGGGAAATAATTCAGACCTCTGCAGTTTTCGTCGAAGTTGTGTGCAAACTTTCGCGCGAGAAAAATGTCGACCGAAAAATTGCGTCGATTTTTTATTGAAACATTTCATAAAACTCTTATATATATAACATTCAATAAAACTCTCAGCCGAGAGTTTTTATAACTCTTGTCCGAGAGTTTTATTTTAATAATATAACCAAAATTCTTCATTCGCGCGACATTCTGCACTAGTTGTTTTCGCGAATCCCATTTCCCATCTCTGCTTCCCTCAGATTCTGGGCGTTTGAAGGAGTTCTCAAGGAATGAGGAGGCTCCCTGAAGGAAGGAGATTTTGAATTTGGAGAGTGGAGTCGCGGACATCATCTTTGTTGGGGAGAGGCAAGACTTGTGGGAGTGGTCGTGCTATTGGTTGGAATCTGGCTATAGTTTGATTATCTGGATGTAATAGATTTAGATGGTTAGGAATGAATTATACGAATGGTTTTGAGATTGTTATGATAGTTTTTATCTTAGTCATTTCCATCTATATTCTTATTGCCATATATAACCAACACAAGTCGAATGATTAGCCAGGAGGTGTATATGTTACACCAACCCTCTTCATCACAGGAGTCATCAGAGGATTCAAACAATCTGGAATCTACGTGGTGTTTTGCAAGATGGAGTACTCTATGGAGAAAGTGGGTAGATACTCTAATCATATCTAGACCCTGTAAAAATTTTGGTTTCCGATTATGTGAAAGGTGGTGGACTGTTCCTGGGTGTTATTGTTGCTGTTGTTGTCATTTTTAATGGCATACTATTTCTACCTGGTTTTTCCCATTGCTCTGTTCCATCTTTTTATTTTCGGTGATACATTTCAGGTTAATTTCAAATTTTTTTCGGGATGAAAGTCTGGAGTTATACTTCTAGGGGATGCAATTCGGATGTTGATAATTGAATGCAGCCTGATTGGTTGGTAAGGAGGTGTAAAATATTAATAACTTATGGCTGTTTGAACATGGAAGGGATTAGGCTCTGTACTTGGCATCTTTGAGTTTTTCGTAATCACATAGCTTTTCTTTCTCTCGAGGTTGTATGCAGACTACCTCTTTTATGTACACTGACAGTTACTAAATATGGGCTGCCAGACTATATTAGATTGAGTGCTCAGATGATCCGCTGGAATATTTACCCTATGGGACTGTCATGCCTCATTATGTGAACGGTTTTTTCATGAATATTTTATTGTAGTGGCGGCTTTTTGATTTCATCAGTCTATTAAGTCACTGACAAATTTTTTTTAAGTGACTGACAAATCTGTCTCTGGGTGGTCATTGGGATTTTGTCTACTCAGAAGATTGGGGGGAGGGTCCCCTTGGGATTAGACTTTCCTCTTTCGGATTCTTCCTATCCTCTTCATTTAGTCCTCTTTTAAGTACTCACCCACGGCATGAGGTGTGGTGGCACCTGATATCTGACACCTGATTGTGGGGTTATTTATTCCTCTTTTCCTTTTAGATGTACTTTTCCTATCTTGGATGAGAGCGTGTTTTCTTCGCCCATATTAATCTTTGCCTTATCCTTCCTAAGTCGCGGAAAAATACCATTTGTTTTGGCTATTTCTCCATATTTTTGGCCGAACTCCTGAGGAGTGTCCCTTGATGTAGCTGGCTTACAGAATCAATGTAATATTTTTTTACAGTGACGGCACTGATATATCACTGTACTTCTGACGGATTAGAACATCAGGCAAGGTTATTAACAGGCTTGGAACCCTTCACTTGGCAGTGAAGTTATGGATGTATTAAAATCAACACCGACTCAGGAGGAGTAGTCAATTGAACATGAGATTGATGATTTAATCATCCAAAGTGATTTTGGTAACGGTGGATGTTTCCTGACAATAGCGATTTAGATAATCTTGTTTGAATTTGGCACAATTTATTTTTCTTATGTTGGTTTTTGTACACGAGCTGGCTTTCGTTTTGGTTGGATCCATAGTCATTATCAATATTGTGCACCTTTTGGAGCAGTCATGGGTTCACACTTGGTTTTCACAAGCGAGCCTGATCTGAAGACTGACATCTGAATGTCATAATTGTGCATCAGGAGAGCCGATTTCTTCTAGCTGTTTCTTTCATAACATCATAGTTTTTATTCTCATAAGATGCAATGGCTTATAGCTTTCTACAGGGCCAACATTAGACACATCAAGTGAGCCTGTTTTTGTCTATGATTATTATGTTTTTTCTTCAATCCTTATGAGTTCAGAAACAGATGGCAACATTTCCCCTTATTAAGGGCTGATTTGTTGATTTTTGTTTATTTGGACTCGCAATCTGTTTGGGATGTTATGCACCCATATTTGTATGATCCCCACATACTGTTCTCACTTCAAGACTCCTCCTTTCTTAGAAGTTGTCACTTTGGAAACTGTTTACATGATGGGAATGTAATGTTTTGTTAAATGCACTGTTAAATAAATGAATTTTCATTCCATGCTAAACAAGATACACACATTATGGAAGGATTGACATTTCTTCCAATGAAGTAGAATAACTTGATAAATTGTGTGATGGTTATCACTGTTGATCAGATGTTAAAGAAGAGAATTTCTAGCATATGCTTTATAAGACCACTTGGGTAAATAGTGATTAACCCTCAAACCAACTATTAGATTTGTTTCTTTCCAATTTCTTGCTGCTGTGTTCTTGCTAGTTATGATAGGTGCTGAGTTTATTTAAATTAATTGTGAATCATCGGCCTTGATGACAAGCTAAAAATTTAAATTTCTGTAATTATTCATTTTTCTTATTATTGAATCTTGCTCACTTCCAAAAACCTTGTTTCTAAACTTATTGGTCCTTTATATTTTAACCAAGACCTTTCTCACAAGTAGGAAGCCATTGTGAAGGGCAATTATTATAATTGTTTCATGTATCCATTCTCTCTGATTACTGTACTCCACTGTCTTTAGATAATAATTTGAAGCAAATTATAAGCGAAAATTTTGTCAACTTACTCACAAGTAGGAAGCCATTGTGAAGGGAAATTATTATAATTGTTTCATGTATCCATTGTCTCTGATTACTGTACTCCACTGTCTTTAGATAATAATTCGAAGAAAATTATAAGTATTTACTGGAGGCTTGTAAATCTACATTTCATTGGTATTTTAGTGATTGTTTGAAGGATCCCTTTTCTTTGATTACTGTACTGATCGGCTATGGAATATGAGAAATCTAGAGAAGTAACACAATCTCAAAACTATGGAATATCACTTTTGGTGTCATCCACACTTTCTTGTATGTCTTATGGAAGAAAATGTAGAAATTTGTTGAATAATAAATAATTATCCACCGAGACTATCCTGATCACATACAATTCGAATTTATATGCAACACATAATCTCTTCCACTCCAGATCAACTCAGATCATCAAACATGCGGAAATAAAATCAAGTGATAACACATCAAATCATCATACACATTAACACAGTATGTATGGGGAAATCTTATAGCTGAAAACCCCGCAGCTATTGTGTATATTATAATGGAGAAATCAAGTAACAAACTCAGTACAATACTCCTCACAAATACTCAATACTTTCTCATACAGTTACTCACAATTTAGCTCAGTTTTGAACAGGTTACTGGTTCAAAACTCCCGGCCAATTGCCTTGCCTCTATTGCTTGTTTCAATGCTATGGGATGGCCTCTTTATATACATAAACCACCAGCCTGAACTGCGCAATCCTCATGGGCTTACTCCACCTATCTGTTGGAATTTTGAGAATTCCAAGCAAACAGTGGAGAGAATAAGCTCCACTTCACAACACAGAGAGAGTAAAAAAAAATCTTTCCAACAGGAGACAGAGTTTCCCAGACTTTCAAAACAACTTCTATTTCTTTAAAAAACTTATACAAGTCTTCCTCTTAACATAGGGATAACAAAAGTGGTGATTTCTTCAAACGCAGTGCACAGAACTCTCTGTTCTCTCAAAACAATACTTTGTCTCTAAAAAACAACACACTGCTGTGTATTTTCACTCCGCGCTGCTGTGCGAATGCAAATTACCATTACACAGGCTTGTGGGCCTTTTGGCTTTTATATACCGCATATAAAAAAAAACTTTACATATATCTATATAAGACTTTAAACAAAGTCTAGTTAAAATTAAATACATGCGGGCCCTGCTTTGAACGCACGGTCAAAACATTTAAATTCAATGTATAAAACAATCGGGTCCGCGATTTAAACAAACAATCGCACCAAACAAAAGTTCCGATTGCGATTGACCAACTGGATGCGATGGTCATATAAAACATGGCTCATATAGAAATCGGGTCTGAACTTTAAACAAGTGCGATCGAACCTCATTCAAAAATGTTCCAATTGCCGACCATAAACGGATGCGATTTGACTTATTAACTCCGGCCTATTCCTGGATCGGGTCCGCCACTCCAATCGCACCAAAAATACAAAGGCATGCGATCAATTGGAATTTTTGATTGTGATTACAACAGACGCGATGGACTTATTAACTCCATCGTATGACGCCATCGGGTCTGCCAATTTCAACGGTGCAATCGGGCCCAACACTTAAGAGTTTCCGATTGCGATTGGACAACCGGATGCGATTTCCCATTCAACTGTGGCATATAATATCATCGGGTCCGGCCTTTGATCGAAGCACGAAACAAAAGTGCCCCGATTGAACCTTGCGATTGCGCTCATGCGATTCCATTGAGGTTTCGCAACGTGGTCAAGTGGACCCACGAGCCTCTGCAGCTGTGGAGGGTGATTTATATATGTTTCGGTTGTATGTTTTATATACAGCCGTTCCATTGCGGAACTCTGCCATATCAACAAGATACTTGAGTATTGTTACATTGTGATTTGCGATTGCGATTTGATCGCATCACATCGCAGATCTCTTCATCAACAAGACACTGCTTCAAAATTAACTTTGGTTGTTGAGGGCTTTAAAGCTCGAAATGACTGGTTTTTAATTTGTTCTGCTCCTCCGTAGTTTTGATCTACGGCTTTCTCCATTTCTTCTCCAAAAACAACTCTACCCCATCACAAAATTAATTTCATCTGTGATCTGCGGCTGCACCCCATCAAAATTGAATTCATCCTTACAAATTTCTCCATGCTTCTGTGTGTGTTGCAAATAGCAACAGTATAGTCACAACTGATAGCTATCTCCGCCCTTTCATCTACCTCTTTCACTAGTCTCCACTGAACTGATCATGCACTGTAGTGAACTGATGTGTTCTTGAGTTGAATAATGAGTTACTAATTAATGAATTAAATAATATTTAATTCACTCCACTCATAACTAATTGATTAGCTAGTTAGACTAATCTCAATCAGTTCAACTAAAATAAACAGAACACAACTCCACTAGCTGTCTCATTAACTCCTCCAAACTTCTGCCACTGAAGTCCAACTGAAGTCAACCATGCATGATGCCATCAAACACTTGGGAACCACGTGATTCCTCTGTCAGATGCATGAGCCACTTCTGTAGCTCGAACTGAAGTGCTCCAAGAGAGTAAACTGTTGTTTATAGTCTAAATATTATTAAGGGTAAATAATATTTGACTTCCCTGTTTTAAGGAGAGGCGGTCTAAAAATAGACTTCGACCTCTTTGACCTCAAAAATAGAGTCTCATCTATTTTTACCAACATGACACATACTTCAAGAATCTCAAACTGGAATCCTCGAACCATGCTCCGTATGTCTAAAAATAGACATAGTCTAAAAATAGATTTTGCGCCAGAATTTGCCTGCGGGCCCACTTAGTGAAGGCGACTTCATTTCACAAAGCTCCATCATCTTGCTGCATTTTCAACATAAAATTCCACACAAATCACCCTGTTACACATGCAAAATATTCGGGCATGAAGAATTTGATGATAATACCTGTAAGCTCAGTTAATTTGGTGTCATCAATGATCCAATGTTGGGTGGACTGGTTCAAAACTCTTTTCCATCCTATTTCTGCAAGTAATCTCTGTATGAAAGAAAAGGGAAAGAACACAATGATGCTCTTTTGCAAAATGCACTACAAGCTTGGCTTTACCTCCCTTCACCTTTACATCCCAAACTACAAACTCTAGTTTCCGAAATTGAGATTCTTAACTTTTACAAATCCCCATTGTTATAACTGCCTGTGTTGCAATCTTTAGTTATATCTCAAAGGAAGAAAGAGAAAGCACTGAAGATATATTCAATGAATAACTGTACCAGAAACCTGAAGTAAAGACCAAACATCATGGCTCATTTGAACCACATTAGGCCTCCAAAAACCTGAAGTAAAGACCAAACATCATGACTCATTTGAACCACATTTGATGGGACATTCTTGAAGCCAGATTCATAATGTCCTGAAAGTCCTTTCCTCTCTTATGCTCACGAAGATCCTTTAACATTATTACAACTTGGTATTGTTTCTACTGCCCCTTATACCACAAAAGTAAATGTTGAGGTAGTATTTTCCTATATTTAATGTCACATAAGGCAAATATTTTCCCTTCCCAGCACAACCATTTGGCCTATAAGATTGATTTGGCCTAATGATTAATAAATCTAATATCAAGAATTGTTTTTTCCATAAAGGTTTCCAGGTTAATTTAGGGCATCCATGTGTCCTATTTTAGTGTTGCTATTATCCTCTAATTCCTCTCTTTCATTTTATAATATAAAAAGGACATTTTTCTTTTAATATGACGTCATTCAAAAAATAAGTTAAAAAATAATTTATGGTTTAAGGTGGTCTGTCTTCTTTAAATTCAAGTAATTTTACAATCCATGTGGTAAAACCAATCCTTTTGTAAAAGTCTATTGTTAGAGCACTCATTATTAAAATTTGATCGCTAAAATTCTAATTTACTCATTTATGTAGTAATGGTAGTAATCGACAAATAATAAGTCAAACACTAGTGGTCAAAATCAACTTCTTATCACAAAGATAAAAATCTGATCAATTTGAAGAAAACCACTTAAAATAATTTTAGAAATTAAAATAAATAAAAAATATTATATACATTAATAAGCTATAATTTATCAATGCACACCAGGGAACGTGGCACCCTGTGCACTTCCCGATGGGGTTCACTTGGGCAGCCCATGTGGCTCCCGGTACTCGCATTTAATTGGCTCTTAACTCACCACCCTGTGCGAACGTTAATTCTCTCGGTTGGCTCGCCAAGTGCTTGGTTATGGCGGTTCTATGTGAGACGGATTACATTTGCAATTGCTCGACTGGTGTGGCGGACATTCATGGATCTCCTCCTCCCCTGCACGCGATTTGCTCTCCAGGCTGCGCTGATGCAAGTGTTAAAACGAACACTGGGAGGCGTTGTTCGTTAGCTGCTTGCTTTGAACTGGTTCTGGATTATCATTTTTCTCACAGTCCGTGGTGCAGTGTCAATCCTCCCTCTGTTCGTGGTCTCAGTGGTCTGGTTCCTGCTCCCTCACCTCAGCCCAGTGGCGTCCCGGATTTTCATTTCTCCCCTGCCAATTCAGTTTGTTTCGTTGACCCTGGTCTTACGTATGTCACCATGCCTCATCTCCGCAAACACATGAGATGTAGACACAGACCCATTCGTGGGAAATCCAACCAGCGGCGCCCTCCTCCTAGCCATGGCTCTGTCCCTACCTTGCCAGAAGAAGATGGAGCCCCTGTACCTGCGTTTTGCGTTGATTCCGTCGTTGCTCCTGTCGCCCCTGCCCCTCCACCCCCTGCTCGTGAGTCTCCCTGCGTCTCTCTCCCTCCGGTCCCTTCTGTCACTCCTCGGCCCCTTCGACCCTCCATCATACAAACCTCTAAGCATGTTGAGCTCCGGTTTGATTGCACCTCCTGCAATGCTACCCTCACTGCTTTTATCACTGTAAAACTTCGTGAAGAAGTCCCCAATTTGGCTCTGCCCTGTTCTGCTACTCCTCTCTCCCCTCCTAACTCCAGCTCCCCATGCGCGGCTCCAGCCACTTCTGTTCCTCCTTCTCAGCACGAGTACAACATGGCGATGGGGCGCACCGGTAGAGGGAGAGCTCTCAGCGAAGGACAAGAGGACAGAAGCGACGCTTATGCATGCAGAGTCATCGAGGAACCTCCCTCTCCTACTCATGGATAGCAGCTGCAAAGTCACTCAAGTTTTTTTGTTCTGTTTCTGTCGGAATCATATGCTTCCAAGCTTTACTGCTCTGCTTCATAAGCATCATGGATAGCAGCTGCAAAGTCACTCAGGTTTTTTTGTTCTGTTTCTGTCGGAATCATATGCTTCCAAGCTTTACTGCTCTGCTGCATAAGCATCATGGATAGCAGCTGCAAAGTCACTCAGGTTTTTTTGTTCTGTTTCTGTCGGAATCATATGCTTCCAAGCTTTATAAGCACCGTACTATTTTTAGTATTTACTTTCATGTTATCTTGTTTTGTGTAAACTTAAAACCGATTTCCCTTTCATGGGCGGTTCATACTTTGTGGTTTAAAGGACTGGTTTCCCATCCTGGGCAGTCCAGACACTCTTTGAATTGCTTGATTATCAAGCCCAGTGCTCAGGCTCACCAAGCTGACGCTGTGGCAGTTTTGTACCAGTAATTTTATACTTAATAGAATTAGTAATAAGCTATAATTTATTAAAATCCAATGTTAAACATTTTTAAATGTTTTGGCCTGAATATTTTATTCAATATGCAATAGATTTAATGGATGTTTTCACACATAATTATTTTTTGCATTATATAGGTTATAAAATATCCATTACAAGCCATCTAATATTAAATAATTTGTATTTATACTTCATAGCATCATTTCAAAGCTATATGATTAGCTCTATGCATTCAACACAATATACAATGAAAAAATCTTGAACCCTCCTCTTGAGTTGACATAAAAAAAACTCTACTCCTCCTTTGACATGATTTTGTGATGTATCTATATAACTTCACATTATATCCATTTCAGTTCTCTAATATAAATTAGTTGGATATTAGTTTGAATTTTGATTAGTTTAATTATATAAATTTAAATATTGATAAAATTAGATAACATTAATTTATCAAAACAATTTTTATTATGTTATTTTTAAAGTTGTTGAAATTAAAAAAATTATAAAATTATATAATTAAATTATAATTTCATCTTTAATTATTAAATTTTTACTTTGATTTTTTTTGTAAGTTTAGCAGAGCCTTTCTATTTTCCATTAATCAAAAAAGAGAAAAGTAGGTTATAATGAATAATGCTGGATAGCCTCAACCTGCTTGTAAGAAACCAGGTCTGTTGGCCACCTTAAAGAGTTATAGGCCAACCAAAATTCATAAAGTTTGACCCTAATACTATTTGCTATATCCAATTTATTGCCCATTACATACAAGAGCTTCAGAATTTAAATGCTACCTATAATATACATGTCAAAATGACAAAAAAGAAAAGGATTTCATAAAACTCAATCATCAGATCAATCGATATGTGTCGAGTCCTTAAAATTGGAGCTAGATGTATCCACTTGATTCATACTTTTCAGTTGGAACTTCCTGCGGCCTAGGAAGAAGTTATGGTGGTGTTGCAGAAGGTGGATTTCTTGGATATCCCTTCTCATTTAAGCTAAAATAGAGGCAGCTTTTGCGTCCCCTCCAATTTCCTGAACATTGACTATGGCATTTTCCAGTCTATATTTCAATGTCCAATAAGTATGGATAGACTATTGAAATAATGACAGTCTACTTCTAGTATTACGTGTATCCCTCAGAAACTCCATTTCCTCCTCTTGTATTTCACCCTCCTCTTGTTGAAAATGCAGCAAGATGATGGAGCTTGGTGAAATGAAGTCACCTTCACCAAGTGGGCCCGCAAGCTATTTTTGGAAAGTGAAAGGTCTGGTAAATGCCCATGCAGTCAAGGGGTATGATGTGGTCTTCAACGAAGGAAAGGATTTCCTACGCAGGAAGACCACTGGAGAGACTCGGAAGATAGGGGTTTGAACCAAGAACCTTTATCAGTTGCAAGTATATGGCTACGCAGCAATGGCATGAAAAGCAGGAGAAGTGGTGAGCCGGGATGATGAGGGCGAACTGTGGCACCTGAGATTGGGCCACCTTCACCATGGAGCTTTGAAGATCCTGTAACAAATTTCTACTGGGATTCCTAAGGGCACCCTTGCGCAGTCAGATCAGTGCAAGGGGTGTACTTTAGGAAAGTTTGTGAAAGCCACCTTTCACGAGAAGGATAGTCACGCCACGACGATCCTTGAGAGAGTTCACACAGACGTGTGTGGTCCTTTCTCAGTAGCTTCGACAGCAAAGCACAAGTACTACGTGATCTTTGTTGATGATTTATCTCGAAAGTGCTAGATCTTCTACATGCAGAAGAAGAGCGATACATTCGCTAAGTTCTGTGAGTTTAAAGCACTGGTCGAGAAGGAATCGGGGAAGAGGGTGAAGGCTCTCAGGAGCGAAAATGGTGGTGAATTGATCTCGGCTGAATTCAAGGACTCCTGCAGCACAGAAGGGATTCAGAGAGAGCTCATCGCACCCCATAACCCACAGTAGAACGGGGTGGCTGAGCGGAAGAACATAACTATTGTGGGTGCTGCATGAGCGATGTTGCATGATCAGGGCCTACCCCTTCACTTCTGGGCTGAGGCATGCAACACAGCAGTATATGTGCAGAACCGTTGTCCTCACAAGATTCTTGGCATGAGTACACCAGAGGAGGCTTATTCTGGCAAGAGCCCTGACATTTCCCATTTGCAGATTTTTGGCTCTCCTATCTACATGCATGTGACGAAGGATGCAAGGAAGAAGCTGGATCCAACCGCCGAGGTTGGAATATTTTTGGGGTACACTGATACACCACACAACTATCGGGTGTATGTGTCAGACAGTCGCAAGACTATTGTGCGACGGGATATTAAATTTCAGGAGGAGAAAGCCATGCAATGTTCGCTTGAGAGGGAGCCACACTTGCATGAAGAGGAGGAGCTGTTAGCTCCCAAGGATGAGTCTCCGGATGTGGATCAGCCAGTATTTCATGATAGATCCAAACACATCGACATCAGGTACCATCATATCAGAGATTGTGTTCAGCGGAGGATCATGATGCTTTCATATATTCCCACGGAGGATCAGGATGCAGGCATCTTGACAAAGGCGCTCACCAGGAGCAAATTCGAGTTTCACAGAGGCAGGGTAAGGGTTGCAGATAATCCATATCTTGCTGAGAGGGAGTGTTAAAAATGCAGCAAGATGATGGAGCTTGGTGAAATGAAGTTGCCTTCACCAAGTGGGCCCGCAGGGTATTTTTGGCGCAAAGTCTATTTTTAGACTATGTCTATTTTTAGACATATGGATCATGGACCGAGAGCTGCAATATTCTATTCTTGGATGATTGGTCGAGTTGGTAAAAATAGATGGACCTCTATTTTTAGCATTTAGGTCGAAGTCTATTTTTAGACTGGTGGGCTAAAAATAGAATAGTTAAATATTATTTACCCTTAATAATATTTGGACTCTAAACTTCAGTTTACTCTCTTGGAGCACTTCAGTTTGACCCCCGAATGTGGGGCATGAATCTGCCAGAAGGATTTATGCTTTTCCTATGGGTTAGTTGAGCTAATGCATGGTTGACTTCAGTTAGAGCTCAAGTGGCGGAGTTCGGTGGAGTTGATGCGACAGTTAATGGAGATGGTGTTCTGGTTAACTAGTTGAACTAGTTGTATTTAGTTTAACTGGCTAATACACTAGAGATGAGTTGTGTAAATTAAATATTATTTAATTCACTAATTATTAACTCATTATTCAACTAAAGAACACATCAATTTAACTGAGTGCATGGATAGTTCAGTGGCGACAAGTGAAAGAGGTAGATGAAAGAGTTGAGATAGCTATCAATTGTGACATTAGTTGTGCATGAGATTTGCACCACACTTGGAGGAAATTACCAATGAGAATTGCACAGTTGGAGCTAGTGAGATTCGAACTTGGATCTCTCATTAGACCAGCGTTGATTGCGCAATAGAGGCAAGCAATTAGTGGATGAGTTTTGAACCTTTGACTTGTTCAAAACCAATCTAGTTTGTGTGTAGCTTTGTGAGATAGTACTAATTACTTGTGACAAAGTTCATCACCCTATGACAAATAAATGTATTGAATTGTGCAAGCCTTTTGACACCTGGTTTCACCTCCATCTCAAGAAATAACAAAGGGGAGAAAGGCAACAAGCCTCCGAAACCCTCCACCAATACAACCCCCACCAACACTGCCTCAACCCAGCGAAACAACTTTGAATTTCTAAGCAATATTGACTCATTGGAGCACCCTATAGTCTCCCAGGCCCCCACTGATCAAGATCTGACATTATTAAGTCAATCTTTGATTACAACCAACACCCCAAGCACAACCTCTGATTCAATCCACGCCCAGGCACCGCAACACAAACCATAATCCTCTCCCATTCAGATTAATACCAGCCACACCTCACTGCAAACTCCTTAATGCACAGAAATGAAAACAGAGCAGCCATCCTCAACCACTTCAAACAATCCTCTGGAGGAGATCCTAGGCGATCTAGATCTCCAAAAGGTCAATGAGCAATGGTCCAAACTGGGAGTCGATGCCATTCTCCAAGAACACTTGGAGAAGATAGAAATGGCATACCTGCAGCTGGAATACATCAACCAAAATGCAGCCAAAAGGCAATGGGGAAATAGCAACCAAACGGGCATTCAAGCCAACTTGGATTTGGATCAATACAAGCCACAAGGACCAGGAAGAAAAAGAGGGCGCAAATCCACAAGACACCAAATACAAGAACCAGGCAGACGCCTAATCAATGAAGGAAAAATCAGGGCCTTGGTCCTATCTACTCCAAAGGTATCTCAATGAAAATCACAACCTGGAACATCAGGGGGCTCAACGGCACCACCAAAAGAAGGATCTTGAAAAACCACTTATTCTCGCTACACCCAGACATCATACTTCTTCAAGAATCAAAATGCTCTCCCAAAGGCACAGAGACACTCAAAAAACTTGTTTCCAACAGTCATCACTGCATAAGCATAGATGTTATCGGGCAAGCAGGAGGGTTACTCACGTTCTGGAACAAAAGAAAATTCTTCTTGCAGAATGCTCTGTCCACCAAGCACTCATTATCGAACATTTTCAACATGCCAGACTCAGGGAAATCGATCTGCATCACCAACGTGTATGGACCCCAACGAATCTAGGAAAAGCTGAAGATGTTGCTAGACCTGGACGAAGTCAGGCAACACCATGGGGCAAACCACTGGATTTTAGGCGGAGGCTACAACATGATCACCAATCTAGCATGAAAAAAGGGAGGCTTACGAAGATTGGATAAGGAATCGGAAGCATTCAACACCTTTATTGTTGAATCCAAACTCATTGACATCTCCACAGTCAATGGTCTGCATACCTGGAATAATAAGCTAGGAGGAAACAGTCAGATAGCATCAAGTCTCGATAGGTTCCTCATGTCAGAATCCATTCTGCTACAAAATATCGACATGGAGGCCAGCATTCTGCCTATCAGAGGATCTTATCACTGGCCAGTGCAGATTCACTTCACCAATTTGGATAAGCCCCACAACAGACAATTCAGATTTGAAGCCTTCTGGACTAAGCACCCATCATTCATGCAAAACATACAACGCTGGTGGACTCAAGCCACCATAAGGAGTGACAATATCATGTACATATTCCAGCAGAAGCTCAAAACAATAAAAATCAACCTCAAACGCTGGAACAAAAACACCTTTGGCGACATATTTCAAGCCAAAAAAGAACTCGAGGAAAAAATCCAGCAATATTTGATCAAAGAAGGGCCCAATGATGAAAGAATAGCTCAAGAATCAAATCTGCAAAGGAAATGGGAAGAACGGTTAAAACAAGAAGCGTTGCTATGGAGGCAGAAGTCGAGGGTGTAATGGTTAAAACAAGGAGAATGCAACACTAGTTTCTTCCATAAGTCAACCATCCAGCATAGAGCACATAATCGCATCCTCTCCCTCAAAAAAGCTGATGGCGATCAAGTTTATAAAAGGGAGCATATAGGATTTGAACTCAACTCTTTTTTCACTTCTCTTCTCAGCGATCCCATTCAAGATAGAACCCGAGCCATCAATGAAATTATCACTGCCATTCCCAACTTAGTTACAGAGGAGCAAAACTCCCTCCTTCTAAGAGAATTCACTGAGCAGGAGATTGAAGAAACAATATTCAACATGGCCTCGAACAAGGCTCCCAGACCAGACAGCTTTACAATCGAATTCTTTAAAGCTTGCTGGCCCATTATTAAGGCTGACCTTCTCAACCTAGTAAGGAAATTTCACAGAACCAAGAAAGTTTTGCCAGCCATCAATGCCACATTCCTCACCTTAATTCCCAAATCAGACCAGGCTGACTCCCCCGACATGTTTCGTCCCATAGCCCTTTGTAATGTCCTTTACAAAATCCTTTCCAAACTGATGGCTAGCAGACTTAAATCTTTCCTCCCCTCAATCATTTCTCAGGAACAAACTGGCTACGTTGAAGGTAGGCAGATCACTGACAGCATAATCCTCACTCAGGAAGTGTTGCATTCTCTCAAAACAAAAAGGACTCCAGGTATGCTTATCCAACTTGACCTTTCAAAGGCCTTTGATAAAATCAGCTGGCACTATATGAGAGCAATCCTCCAGGCTTTTGGATTTAGTCAGCAATGGACAAATTGGATAATGGAGCTGGTCTCAGGTGCTTTCTTTTCAATGCTACTGAATGGAGGACCCCTTCAACCCTTCATTCCGTCTAGAGGTATAAGGCAAGGAGATCCCCTGTCTCCGTTTCTCTTTGTCATTATGGCAGAAGGGCTAGGAAGATCCTTAGCCAAGGCAAAACAGCAGAATCAACTCAAAGGCATCAAACTGGTACACCAAGGACCCACAGTAACACATCAGCAATTTGTAGATGATACAATGCTCATGGGCGCCCCCATAGTGCAAGAAATTTGAACCATCATATTTTGTGGAAAACATGAGGTCACCTCTAACGATAGAAGAAGCTTTGGATTTTAAAGATCAAATAGAGGATGATGTCATTAGTAATTTCATTAATAAATCACAAACTGCATCTCACTTGCAATGTCACATGATTGAGGTAGCATTCGACAATAAAGAAGAAGAAGATCCTTTTAAAGACATCCATGATCAAGAAATACCTACTACCTCTGTGAATAATACTAAGGTTGTAGAAATTGAACCAGGAAAAACCTTGAACATTAACAAGAATCTCACTGCTGAACAAGAAGAGAAATTGGTCGAATTATTACGAAAATACAAAGCAGCCTTTGCATGGGATTACCCCGATATGAAAGGAATTGACCCACAATTATGTACTCACCACATTTACATTGAAAAATACGCAAGACCCATTCGTCAACCTCAAAAGAGACTGAATCCTCACCTTAAGGATGCTATGAAAGATGAATTACAAAAATTATTGGATGTCAATTTTATCTATCCAATATCTGATAGCAAGTGGGTCTCCCCATTAGTGGTGGTACCTAAAAAGAATGGAAAGTGGAGGATATGTGTAGATTACAGTGAACTCAATAAAGCAACACAAAAAGACCACTTTCCTCTTCCTTTCATTGACCAGGTATTAGACACATTGGCAGGAAAGAAGTTCTTTTCATTTCTGGATGGCTTCAGTGGATACAACCAAATTCAAATTGCCCCTAAAGACCAGGACAAGACTACTTTCACCTGCCCATGGGGTACATTTGCCTACCGAGTCTTACCTTTTGGCCTATGCAACGCTCCTGCTACATTTCAAAGGGCAATTCTCAGCGTGTTTGCAGACTTAATAAATGAAGGTCTCGAAGTATATATGGATGATTTCACTCCTTATGGGGATGATTTTGAACCTGCGTTGCAAAATCTAGAAAAAGTATTGCAAAGATGTATAGACACTAGGCTTTGTTTAAGCAATGAAAAATGTCTTATGAGTTATCTTAGGCCATTATATTTCAGCAGAAGGAATTCAAGTAGATCCAGCGAAAATTCAAATACTCTTGTTAATTCCTACACCTACTACACAGACAGAGGTACGTAGCTTTCTTGGATTTTCTAGTTATTATAGAAAATTTATAGAGCATTATTCTCGAATCGCTGCACCTTTATATGCGCTGACTGGGAACACTGATTTTGTTTGGACAAACAAATGTGACAATGCTTTTAATGATTTGAAGAAGCTCGTTGCAACAGCCCCTGTGCTGAGGGGCCCAAATTGGAATTTACCATTCCAAATTTCATCTTACGCCTCAGACACAGCAATTGGAGTAGTACTTGGGCAGGAGGAAGACAAAAAGCCATATGCAATTTACTACATTAGCAAAAATCTGACCCCTGCCGAATTAAACTATACTGTGACTGAGAAAGAATTTTTGGCTGTAGTTCACGCTATAAATAAATTTAGGCATTACATAACTGGGTATCCTACAGTGCTTTACACATATCACTCTGCCATTAAGTTTTTAGCAAATAAACCTGTTACGAATGGGAGAGTAACTAGATGGCTAATTTTACTGCAGGAATTTGATATCACGATCAAGGATCGACTGGGCAAAGAGAACCATGTAGCTGACTTTCTGTCCAGGATGCCAAAGCCAACAGATGTAGAACCAGTTGAAGATCACTTCCCGAATGAGCATCTCTTCGCTGTTACCACCAGAACACCATGGTATGCTGATATAGTGAACTATTTGGCAATAGTTAAATTACCCAAACATCTATCCCTTAATGAACGAAAGCAAATAATACATCGTAGCACCCGTTTTTCATGGATAGGAGGTTACTTATTTCATACAGGTGTAGATATGCAAATAAGAAGATGTGTTAGGGACGATGAGGTATATGATATTTTGAAAGCGTACCATGACGGACAGTGCGGCGGACACTTTGCAGATCGTAGAACAGCACATAAAGTCCTACGGACTGGCTATTATTGGTCTAATATCTTTAGAGACGCAAAAAAATTTGTGCAGGCCTGTGATAGCTGTCAAAGGGCTGGTCGACCTGGGCAGTCTGATGAAATGCCCTTGAACCCTCAACTAGTGATTGAACCCTTCGAACGTTGGGCCCTTGACTTCGTTGGTCCTATTAGCCCTCCATCGAACTAGAAAACATATATCCTAGTTGCCACTGAATACGTTACTAAATGGGTTGAAGCAGAGCCTCTTTCAAAAGCTACAGAGGATTCCGTGATACATTTTCTTTTCCAAATTTTCGTGCGGTATGGTCTCCCACGAGACATAATCACAGATGGGGCACCACAGTTTATAGATAACAAATTGGCTGAAACATTACAGAATTACCATATTCAGGGTAAAATTACAACTCCCTACCACCCACAGGCCAACGACCAAGTCGAAAGCACGAATAAGGTAATAAAATCTATACTGACAAAAACGGTTGCTTCACATAGGCGAGATTGGGCCTATAGACTACCAGAGGCATTGTGGGCGTACCGAACGACATGGAGACCTACCACAGGACATTCGCCATACCAGTTGGTATTTGGAAAAGAACCCATCTTTCCTATCGAATTTGAAATTCAGACATTACGAACAGCTCAAACGACAGGTCTGAATTTAGATGAAGCACAGGCAAAAAGACTGCAGCAACTGAATGAATTGGATGAAATCAGACTCTCTCCTCTTCAGCGCACCGCATTAATCCAGCAATAGAGAGAAAAATTGCATGACGCCCACATTAAACAAAGGATCTTCCACGAAGGAGATTGGGCACTTCTATATGATTCTCGGTTTCAGGATTTCCCTGGAAAACTTCAGACTAGGTGGCTTGGACCCTACGAAATTTAGAAAGTGCATGATAACGACACTCTCACACTAGTCACCATTGACGAATATGGGCATTCTTTTAAGGTTAATGGCCATCGAGTTCGATTATATCATAAGTTGCTTACCCGTGAATCCTTTTGCCAGCAGTGAAGGGAAGAGACTCCACCATTGAAATTCTTGCTGAAGGGGAGAATCCCTCTCCCACGCTAGTTTGATAAATTGGTTTTTTTAATTTTTGTACATAATGCATTCTTCTTTTTCTATTTTTGGTTTCTGTTTTTGAAATTCGTTTCCTTGTTAATACTTCTTTATTTCGTTTGAATTTAGTTTCTTTAAAAACGAAAAATAATAAAAATTCTGTGTTTTTTTCGCGAAAAATAATAAAAATTCTGTGTTTTTTTTCGCGTTGTTGTTCCTTTCTAACGGAACAGCACTTCTGCTGTTCCTTTTGAAAGGAACAGCAGTTTCGCAGAGTGTTTTTGCTGTTCCTTTTAAAAGGAACATCACTTCTACTGTTCCTTTTGAAAGGAACAGCAGTTTCGCAGAGTGTTTTTGCTGTTCCTTTTAAAAGGAACAGCATGTGAGCATTTCCCTTCTTTGTTCCTTTTGAAAAGAGCAATGATTCTGATTATCTTTTGTTCCTTTTTGAAAGGGATATGATTCCATGAGATTATCTTTGTTGTTCCTTTTGAAAGGAACGGCGGTTGTGATTATCTTTGCTGTTCCTTTTGAAAGGAACAAAAGTTTCGCAGATTATCTTTGCTGTTCCTTTTAAAGGAACAACACTTTTTGAACGATTGTTTTAAGTTTGTATTTAAAGCACGATTGTTTTGAACGATTGTTTTAAGTTTTCAATACAAAAATACAAAGAAAAAATAAAGCACTTCCTCAAGTATGTATGAAGGACAATGGTTCCATGGGTTACAAAACAACTCTGTCAAGGTTATGGACACCTGTGGGAAGTAGAGTTCTGTTAATGGTATTGAAGTCATACTTATACAAATCAATAGTTATTTAACCCTCTTTCCTATAATTTTTATTGAATATCAAACGAAATGCATAAAATTCCTTAAGTTCTATCCCCGAACCATCACACATGAAAAATATTATAAATAGGACATATTACTTTAATGTGGTAAATAGCGCAATTACATTAATCTTTTGCTGTCCCTTCACCTCATACTTGAATTATTACAACGTCATTCCCTCATTATTACCGATTTATCTTACGCATCAATTTCAGTAATTACTTAATTTGATTGATTTTATCATGATTGCGCCTGTTTTTTCACTGCCGTCCTATTGCTGTTCCACACATCCCACCTTAATCGACGGTCGAGGTCAACCTTTCATTCGTTTGGGGGGCGGAAATATCTGCATGCAGATCAGAGAATTGGAAAAACTCTCGGACGAGAGTTTTTCCAACTCTCGTCTGAGAGTTTCTCCAACTCCCGTCCGAGAGTTTGCCCGAGAGTTTTGTGACCACAACTCTCGGATGAGAAAATGAAAAACTCTCGTCCGAGAGAATTTTAACTCAGGTTAAACCCGACCAAACTCTCGTCTGAAATATTTAAAATTTTTTGGACGAGAACTTTGAAAACTCTCGGCCGAGAAATTTAGTTGACTTTTTTCTCGGCCGAGAAATTAAAAATTTCTCCCAAATTCTAACAATCCGCCAAAAACTGTTTCCCAACTTCGCGATTTGACCCCCAGTATAAATGAGTTTTATATGAAACTTCACACTACTACCATCATTTAAATAACATTTTACCAATATTAACACAACATTAACTTTCACCAAAGCATTGTACTCCACTATCGAATTTCTGACCTTACCGTAGCTGACTTCAAAGTGAAAAATATGAATATTTTCCAAATGCTAAGGATTTAACAAATCAACTCTCGTTCCATTATTATGTGTGCCCTGCCTTCTAAACAAGCTTGACAAAGTAATACCACTCTCATCCAACCGAATGGATGCAGACCTCAGCGTTTCATTGGATGGACCAGCATTGATATCAATCAACTCTGCATAAAACAGAATTTCATTCACTACCGTTCGATCTAATTCAACTCCAGAACATGGAATCGATTGAATTTAACTTCTGAAAACTCCATTCACTCACATTAATCTCTTGCAATTTAAAACATGCATTAATAATATATAACGCGGTACTCGAACTGTATATCCTGCAACAAATGCAATGTTTGACCTCCCAGCTTGCAGATTCACAGAAAAAATAGCATATGCACTATACAAACAGCTCATTCAGATTTATTTAAAATGTGCCTCATACAATCACTAAATCGATTCACCATTACCAGTCTTAACAAGTCGATTTCAATTATGTACAATTTGACCTTTAATTGTAACCGGTTCTCCACCAACAGGATCAAAGCACATTGATTCTCTGTTTTAATTAGCGCCCAATACAATTTCAGAGTATAAATGAAAATTGATCCCAATTGAATCTGGCAATCATAACTGGTTTATCGCCACAAATCATACATTAACAACAAATTTCATTCATATTTAAAACCCAAACATACAAATCGATTTCATCATTCTGACAAACCGAGTTTTAACCTTTGCTCTGCATTTAATACTAAAGCATTCACCTTACTATTCAATGACTCATTGATTCATTGAACCACTTCACCCTTTGTTCTTAGTTCTCCAATCGACAGCACGACCGGGTCCTTCCTTCTTTCTATGATACAGTAAAATTGATTCAAATTAAATAACCGAGTTATTACAAAAAAAGCTCTACGTGCATTCCATGGATGTAAACACCGCTTTCTTCATTAGAAAACCCCATCGAACTTCTTGTTACGGATGACAAAGATTTTATCTCTGTTGGATGTTCAATCAAAACTTCTACGTGCCACTCCAATGTATCAAATGCGAGTAAAACAAATCCTTTATATATATTAACGCCCAGAAGATGTTTTTAATAAACCCTTAATACAATTTCTCTTTCGCTTTCTGAATGAACTGGTTATTTCAGGATTTAAACTCAGTTTACAAACTTATTTCCTATGCTAGAATGCATTCATCAATTCAACCCCAATTACAGAAATTAACACACACAATTTCTAAATCAACCAATGTAGTTTTAAAACCCCACTTTTCAATTAACAATGAAAATACTTACAAACTTTTGTCCTTGGCCAAATATTCAAAATTTGTGGCCCTTCCAATTTCCGGAGGCTTATAAACTTTGGCTGTCCAAGCCTCACCTTTCCTCTCTATTATATTCTACCTTCTCTATTTTTCCATTAAGGAATATCAATTTATACAAATTTAAAATGATCTAATTTGAGTTCAATCCATTTAATATCTCAACAAATCCCCAAATATCTCAACACCCCTAAATTCTAGATCTTTATCCCTAAAACCTTGCAACTAAATCTATCTTAGGCTTCCTAATTATCTCTTAGATATCTCTCATCTAATTTCTCTCATGTTTTCCAGTTGTTTGGAAACATTTACAAATTGTCACAAATAATTAATTAAAAATATAATTAATCACTCAGAAATAATATTAATATTTACATGAAATTTAATATTTCCTCAAAACATAAGACCCCCTAGTTTAAATAAAATACAAAGTATTTTCGAGTCTAATGCTCCTGCCTCAGACTCCCAAGGTTGAAAATGATCATGATCTTCTGATCATGCATTTTAAATCTTTGTCCGCCCGGATCCCACACTTTTTTTTGCAAGTTATCATCGACATCTGCTGTTTGCTGCTTTTCTCCAGGTCTCCATATCTTATGTTGTCTTGCTCCTCTAGCTACACTTTCACAATCTGTCTCTATCTTCATTTTGCTTCTGCTGCTTCTCTTTCTTGCTGATGTCTTCCTATGAGATACTTTCAACATGATTCTTCTGATTAATTCAATTTTTTTGTCCAATAAATCTCCATGCTACTGATTTCTCACTGCCAACTGAGCTAAGACGGCTTGCTCAGTTCTTACTCGTTCAATTTTTAATGCTATGTTTCCTTCTATTCTTACTTGCTCCGTCTGTACTGTCACCCAATCATCCATGCCCTCTTGTCTTCTACAACAGAAAATTTTTTCTTTGCCTTCTCCTATCAGCAACTTAATGGACTGCTACATTGTGTACTTCTTTCTGCTATCTTCATCTCTCTACATCTGCAATTCCCAATTCTGCAATTGAGATTCTTCCTGCACTGAATTTTGGTCATTCAGCATCCTTTCCAGCAACATAACTCCTTCATTCCATGGATTTGAAATTTCCACAAAATTCTCGTCTTCCTTCATTTGACTGCTCAACTGAGTCAAATGTTCTTCAGTACTTGCAATAGCACCTGCATTCACAAAACACTTGTTAAAACGAAAATCATAAGGCATCAGTGCCTTTTCCTCCTTTTCTAGCATTTCAGTATGCTATCCTGAATTTTCCATCTCAATCAGCTCATCAGTATGCTGATTCTCTTTGCCCAAAGAATTCTCTGAAGAACTCTCAAGGCTGTCAACCAGTCTTTCCTTCACACCATCTCTCTCTAAGATGTCTTTCTGTTCTTGTTCACTATACTGAACTCTTTCATCTGCTGCAATCTCTCTATCATACTCTAAATTCACCAACAAGTATTCCAACAATGCAATTTCTCTATGGAATTGCTGAAGCATTTCACCATCACTTACAGTCCCTGCATTCATACATAAAATTTCAGTTTGGAAATCACAAAGTTCAACAGTCTCAACTATTGGTTCATATACCAGCTCTTCAAGCTCATCCTCTTCTTCATTCACAAGAACTTCCTGTGTTGTAATAGCTTCAAGTACAAACACAACACTGCTTTCTTCTTCACAGTACTTATCTCCTGAAATATTATTTTCCACACTTGCGACAGCTTCACAACATTACACATCCTCTTCAATAAAACCTGTAATCACATCACAATTGTCAGCTACAAAAATACAAGATTTTACATTATCTAGCTGATCTGGATCTGCCCAATAACTCATCATCTGCTCGAGCTTCCTAAGCTCTTCTACTAACTGCATGTTTATCTGTTGATCTCTCTTCTATTGTAGTCTCTGCCACTTCACTGTCTTTCTCATGGTTCAACCATGTCTCTGGTCTCTCATATTTTCCTGTAATAATTCCATCAACAACTCAAGATGAACCACTATCTCATCTTTCTCTTTCTCATACTCTTCATCAGTCAACTGTTGTCTTATGCCATTTACCTTGGCATCTTTCTCCCTCTTTCTACTGTGGCCTCTCTCTGAACCTCTTCTCTCTCCTTTATGACTTTCAGTAGTCATCTCCTTCGCTAAGAGTTCCTCACCCATGAGTTGCACCAAGCCTCTGCAAAAGTAAACTCTCCTGCTACCACTTACCTCACCAATCCCTTCCTCTGGATATGGTCTTTCGATAATCACCGGTCCTCTGCTGGAACCCTTTCGAGCATTTCTCCACTGCTCCTTCAGGCTTCACTCATCTACAACTTTATTCAACCTTTGTTGAATCTTCAGGTTCTGCCACTCTCTCTTAGAATCCATGTCAGACTCTTTCATCACTGTACTCTAGCTGTGATCTACATCTTCCTGCTGAGATTTTCTTCACTATGCCTGCAACCAAATTTTGCAAACATTCTTCAAACCGGAGTTAAATATCAACTGAAAACTCACCTTTCAAGATCCTGTTGATCTTGACTTCACTTCTTCAACTGCACTTGCATATCTGTGTTGCAATCTTCATTAGCTTTAAAATTAGATATTCATTCATCGCATGCAATTAACTCAATTCAATTTAAAAACTTAAACCTTCACACAGATCTATTCCAGCTCTGATACCAAAAATGACGCAGGCTTACCCTACAAAACCCAGAATCTCTCAAGACTATGCATATACAAAATGCACTTCAACAAATGCCTAGATAAGACTCTAAATATGGAAATTTTACACACCTCAATTGTGGAAGCTCCTCAATCATATGGATTAAAAATCCTAAACTCAACACAAAAATTCAGTTTGAAATTTATTAAATCCCCACAACTTTCCATGCCTTACTCAAATTCATAGCATTCTTGACCAACACCCATATTTGAATTCCAATCTTGATAAAACCAAGTACCAAGATAAATCATGTTTAAAAGTTCAACTGGAAAATTAATGCCACTTCATATCTATTTTATGCATTCCAATATAAATGAGTTTTATATGAAACTTCACACTGCTACCATCATTTAAATAACATTTCACCAATATTAACACAACATTAACTTTCACCAAAGCATTGTACTCCACTATCGAATTTCTGACCTTACCGTAGCTGACTTCAAAGTGAAAAATATGAATATTTGCCAAATGCTAAGGATTTAACAAAGCAACTCTTGTTCCATTATTATCTGCGCCCTGCCTTTTAAACAAGCTTGAAAAAGTAATACCACTCTCATCCAACCGAATGGACGCAGACCTCAACATTTCATTGGATGGACCAGCATTGATATCAATCAACTCTACATAAAACACAATTTCATTCGCTACCATTCGATTTAATTCAACTCCAGAACATGGAATCGATTGAATTTAACTTCTGCAAACTCCATTCACTCACATTAATCTCTTGCAATTTAAAACAGGCATTAATAATAGATAATGCGGTACTCGAACTATATATCCTGCAACAAATGCAATGTTTGACCTCCCAGCTTGCAGAGTCACGGAAAAAATAGCGCATGCACTATACAAACAACTCATTTAGATTTATTTAAAATGTGCCTCATACCATCACTAAATCGATTCACCATTACAAGTCTTCACAAGTCGATTTCAATTATGTACAATTTGACCATTAATTGCAACCAGTTCTCCACCAACAGGATCAAAGCACATTGATTCTCTATTTTAATTAGTGCCCAGTACAATTTCAGAGTAGAAATGAAAATTTATCCCAATTGAATCTCACAATCATAACTGGTTTATCGCCACAACTCATACATTAACAACAGATTTCATTCAGATTTAAAACCCAAACATACAAATCGATTTCATCATTCTGACAAACCGAGTTTTAACCTCTGCTCTGCATTTAATACTGAAGCATTCACCTTAATGTTCAATGACTCATTGATTCATCCAACCACTTCACCCTTTGTTCTTATTTCTCCAATCGACAGCACGACCGGTTCCTTCCTTCTTTCTATGATACAATAAAATTGATTCAAATTAAATAACCGAGTTATTACAAAAAAAAACTCTGCGTGCATTCCATGGATGTAAATACCACTTTCTTCATCAGAAAACCCCATCGAACTTCTTGTTACGGCTGACAGAGATTTTATCTCTGTTGGATGTTCAATCAAAACTTCTACGTGCCACTCCAATGTATCAAATGAGAGTAAAACAAATCCTTTATATAGATTAATGCCCAGAAGATGTTTGTAATAAACCCTTAATACAATTTCTCTTTCACTTTCTGAATGAACTGGTTATTTCAGGATTTAAACTCAGTTTACAAACTTCTTTCCTGTGCTAGAATGAATTCATCAATTGAACCCCAATTACAGAAATTAACACACACAATTTCTAAATCAACCAATGTAGTTTTAAAACCCCACTTTTCAATTAACAACGAAAATACTTACAAAATTTTTTCCTTGGCCAAATATTCAAAATTTGTGGCCCTTCCAATTGCTGGAGGCTTATAAAATTTGGCTGTCCAAGCCTCACCTTTCCTCTCTATTCTATTCTACCTTCTCTATTTTTCCTTTCAGGCATATCAATTTATACAAATTTAAAGTGATCTAATTTGAGTTCAATCCCTTTAATATCTCAACAAATCCCCAAATATCTCAACACCCCTAAATTCTAGATATTTATCCCTAAAACCTTGCAACTAAATATATCTTAGGCTTCCTAATTATCTCTTAGATATCTCTCATAAAATTTCTCTCATGTTTTCCAGTTGTTTGGAAACATTTACAAGTTCTCACAAATAATTAATTAAAAATATAATTAATCACTCAAAAATAATATTAATATTTACATGAAATTTAATATTTCCTCAAAACATAAGACCCCCTAGTTTAAATAAAATACAAAGTATTTTCGAGTCTAATGCTCCTGCATCAAACTCACAAATCTACATCCCATTCCATCTTAAACTTTGTTACAAAACACTCTCTATTTCTTTCTCTCCTTCTCCTATTTTTCACTATTTTTTCACTACCCATGATAGGAGAAAGCTTCTCCTATTTATACAAAATATGATAAGTTATCTCATTAATGGGAGTCCATGAATCTCTCTCTCTATCTCTAGAGTCACAATCAAAATAGAAAATGATAAAACACATGTCTTTTTAGAGTTTCAATACAAATAAGAAATGAGACACATATCTTCTTAGAGTTTCAATACAAAAACGAAATGAGACACATGTCGTCATGATCCCATGATCTTCTCCACTGAAATTCGAATTTGGTTTTGGGAGGCCACATAAAGGTCTTTTAGAAGCTTCCTTTTGACCTAAACATGTCACAAAACTCATAACACATATATAAATATATGAAACTATGTTAATTTTATAGTCTCTAATCATAAATCCACTTTAAATACATAAAATAAATAACTTTGGAAGACAAGTATCCTAACCCATATATTTATGAAAATGGTTACTTGATGTAGGGTTTTAGGTCAGATGGTTATGAAATAAGAGCTGAATGGTTATGGCATAATGGAAATATGTATGAATATGGAAAACACTTTTGAGTCTCAACAACCATGTCAGTTCAATGGTAACCCCTCTAAGTAGTTTGGTCGCTTCCTTTTATTGGAATCGATTTGCAGGATATCGCATTCCGTCTTATGTGCTTTTCAAGATAATAGTACATTCCTTTGGTCTGTTCATACCTAGCACCATTATAGACAAAGGTGTGTCTGTTAGTGTTCTGTCCTCAAATACTTGGCAAGCTTTTGGCTCGTCGTCGCTTGCGCCTGTTCCACAGAATTTGTTGGAATTTAACAGAAGAACTAGTCAACCGTTAGGGATCCTTCCAAGGATACCTATTACTTTGGGAGGTAAAACCGTCCATATGGATGTGATGGTTGTTCCAGGCCCCTTAGATTTCAATCTGATTTTGGGGCGCGATTACACCTATGCCATGGGCGTGCTTGTCTCCTCCCTTTTTCGTGTGGTCTGTTTTCCGCATGAAGGACAGATCGTGACCATTGATCAACTTTCATTCTTTGGTCCTGATATGGCAGCTTGCCCACCATCATCCCTTCCTAGTTTTTATCCACCTGTTGTATCTGCCCCACAGCATGTCAACTATGTTGCTACCTACCCTGTGCCTGTACTCAGTGATAGTGTCATTGTGCATCAGGTGTTGGGGGCATTGGGTCCTGACTTCCAGGATCTTTTCCTTCCATTGGGAGTGGAACTCTTGGAAGCGATGACTTTTTGTTCATTATGATGAAGTCGGTCAGAGCATGGTTCTTTTCCTATGTCAAGTTCCTTTAAAAATAAAACCAGGTCGGTCGGAGCACAGTTCGTTTTCTTGTGTCAAGCTCCTTAAAAAATGAAACAAGCTGGTTGGAGCAGAGTTCCTTGTCTTGTGTCAAGCTCCTTAAAAAATGAAACAAGGTTGTTGGAGCAGAGTTCCTTGTCTTGTGTCAAGCTCCTTAAAAAATGAAACAAGGTTGTCGGAGTAGAGTTACTTGTCTTGTGCCAAGCTCCTTAAACCATGAAACAAGGTATCCTGACGATAGTTCTTTTAATGTGTCAACCTCATTAAAAAAATGAAACACGTTCTTGATCAATTCGAGTCTTTGGTTAGATCTCGTGAAATCCCAGTCGGGTCTTTCTTAGATCTCGTAACTTGAACCTTCACTCCCTCCATTTGTTTACTCAGGTGCATGGACTGAAGCTTAGGGGGCATGTACCTCGAATTTAGTCACCATGCTAGGGGCATGCTTACTTTTTCAAGCATATTTTGTTTCCGTTTCAAGCTTGTGTAAAAATGAAACCGGTTTCAAGCATAGTTTATCTTTGTTTCAAGCTTGTGTAAAAATGAAACCAACTTCAAGCAGAGTTTTCTGATTTCAAGCTTGTATAAAAATGAAACCATTCCTATTTTACCTCTTGTGATTGCCATTTTGTCAGCCTATTTTGTCAGATGAGCCTTGGTTTTCTCACTCCATCGTCACTATCTGCTTGGCTGATCATTGCCTTCACTTGGTTGCTTTACCCGTTCCTGAGGAACCGCTGTGATGAGTGGTCTTGTTAGCCGGCCTCTTAACCTTTATTTGTTTAGAGCAGTTCCACCATTACCGGAACCAGTTGCTACCCTTTATACCACTCGTTCCTCTAGGAGGAGTCAACTTCCAGCACTTTTCTGACTCTCTAAACATGAAAATATTGCCAAGTCGCTTGTCATTTTGATCTCGCTAAAGTGGCTACGAAACGACATCTACCCAGTATACGTTTACCCATTTTTCAGGTTGGGATAGATTATTTACAAAAAATAAATACCCTAGCCTATCGCGACTAGGAGGTTTTCTCAGACATAGTTTTCTACCTTTTCGGGTCTGAGGAACTATTTACGAAAAGGGACCGTTGGAGTTTACTTTTCCGCCGTCTTTTCAAACTCTCTAAACATGAAAGGACCCCGAGTTCTTCCTTTGTCAGACTCACTAAAACCTGATGACATTGGATTCATTCGTAATGATGGTATCCGAGTTCCTCCTTCCTAGGGCTCGTTAAATGTACTAGGATGGACTTATACAGCAAGCATATGGTATCCTCTTCAAGCTTGTGAAAAAATAAAGAGGTACTTGCTAGAAATGGTGGGGAAAATGGAACCAACATCATTTTCGTGTCGACAGTGTTGGTTATGTGTTATATTCTTTCCACGACTAGCCCCACGCGCTGTATGTTACGCCGGGCGCAGCAGGGGGGTCACAGGGTGGGCGGTAACCCCCCTTGTCGAGGTCTGGGGCAGTGCCCCGGCGAAATTTTTTTGGTATGCGGTCCCACTCATATGCGGACCCACCCATGTTTTGTGCGTGATTTTGCACATGGTTTTGGGGTACGATGCTTTTCGGCCCCTGGTATTTTGTAGATCCGGTCAAGGGAACTACGGTTATGTTCTAATCCAGGGTTAATGGATTGGAGTTTATGTATGGTTTGGCATGTATATATATGTGTTGTAACACTAAAAGGAATATAATGAAAAATCAAGCTGGTCGTCCCAATTTGGGATCCAGGGGAAAATCTATGTGTTTATCTGTTTTATGTTTTACGCTCTTGCTATTGTTTATTTTCTGTTATAAGATTCGTGTGTAGATAATTCTGTTCAGGGTTAAAACCTACATTTAGTATCAGAGCTGTTTCGGCTTCAAGGGGACACCTTTGTTGTTGAGGGTTTTTTGCTTGGGCCTGTGGTAAACCCTGTTTAGTGGGAGATCTGCGGGATCGATTCTTACGGTGAAAGAAGATGGCGAGCGGCGGAAAGATAGAGATCGAGAAATTTAATGGTCAAAGTTTTGAGTTGTGGAAGCTCAAGATGGAGGATCTGCTGGTGGATAAAGATCAGTGGATCGCGGTAGATCTAGGTACTAAACCAACGGCAATTTCAGATGAATACTGGAAGAAACTTGATCGGAAGGCTAAGAGCACAATACGGTTGTGTGTCTCAGATTCAGTATTGTTGAATGTATTTGGGGAAGCTACAGCGAAGACCTTATGGGAAAAACTTGGGACTTTGTACCAATCTAAGTCTCTGGTGAATAAGTTGTTCCTGCGGAAAAAGCTGTATAACCTGAGGATGAAGGATGGAGACTCGGTGACAGAGCATCTGAACGCCTTCAATACTGTGGTAAGTCAGCTGTCATCTATTGATATTAAAATCTCAAATGAAGATAAGTGCATCAGTTTATTGTGTTCTCTACCAGACTCGTGGGACAGTCTGGTTATTGCAATAGGTAGCAACGCAACTACCTTGAATTTTGATGACATTGTCTCAGCCTTGCTGTCAGAGGAAATGAGACGGAGAAATATGGAGGGTCAAAATGGAGATGCCTTATCTGTACGAGAAAGGTCCCAAAATAAAAACAAGAATAAGGTTTCGAGTGGGAGATCTACATCTAGAGGGAGATCTAAATCTCCTGGAAAGTTTGTAAAGGTGTGCTGGAAATGTGGGAAGGAAGGACACTACAAAAATTAATGTAGATCTAAAGCTCCTGAGAAAGGAAAGGGATCTAATGAAGCTCCTTATGTAGAGGCAAAAGCCACCTCAGATGAAGGTGGAGATGTGTATTTGGCTTCTTCTTCAAATACACATGTAGATCATGAGTCATGGTTGATTGACTCAGGTGCATCCTTTCACTTCGCTTCCCATAGGGAATGGTTCTGCGAGTATGAGAAATATGATGGTGGTGATGTCTTCCTAGGGGATGATAGAAAGGCGAGAATCGTCGGACGTGGAAAGGTCAAGCTGAAGCTGCAAGGTGGAAAGAACACTTCCTGGTGTTCTGCATATTCCTGCATTGGCCAGAAATCTGATTTTTGTAAGCAAGATGGATGATGAAGGTGTAAAAATAGTGTTCGAGAAAGATGCCTGCAAGATGGTTTGGGGAGCACTGGTATTAATGCGGGGAGATCAGACTGGAACTCTGTACAAGCTACAAGGTAGCACTTTTATTGATGAGTGTAATACTTCTGTGGTTCTTGAAGGAGGAGCAGAAAGCCTAGCGGGCTCTAGAGAAAAGACCATGCTATGGCATCAAAGGCTTGGACATATTGGAGAGAAGGGCCTTCGGATACTACATAGAAATGGTATGGTAGAAGGTATGTCTAATTGCTCATCAGTATGCTGATTCTCTTTGCCCAAATAATTCTCTGAAGAACTCTCAAGGCTGTCAGCCAGTCTTTCCTTCACACCATCTGTCTCCAAGATGTATTTCTGTTATCGTTCACTGTACTGAACTCTTCGTCTGCTACAATATCTCTATCATACTCTGAATTCACCAACAAGTATTCCAACAATGCAATTTCTCTATGGAATTTCTGAAGAATTTCACCATCACTTACATTCCTTGCATTCATACATAAAATTTTAGTTTGGAAATAAGTTCAACAGTCTCAACTATTGGTTCATATACCATCTCTTCAAGCTCATCCTCTTCTTCATTCACAAGAACTTCCTGTGTTGTAACAGCTTCAAGTACAAACGCAACACTGCTTTCTTCTTTAGAGTACTTATCTCCTGAAATATTATTTTCCACACTTGCGACAGCTTCACAAGATTACACATCCTCTTTAATAAAACCTGTAATCACATCACAATTGTCAGCTACAAAAATACAAGATTTTACATTATCCAGCTGATCTGGATCTGCCCAATAACTCATCATCTGCTCGAGCTTCCTCAGCTCTTCTGCTAACTGCATGTTTATCTGTTGATCTCTTTTCTGTTGTAGTCTCTGCCACTTCACTGTCTTTCTCATGGTTCAACCATGTCTCTGGTCTCTCATATTTTCCTGTAATAATTCCATCAACAACTCAAGATGAACCGCTATCTCATCTTTCTCTTTCTCATACTCTTCATCAGTCAATTGTTGTCTTATGCCATTTACCTTGGCATCTTTCTCCCTCTTTCTACTGTGGCCTCTCTCTAAACCTCTTCTCTCTCCTTTATGACTTTCAGTAGTCATCTCCTTCGCCAGGAGTTCCTCACCCATGAGTTGCACCAAGCCTCTGTAACAGTAAACTCTCCTGCTGCCACTTACCTCACCAATCCCTTCCTCCGGATCTGGTCTTTCGATAATCACCGATCCTCTGCTGGAACCCTTTCGAGCATTTCTCCACTGCTCCTTCAGGCTTCACTCATCTGCAACTTTATTCAACCTTTGTTGGATCTTCAGGTTCTGCCACTCTATCTTAGAATCCATGTCGGACTCTTTCATCACTGTACTCTAGCTGTGATCTACATCTTCCTGCTGAGATTTTCTTCACTATGCCTGCAACCAAATTCTGCAAACATTCTTCAAACCGGAGTTAAATATCAACTGCAAACTCACCTTTCAAGATCCTGTTGATCTCGACTTCACTTCTTCAACTGCATTTGCATATCTGTGTTGAAATCTTCATTAGCTTCAAAATTAGATATTCATTCATCGCATGCAATTAACTCAATTCAATTTAAAAACTTAAACCTTCACAAAGATCTATTCCAGCTCTGATACCAAAAATGACGCAGGCTTACCCTGCAAAACCCAGAATCTCTCAAGACTATGCATATACAAAATGCACTTCAACAAATGCCCAGATAAGACTCTAAATATGGAAATTTTACACACCTCAATTGTGGAAGCTCCTCAATCATATGGATTAAAAATCCTAAACTCAACACAAAAATTCAGTTTGAAATTTATTAAATCCCCACAACTTTCCATGCCTTACTCAAATTCATAGCATTCTTGACCAACACCCATATTTGAATTCCAATCTTGATAAAACCAAGTACCAAGATAAATCACGTTTAAAAGTTCAACTGGAAAATTAATGCCACTTCATATATATTTTATGTATTCCAATATAAATAAGTTTTATATGAAACTTCACACTGCTACCATCATTTAAATAAAATTTGACCAATATTAACACAACATTAACATTCACCAAAGCATTGTACTCCACTATCGAATTTCTGACCTTACCATAGCTGACTTCAAAGTGACAAATATGAATATTTTCCAAATGCTAAGGATTTAACAAATCAACTCTAGTTCCATTATTATGTGTGCCCTGCCTTTTAAACAAGCTTGACAAAGTAATACCACTCTCATCCAACCGAATGGACACAGACCTCAGCATTTCATTGGATGGACCAACATTGATAACAATCAACTCTGCATAAAACACAATTTCATTCGCTACCGTTCGATTTAATTCAACTCCAGAACATGGAATCGATTGAATTTAACTTCTGCAAACTCCATTCACTCACATTAATCTCTTGCAATTTAAAACAGGCATTAATAATAGATAACGCGGTACTCGAACTGTATATCCTGCAACAAATGCAATGTTTGACCTCCCAGCTTGCAGAGTCATGGAAAAAAGAGCGTATGCACTATACAAACAACTCATTTAGATTTATTTAAAATGTGCCTCATACCATCACTAAATCGATTCACCATTACAAGTCTTAACAAGTCGATTTCAATTATGTACAATTTGACCTTTAATTGCAACCAGTTCTCCACCAACAGGATCAAAGCACATTGATTATCTATTTTAATTAGCGCCCAGTACAATTTCAGAGTAGAAATAAAAATTGATCCCAATTGAATCTTTCAATCATAACTGGTTTATCGCCACAACTCATACATTAACAACAGATTTCATTCAGATTTAAAACCCAAACATACAAATTGATTTCATCATTCTGACAAACCGAGTTTTAACCTCTGCTCTGCATTTAATACTGAATCATTCACCTTAATGTTCAATGACTCATTGATTCATCCAACCACTTCACCCTTTGTTCTTATTTCTCCAATCGACAGCACGACCAGGTCCTTCCTTCTTTCTATGATACAATAAAATTGATTCAAATTAAATAACCGAGTTATTACTAAAAAAAACTCTGCGTGCATTCCATGGATGTAAATACCGCTTTCTTCATCAGAAAACCTTATCGAACTTCTTGTTACGGCTGACAGAGATTTTATCTCTGTTGGATGTTCAATCAAAAATTATATGCGCCACTCCAATGTATCAAATGAGAGTAAAACAAATCCTTTATATGGATTAACGCCCAGAAGATGTTTGTAATAAACCCTTAATACAATTTCTCTTTCGCTTTCTGAATGAACTGGTTATTTCAGGATTTAAACTCAGTTTACAAAATTCTTTCCTGTGCTAGAATGCATTCATCAATTCAACCCCAATTACAGAAATTAACACACACAATTTCTAAATCAACCAATGTAGTTTTAAAACCCCACTTTTCAATTAACAATGAAAATACTTACAAAATGTTGTCCTTGGCCAAATATTCAAAATTTGTGGCCCTTCCAATTGCTGGAGGCTTATAAACTTTGGCTGTCCAAGCCTCACCTTTCCTCTCTATTCTATTTTACCTTCTCTATTTTTCCTTTGAGGCATATCAATTTATAAAAATTTAAAATGATCTAATTTGAGTTCAATCCCTTTAATATCTCAACAAATCCCCAAATATCTCAACACCCCTAAATTCTAGATATTTATCCTTAAAACCTTGCAACTAAATATATCTTAGGCTTCCTAATTATCTCTTAGATATCTCTCATCTAATTTCTCTCATGTTTTCCAGTTGTTTGGAAACATTTACAAATTCTCACAAATAATTAATTTAAAATATAATTAATCACTCAAAAATAATATTAATATTTACATGAAATTTAATATTTCCTCAAAACATAAGAACCCCTTGTTTAAATAAAATAAAAAGTATTTTCGAGTCTAATGCTCCTGCATCAAACTCACAAATCTACATCCCATTCCATCTTAAACTTTGTTACAAAACACTCTCTATTCCTTTCTCTCCTTCTCCTATTTTTCACTATTTTTTCACTACCCATGATAGGAGAAAGCTTCTCCTATTTATACAAAATATGATAAGTTATCTCATTAATGGGAGTCCATGAATCTCTCCCTCTATCTCTAGAGTTACAATCAAAATAGGAAATGATAAGACACATGTCTTTTTAGAGTTTCAATAAAAATAAGAAATGAGACACATATCTTCTTAGAGTTTCAATACAAAAACGAAATGAGACACATGTCGTCATGATCCCATGATCTTCTCCACTCAAATTCGAATTTGGTTTTGGGAGGCCACATAAAGGTCTTTTTGAAGCTTCCTTTTGACCTACACATGTCACAAAACTCATAACACATATATAAATATATGAAACTATGTTAATTTTCTAGTCTCTAATCATAAATCCACTTTAAATACATAAAATAAATAACTTTGGAAGACAAGTATCCTAACCCATATATTTATGAAAATGGTTACTTGATATAGGGTTTTAGGTCAGATGGCTATGAAATAAGAGCTGAATGGTTATGGCATAATGGAAATATGTATGAATATGGAAAACACTTTTGAGTCTCAACAACCATGTCAGTTCAATGGTAACCCCTCCGAGTAGGTTGGTCGCTTCCTTTTATTGGAATCGATTTGCAGGATATCGCATTCCGTCTTATGTGCCTTTCGAGATAACAGTACAGGCCTTTGGTCTGTTCATACCCAGCACCATTATAGACAAAGGTGAGTCTGTTAGTGTTCTGTCCTCAAATACTTGGCAAGCTTTTGGCTTGTCGTCGCTTGCGCCTGTTACACAAAATCTGTTGGAATTTAACAGAAGAACTAGTCAACCGTTAGAGATCCTTCCAAGGATACCTATTAATTTGGGAGGTAAAACCGTCCATACAGATGTGATGGTTGTTCCAGGCCCCTTAGATTTCAATCTGCTTTTGGGGCGCAATTACACCTATGCCATGGGTGTGCTTGTCTCCTCCCCTTTTCGTGTTGTCTATTTTCCGCATGAAGGACGGATCGTGACCATTGATCAGCTTTCATTATTTGGTCCTGATATGGCAGCTGGCCCACCATCATCCCTTCCTAGTTTTTATCCACCTGTTGTATCTGCCCCACAGCAGGTCAACTATGTTGCTACCTACCCTGTGCCTGTACTCAGTGATAGTGTTGTTGTGCATCAGGTGCTGGGGGCATTGGGTCCTGACTTCCAGGATGTTTTCCTTCCATTGGGAGTGGAACTCTTGGAAGCGATGACTTCTTGTTCATTATGATGAAGTCGGTCAGAGCATGGTTCTTTTCCTATGTCAAGCTCCTTTAAAAATGAAACCAGTTCGGTCGGAGCACAGTTCATTTTCTTGTGTCAAGCTCCTTAAAAAATGAAACAAGCTGGTTGGAGCAGAGTTCCTTGTCTTGTGTCAAGCTCCTTAAAAAATGAAACAAGGTTGTTGGAGCAGAGTTCCTTGTCTTGTGTCAAGCTCCTTAAAAAATGAAACAAGGTTGTCGGAGTAGAGTTCCTTGTCTTGTGCCAAGCTCCTTAAACCATGAAACAAGGTATCCTGAGGATAGTTCTTTTAACGTGTCAACCTCGTTAAAATAATGAAACACGTTCTTGATCAATTCGAGTCTTTGGTTAGATCTTGTAAAATCCCAGTCGGGTATTTCTTAGATCTCGTAACTTGAACCTTCACTCCCTCTATTTGTTTACTCAGGTGCATGGACGGAAGCTTGGGGGGCATGTACCTCGAATTGAGTCACCATGCTAGGGGCATGCTTACTTTTACAAGCATAGTTTGTTTCCGTTTCAAGCTTGTGTAAAAATGAAACCGGTTTCAAGCATAGTTTATCTTTGTTTCAAGCTTGTGTAAAAATGAAACCAACTTCAAGCAGAGTTTTCTGATTTCAAGCTTGTATGAAAATGAAACCATTCCTATTTTACCTCTTGTGATTGCCATTTTGTCAGCATATTTTGTCAGATGAGCCTTTGTTTTCTCACTCCATCGTCACTATCTGCTTGGCTGATCATATGCCTTCACTTGGTTGCTTTACCCGTTCCTGAGGAACCGCTGTGATGAGTGGTCTTGTTAGCCGGCCTCTTAACCTTTATTTGTTCAGAGCAGTTCCACCATTACCGAAACCAGTTGCTACCCTTTATACCACTCATTCCTCTAGGAGGAGTCATCTTCCAGCACTTTTCTGACTCTCTAAACATGAAAATATTGCCAAGTCGCTTGTAATTTTGATCTCGCTAAAGTGGCTACGAAACGACATCTACCCAGTATACGTTTACCCCTTTTTTGGGTTGGGATAGATTATTTACGAAAAAGGAATACCCTAGCCTATTGCGACTAGGAGGTTTTCTCAGACATAGTTTTCTACCTTTTCGAGTCTGAGGAACTATTTACGAAAAGGGACCGTTGGAGTTTACTTTTCCGCCGTCTTTTCCAACTCTCTAAACATGAAAGGACCCCGAGTTCTTCCTTTGTCAGACTCACTAAAACCTGATGACATTAGATTCAGTCGTAATGATGGTATCCGAGTTCCTCCTTCCTAGGGCTTGTTAAATGTACTAGGATGGACTTATACAGCAAGCATATGGTATCCTCTTCAATCTTGTGTAAAAATAAAGAGGTACTTGCCAGAAATGGTGGGGAAAATGGAACCAACATCATTGTCGTGTCGGCAGTGTTTGGTATGTGTTATATTCTTTCCACGACTAGCCCCACGCATTGTACGTTGCACCAGGCACATCAGGGCGGTCACAGGGGGGGGCGGCAACCCCCCCTGTCGAGGTCTGGGGCAGCGCCCCGGTGAAAATTTTTTGGTATGCGGTCCCACTCATATGCGGACCCACCCATGTTTTGTGCATGATTTTGCACATGGTTTTGGGGTACGATGGTTTTCGGCCCCTGGTATTTTGTATATCTGGTCAAGGGAACTACGGTTATGTTCTAATCCAGGGTTAATGGATTGGAGTTTATGTATGCTTCAGCATGTATATATATGTGTTATAACACTAAAAGGAATATAATAAAAAATCAAGCTGGTCGTCCCAATTTGGGATCCAGGGGAAAATATTTGCGTTTATCTGTTTTATGTTTTATGCTCTTGCTATTGTTTATTTTATATTATAAGATTCGTGTGTAGATAATTTTTTTTCAGCGTTAAAACCTACATTTGGTATCAGAGCTGTTTCGGCTTCAAGGGGACACCTTTGTTGTTGAGGGTTTTTTGCTCAGGCCTGTGGTAGACCCTGTTCAGTGGGAGATTTGCGGGATCGATTCTTACAGTGAAAGAAGATGGTGAGCGGCAGAAAGATAGAGATCGAGAAATTTAATGGTCAGAGTTTTGAGTTGTGGAAGCTCAAGATGGAGGATCTGCTGGTGGATAAAGATCAGTGGAACGCGGTAGATCCAGGTACTAAACCAATGGCAATGTCAGATGAAGACTGGAAGAAACTGGATTGGAAGGCGAAGAGCACAATACGGTTGTGTGTCTTAGATTCAGTATTGTTGAATGTATCTGGGGAAGCTACGATGAAGACCTTATGGGAAAAAATTGGGACTTTGTACCAATCTAAGTCTCTGGTGAATAAGTTGTTCCTGCGGAAAAAGCTGTATAACCTGAGGATGAAGGATGGAGACTCGGTGACAGAGCATCTGAACGCCTTCAATACTGTGGTAAGTCACCTGTCATCTGTTGATATTAAAATATTAGATGAATATAAGTGCATTAGTTTGTTGTGTTCTCTACCAGACTCGTCGGACAGTCTGGTTATTGCAATAGGTAGCAACATAACTACCTTGAATTTTGATGACATTGTCTCAGCCTTGCTGTCGGAGGAAATGAGACGAAGAAATATGGAGGGTCAAAATGGAGATGCCTTATCTGTACTAGGAAGGTCCCAAAATAAAAACAAGAATAAGGTTTCGAGTGGGAGATCTAAATCTAGAGGGACATCTAAATCTCCTGGAAAGTTTGTAAAGGTGTGCTGGAAATGTGGAAAGGAAGGACACTACAAAAAGGAATGTAGATCTAAAGCTCCTGAGAAAGGAAAGGGATCTGATGAAGCTCCTTATGTAGAGGAAAAAACCACCTCGGATAAAGGTGGAGATGTGTATTTGGCTTCTTCTTCAAATACACATGTAGATCATGAGTCATGGTTGATTGACTCAGGTGCATCCTTTCACTTCACTCCCCATAGGGAGTGGTTGTGCGAGTATGAGAAATATGGTGGTGGTGATGTCTTCCTAGGGGATGATAGGAAGGCCAGAATCGTCGGACGTGGAAAGGTCAAGCTGAAGCTGCAAGGTGGAAGGATTAGATCACTTCCTGGTGTTCTGCATATTCCTGCATTGGCCAGAAATCTGATTTTTGTAAGCAAGATGGATGATTCAGATGTAAAAACAGTGTTCGAGAAAGATGCCTGCAAGATGGTTCGGGGAGCACTGGTATTAATGCGGGGAGATCAGATGGAACTCTGTACAAGTTACAAGGTAGCACTGTTATTGATGGGTGTAATAGCTCTGTGGTTCTTCAAGGAGGAGCGGAAAGCCTAGCTGTCTCTAGAGAAAATACCATGCTATGGCATCAAAGGCTTAGACATATTGGAGATAAGGGCCTTTGGATACTACATAGAAATGGTATGGTAGAAGGTATGTCTAATTGCTCTCTGGATTTCGATTTCTGTGAACATTGTGTATATGAGAAGCAGAATCGGGTGAGTTTTCCTTCTGGTGCTAAGAGGGCAAACAAGATATTAGAACTTGTGCACAGTGATGTGTTTGGGCCTGTGTCAGTTCCATCACTGGGAAAGTCTATGTACTATGTTTCATTCATAGATGACTTCTCAAGGAATACATGGATATATTTCTTGAGGAAAAAATCTGAAGTCTTTGACAAATTTAAAGAATTTAAGGCTCTGGTGGAAAACCAGACAGAGAAGAAGATAAAGGCATTGAGGACAGATAATGGTGGGGAGTTCTGTAAGAAGGAATTTGAAGAGTTCTGTAAGAAGTGTGGTATAGCACGGCAGAAGACTACTCCATACACACCTCAGCAAAATGGAGTTGCAGAAAGAATGAACAGAACACTGATGGAAAAGGCAAGAAGCATGCTCAGTGGTACCGGGTTAGGACAAGAATTCTGGGTAGAGGCAGTGGAGACCGCATGTTACTTAGTTAACAGATCACCTTCATCAGTGTTGGAGGATAAGACTCCACATGAGGTATGGACTGGTAAGAAACCCTCTCTTTCACATCTAAGGGTATTTGGATGTGATGCATATGTACATGTTCCAAAGGAGAAAAGGACTAAGTTGGATAATAAATCTAAAAGGTGCATCTTTATTTGGTATAAGGATGGTTTAAAGGGTTACAAGCTTTGGAACCCAGAAACAAGGAAGGTTGTGTACAGCCGAGATGTGGTGTTTAGAGAGGTGAAAGATGTTGTTACACATGAATTCCTACCAAAGGAACTTGAGAAGATAGAGTTTGAGCTAAAGGAGGATGAATCAGACTCTACAACAGAAGAAGATTCAGAAGAGGAAGAGCCACAAACCCCAACTTTGAGAAGATCAATTCGGGAAAGAAGGAAACCAGAAAGGTATAGTCCATCTGCTTTCTGTTCAGGTTTTTCCTTAACTATAATTGATGATGATCCCAGAACTATCAAGGAGGCAGTAGATTCAGAGGATGGAAAACTCTGGAAGGAGGCCATGGTTGATGAAATGGCATCCTTGCACAAAAATGAGGCATGGGATCTGGTGGAGTTGCCGGCTGGAAGGAAGCCCATTGGGAGCAAATGGGTGTTTAAAAAGAAGGTGAATGTAGAAGGGAAGGTGGAGAAATACAAAGCTCGGTTGGTAGCAAAAGGTTATTCCCAGGTGCCGGGAATTGATTTTGGTGATATTTTTTCTCCTGTTGCCAAGGTTACTTCTATTAGATTACTTTTATCTGTTGCTGCTGCATTTGATTTTGAGATAGAACAGATGGATGTGAAGACAACATTTCTTCACGGGGATCTAGAAGAGGAGATCTACATGAAGCAACCCGAAGGCTTTATGGTGAAGGGTAAGAAAGAACTGGTATGCAGGTTGAAGAAGTCTCTGTATGGGTTAAAACAGTCACCAAGGATGTGGTATCGGAAATTTGATACCTATATACGGGGACTTGGCTTCACCAGAAGCAAGGAGGATCACTGTGTTTATTTTAAATTAATTGGTGACCGTGTTATTTATTTGGTGTTGTATGTGGATGATATGTTGTTGATTGGAAATGACAAAGAAATTATCCAAGATTTGAAGACCCAACTGTTCTCCAAATTCGACATGAAGGATCTTGGTGCCGCAAACTATATTTTGGGCATGGAAATTAAGAGAGATTGGGCAAAGAGGAAGCTCTAGTTAAACCAGAGGAAGTATGTCGAGACTATATTGCAGAGGTTCAATATGCAGGATAGTAAACCGGTGAATGTTCCTATTCATGTAGGTGTAAAGCTGTCTGCTGAACAATGTCCCAAGACACAAGAAGAAGAGGAGTATATGTCTCGTGTTCCATATGCAAGTGCAGTGGGTAGCCTGATGTATGCAATGGTCTGTACTAGACCAGACATTGCACATGCAGTGGGAGTATTGAGCAGGTTTATGTCAAACCCAGGGAAGGAGCATTGGACAAAAGTGAAGCGGGTTTTCAGATATTTACGTGGCACTAGTGATTATGGCTTGTGCTACCAGGGAAGACCAGGATTGGAAAGAATGTTGGACATTCGTGGTTTTGTTGATGCAGACTGGGCCGGAGATTTGGATCAAAGAAGATCTACAAGTGGGTATGTGTTTAGCCTATTTGGAGGTGCAGTCAGTTGGATGAGTAAAAGACAGTCTGTAGTGGCTCTTTCAACTACAGAGGCAGAATACATAGCAGCCACTCATGCAAGCAAGGAAGCAGCTTGGTTGCAGAGATTGTGTTCAAGTATGGGGTTGGTACAGCAAGCTATAAGGATAGACTGTGATAGCCAAAGTGCAATTTTCTTGGCTAAGAACCCTGCTTATCATTCAAAGACAAAGCACATTGATGTTCAATATCACTTTTTTAGAGATATGGTTGAGGCTAAAAGGGTGTTACTGGTAAAGGTGGACACTTTGAAGAATGTTGCAGATGCATTGATGAAGTCTGTGAGCACTTAGAAGTTCTCTTGGTGTAGAGAAACAATGGGTGTTGAAGAATTGGCCAAATGACTAAGCTCTCCTATGGCCCCCTGTGTAAAGAAAACAACAAGTGGGAGAATGTTGGGTATGTGTTATATTCTTTCCATGACTAGACCCACGTGGTGTACGTTGTACCGGGCGCAGCAGGGGGGTCACAGGGGGGGCGGCAGCGCCCCGACGAAAAGTTTTTGGTATGCGGTCCCACTCATATGCGGACCCACCCATATTTTGTGTGTGAGTTTGCACATGGTTTTTGGGTATGATGGTTTTCGGCCCCTGGTATTTTGTAGATCCGGTCAAGGGAACTACGGTTAGGTTCTAATCCAGGGTTAATGGATTGGGGTTTATGTATGCTTCGGCATGTATATATATGTGTTGTAACACTAAAAGGAATATAATGAAAAATAAAGCTGGTCGTCCCAATTTGGGATCTAGGGAAAAATCTCTGTGTTTATCTGTTTTATGTTTTATGCTCTCACTACTGTTTATTTTCTATTATAAGATTCATGTGTATATAATTTCTGTTCAGGGTTAAAACCTACAGGCAGTATGTCGCTCTTGAACATGGCACTTGTCTGCATTTGTGTCGATTTGGGGACATCTCATATCATTTTCCACTTGCCTCCGTGGGTTTGGGTGATCCATTTTGACCTCTCATCTGCTCTTTGCCTTTTCATCATGACCCTTGATCTTTTGATGTCAAATAGTGCCAAATCCACTGTCATGCTGCCGATATGTTCAAGAGAAGTCGACCTCTGCAAATATCAACCTTCCTCTGATTCTCATCTGATCCTGATTCACAAAGACATTATGTTCCTCTGTCTCGCGTCGATGATGTGGGAAACACTATGGCCCACCTTCGATTAAGGTCACTTCAGCTCATTATCCAAGAAGCTAATCTAGAGACTCCCTTCTGGTACCTTGGAGCCTGCATGCCTCAATGGTAGGTTCTTCACGTTCGATGTGAGGTTTTCATCATTGGCCTCCGATCGAGTGATTCTATGGGTGTTCGATGCCAGCTCATTGATTCACATGCTGTAGATTGTACCTATAGTACCTTGAGGTCCATTGTCATCATTGGTGGTACTTCTCACGTCTGTTAACACCTTTCGTCACTGGCTGGTAATCAGACGATGTTCTTGCATGTTCGACTTCAGATCACTTATTCACATGCTTGAACTTGTACTTTGTTCGGGTCGAGATGGAGTGCAAGACTCTGGATTTTGTCTGTTGGAATCCAGGCTGTGATTTTGTGAATTATTATGATTGGTTACATGACTCATTCACTGGATGGTTGTGACCATACCTGGGTCTATTTATCGATCCTCACTAGATGGCTGCATCCATGCCTCGGATCTGGATTATTACATACTCTGTTATGGATGGCTGCACCCATACCACATATATATCATGTATTTGAGATATCAGTTGTACTTCTCTACATAGGTTTTCCGACGACGGTGTTTTTAGTTGGACACGTTCTCGTAAAGCATTTCACCCCTCTCTCTCTTTTGGGCCTCATTCTTTAGGGGGCATCTGTTACACAACAATTTGTCACTGTCCCTGTAATTCCCTATCCCGCACAATTGGAGGGCTCATTCCATGACCTGTGAGGAGTGACATGACTTGAAACCACTTTCATGACATCCCTATGAACATGAGCTTTCATTTCCCTGAAGACAACTCCTTGTGAAAAACCCTAAAAACACCCATTTTTGCATTGGCACGGGAGTCCAGTTCAGTACCCGCGCCAATGGGGGAAATCATTCAAATAGGGCGCGCCAATTGGCACTCTGTCTCAGAGTCACGCTCGTGCCAAACATTTTAAGGAGTGTTTTTTAAAAATAAATGGCAGAATTTTCGTCCTAACTAATCCATAAACCGGCATCTAATTTTAGTTGGGAGGTTTGGCTCCGGATCTCCATGTAGAGGAAGTGGTTTGCCACCTCTCATGGAAGCTTCCATGAGGATAGGGCCAATCCCATGATTATAGGGATCCCAACTCCCCTCTCTCCATCTATAAAATCTTGCTCATCTCCTTTGCAAGCTAGTTCCCAAGAGCCATCAGAGCCTTACGCTGCAAGAGCCTTGATTCATTCCCTTAAGGCCAGATCCAAGCAAGGATATTATTGTCAAGACATCCGAAGAGAGAGGCTTTTCCTATCCCCTGTAGGATTTTTCGAGACGTGTTCCGCTGGCGACCTTCCGAAGGAGAATTTAGCGTCAGAGCCAGGTTGTATCCTCTTTTGATTGATTAATGATAAGCGACTATTGGTTATGGTTCCACTCTTGTTGATGATTATGATAATGCGTTATGTCTTCTCTGACTGACATATAGTTGCATATACTGGATTTTACACTTGCGTTAGTTGTGTTTCTTGCATGTGCAGGTGTCCGGTCACAGAGATCGTGGGGATCCTGATCTACCAGAGCTAAGGAACGGGAGCGCTACTTTCTCTACAAGTGAAAACGTTGGATTCCAGGTAAGCCTTCATCGCTAGTTGGTTTATTTGCAAGTAGGAACCTGCACTATAGCGTGTGACGATTGTTGCTAGACCTGTTCTGGGCTAGTAGGGATCGCCTCTATCTGGAGAAAGGATTTACCTCTTCAACAACACGAAAAATCCATTTTCACTCAGATAGGAATACATGTGCTAAAAGTTAAATCACACTTCAATAATTTAAACACAAATTACAAAAAACATAAATTAGGGTAAACTTGTTGGGTTGGCTGGGCCCTAGCCAACCAACGCATTTCCCCTTTTAAGTTAAAACGCTGCTCAGTAAACTAATCAATTCATCAACTTAAAGACATAAACACAATTTCTAAAACATGAGGCAGGAAAAACTTTTATTAATTCATTGAGGCGAATACATGAGTTAATACAATGTCTAGCCCATATTCGGGCGATAACAAAAAAACCGGTTACCGCCTATCAACTTCACCCTAAAAAATCTTCTCCAAAGTTCTTCTCCCCACGTCCTATTTAAAATTTACATTATATATATCTATTGGCCGAAGGCCAAAATAGATCGTTCAACTGATTCATAACAAAATGCAGAATTTGGTTTCGGCCTTTAATATAAGACGATTTTGCAAAATAGGCCGTAGCTAACCAGCTTTCGCCCTTCATGGATTGATATTGGCTACCTTTGAATAATTTATTGTCGTGGCTAAAGTGGCTCAAGACAAGGTAGTGATCGAAGAGGTTCGGATCTACCATGAAGATATTTTGTGCTAGCAATGGTGCAAGATCCGATCCTGCACTAAGATCAACGGTCATGGTAAGCACTCTAACTATCAAATAACCATTGAAGATATTGATAAGTTACAAAAGTGATTTAAAAGTATGAAAGCATGTAATAAATATTTAATGAATGCTAAATTGAATTAAAACATGAAGAATAAAGGTTGATACGAAATATGTCACCGTGCTTGGACTGGTGCAAGATGAGGGTACATAAAGGAGGTGAAACATAGGTAAATGGTTATGAATTAGGAAGGGGAAAATGGTAAAAAGAGAGAAAATTAGGGGGCTAACATCCTCCCATCCCTAAGTTGTTGTGTGTCCTCACACAACTATTTACCTCTAGAAAAAACCTTCAAAAATTTGAGCATTCCAACTCACTCCTGCTCTGGCATACTATCATCAGTCTACAATGTTTCAGACTTCTTCTTTTTGCTATTCTTCAATTTCTTCGTCACCTTTTAAATTCTTCTAAAACATTGCGAAGCATGGTACTTCCATGCCCTGACTTCTCCTTTCTTTTTCTGGATCTCCATCATGAATTCTTCTTTATTCTGTTCTTTTTCCTCCTGCGCTTTAGCTACGAGCTGCTCTAAGTTCTGCACGTGAAGCTCTAGCTCGACTACCTGAGCAGCAGGAGCTACCGAGTCTTCTTCCTTTTCTGTCTTGACAGGGGTTGTATTTTCTTCAGGGACCTCAGTATCTCTCATGACTTCAGTAAATACTTCTTCCTCTTCCGGTTCTTCTTCTTCTTCTTGCTCTTCTAGTTCTTCTTCTTCTTCTTTCTCTTCCAGTTCTTCTTCTTCTTGTACTTATTATGGTTCTTCTTCTTCTTCTTGCTCTTTCGGTTCCTCTTCTTCTTGCATTTCTTCTGGTTCTTCTTCTTCTACTTCTCTCAATTCTTATTCTTCTTCTTGTTCTGGTTCTTGCACTGGTGCAGGTGGGGATTCAACATTCTGTGGGAACTGTGGTTCTGCACCAGGTTCTTCATTCTTTTTCCGGGCCTTAATAAAATTGGTCGAAAAAGTGTCATCTTCAACTTCCACAGATTTTGCTACGTCCACAAGGACTGATAGCAAATCATTTTCTTCGAGGGTCTGTTCATGCACTGGTGGCATCAGAGGAGTTTCTTCAATAGGTGTACCCACTGTCTTCTTTTTCTTTGGAGATTTCCCTTTTCTTCTTTTGATTTCCCGTGTCGTTTCCTTTTTGCACTAGTGCAAGAAGGACTTATATTTACACTTGGAACCTTGCTTGTGCTGGAAAGGGCCTTTTTTTTCTTTTCAGCAGTTGTCTTCTTTCCTGCAGATGGATTTTTATCTAGCTGCTTCAACAATTCCTTCCAGGTCATGCCCTTAATTTCCAATTGTTTCTGGACCAAGATTTTGATCAGGCCATGGTGATATAATTTCTTATCATTCTGGTCTGCCCCTGTGCCTTGCACACTCTTGGCCATATTTTCTAAACTCTTAAGCAAAAAATAAGTGAAATCCATTCTCCACCGGGCATGTCGGCCGGGTTTGAAGTGTTACAATATCATGAAATGATACACAAAGGTGAGGGAGTACCTTCCCTCACAAGTCACAAATTTCTGGAGGATGAAAAGGAGGTCCTGCCACTGTCCCAACAGGGCACTGCGCGGAGCTCCTTTCTTCCATTCTACCTTCATGTCCTTATCAATGACGAAATTGTACCAACACTTCCTCTCGAGCTTCTAATTTTTAAAGTACTGCACACCAGTGTTTTGCAAACCCGTCGCTGCTGCTATCGATTTTTACATGACTTTAAATTTCAAGGGCCCAATATTTACATGACCATTTTTAAAACTCTTTGAAACTGTAGGGCCAGTTCACTGTTATGCCCATCAAATTTCTGCAAAAATAAAAGAAAGCCTGAGTCTCGCAATAGTGCAAGACTATTGCGAAACTAAGTGGTTTGATCTACCTCACTAAGGGACGAAGGTTCACATAAAATAGGCGACATCTCTACTTAACAGTTATGAACAGTCCAAAATTTGCATCCAATACTGGAAAATTTGGCTTTTATAAATAGGGATCCAACCGTCCACCATCCCTTCTGTCTTATCACCGATCCATTACACCAAAATAGTCGTGGATGCGCGACATGTTTAGAATAGTGCAGGATTGGTATTTTCGGCGACGTTTTTAATGGATAAGTGAGGTAATAATTATAAGTGAAGGATGTTTAGGATCATGGCGGAAATGGTAATTATATCCAAGAAACGGTTAAACATTTACGCACTCCTTCATAATTCAAAAAACTTTAGCATTTATTAAAAAATGATCATGATTCTTATCTAAAAACACTTTGTAATTTAAATAAATTTCTCCTAGTTAATATGATAGCACAAGTACTCCTTAAATAAGTGAAAAGGCTTCTTGTAAAATTTTATGATGACCACTTCCTATGACATATGCTCATGAAAATAACAAATTGTACTATGTTTCTGTCAAGGTGCATGCTTGCACCAATCTGTTTACACCGATTACTATGTTGTTCTGCTGGTACCATTCTGCTTGTCTTATTATATATGACGATATGCTTGCACTAGTGCAAGTATATTTTCTAAAAAAAGAATAGAGAATTTAAGTAAAATATAGGCTGGACTTCTAACATGGCTTCCTCAACTGATAATAGAAATTTGTTTCGCCCTTTCTTGATGCTTCAGGGCATCTTTTTTCTCTTTGTGTATGAGATCCTGCAATGAATTCATGAGGGAACAAAGAAGTTGGAAAGGGGAAAATTTCAAAATGGGAAGGATTGATTCCAAGAATAGTACCAAAGAGGGGATAAAAAGAAGTGGGATAGGGAAAAAAATTGAAGGGTAAAGTGAGATTTTTACGAAGTGGGTAGGGTAAATTCAGAATAATGTGGGAAGGTTAATCAGTCTAGTATTTAAAGAATAAAACTGAGGGAATATTACGAAATGGGATATGAAGAAAGGAAGAAATTTTTTTGAAAGGTCTACCTGCACTGGTGCAAGAAAAATAACTGCAGCGAGAATTAAGTGTTACTTGAATAAAAATACCCATGCTAATTGCCCCAATGTATAAATGTCTGATGAACCCGATTTTACTTAGTGGTCGCTAGCATATCTAAAGATCAAGAAACATTCTCTTTTTATTAGAAATTTTTGATCTTCCTACCAACAAGCTAATTTTTATGTTGACCCTTCTGCAATCATGTCAGCGAACTGATTTTCACAATTACAAGAAAATATTTTTTCTTTAATTTTTTATTAAATTTCTTTTTTGTATTTTTTAAATTTTTTTTCAAGAGAAAGAAGGATTCATGTCTTCAAAAGTTTGGTATTATAATTTACCACTACCGTCCCGAATTGCTGTTGGACTTGCTATGTAAAATCTTTCTTGGCAAGTGGCTAAAAATACTTCTTTAATCTATGTCCATTTACCAAGAATACTTAATTTTGTCCATCAATAGTTTTTACTTATACTACTCCATTCTCGAATACTCGAATCACTTCATAAGGTCCCATCCAACATGTATGGAAATTCCCTTTAAAAAATTTAAATATAGAATCATAAAGGAGTACCCAAGCACCTGGTTGGAACTTCTTTTTCTGAATAGACTTGTCATGCCACCTTTTTCGTTGCTGCTGAATTAGGATGTTTTGTTGAACAACATATCTATAAAATTCATATAACTCATTTAATTGGAGAATATGTTGTTGTTGTGCCTCGGAGAGATCTAGTCCTAATTGAACCGCAGTTCTGAAAGTTTTGATCTTGAACTCAATTGGTAACAGAACTTGTTTGCCATATACCAGCTCATATGGTGTATGTCCCGTGTTATTTCTCCAAGTGGTTCTGTATGCCCACAAAGCTTCTGGTAATATTTTAGCCCAATATTTCTGATGCATATTGACTATATTTGTAAGAATGGACTTGATCACTTTGTTTGTAGATTCCACCTGGGCATTTTCTTGCAGGTGATACAACGTAGATTTCCTGTGCCAGATCTTGTATTGCTCCATCACACCCTGTACCAGATTAGAAATAAGATGTGGACCATTTTAAGAAACAATTTCTCTAGGCACACCAAATCTAGTAAATATTTCAGTAGAAAGAAAATCAACAACAACTTTTTCTGTAGCAAAAGAAACAACTTTAGCTTCTACCCATTTTGTAATGAAATCTGTACAAACCAATATATGCTTTTTACTTAAGGATTTTGGATTTATTGGCCCTATAAAATCAATAGCCCATTTTTAAAATGGCTTAATCATAACTTGGGTACATAAAGGTATTTCATTGGTTTGATTAGGCTGGCCCATTCTTTTACAACTATCACATCGCCTGACATAGTGTTTGGCATCCTTAAACAAGGAAGGCCAAAAGTAACCAGCACATAATACTTTATATGTAGTCTGATTATCAGTGAAGTGGCCTCCACAAGGTTCATCATGAGCAGATTTCAATATGTCAAACACTTCCTCCTCTCTTACACATCTACGGATAATCGGATCTAGACCAGTGTAAAAGAGATCTCCTTGAATCCAGGAATATGCAACACTTTTCTGAATAATATTCCACTTTTCATGAGCGGACAAGTGAGGTGGGGTTTTTTCCATGAAAAAATAATTAGCAATGTCAGCAAACCATGGAGAATATATAGACATAGAAAAAATATTTTCATCTATAAAATCATCATTAACAGGTGTTTCTTCACCAGGATTATCTAATCTAGAAAGAAAGTCTGCTACAACATTAGATTTCCCTGGTCTATCAACAATAGTAACATTAAACTCTTGCAACAATAGAAACCACCTAGTCACTATACCATTTTTCAATGGATTTTTCATCAAATATTTAATCGCAGAATGATCAGTATGTAAAAATACTTCATGTCCTGTAATATAGTGCCTGAACTTATTAATTGCAAAAATTACAGCTAAAAATTCCTTCTCTGTAACTGTATAATTTAATTCAGCAGAAGACAAATTCTTACTAATATAATAAATAGCATAGGATTTCTTATTTTCCTATTGTCCTAAAGCTGCGCCAATAGCCAAATCTGAAGCATCAGAGGAAATGTGAAAAGGAAGGGACCAGTTTGGACCTCGTAAAACTGGTGCCTGTACCAACTTTTCCTTCAAATTTTCAAAAGATTGTTGGTAAGCTGTGGACCAAGAAAATCCACTATCCTTAGCTAGAATTTAGAGAATAGGAGTACCTATCTTCAAAAAAATTTCAATGAATCTTCTATAGTAACCATCATGTCCTAAAAAACCTCTTACTTCCCTTTGAGTTTTGGGTGCAGGAATATGAAAAATGATTTCAATATTTGATGGATCAACCTGGATACATTTATCAGAAATCAAATGGCCAAGTACCACTCCTTCTTTGCACATTAATCTACATTTATTATCACTCAAAGCGATATGGGCTTCTTGGCAACGAAGAAGTACTTTCTCCAGATTTTTGAGAGCTTCCTGAAAACAATCACCAAACACAGAAAAGTCATCCATATAAATTTCTACAAATTCCAGATCAACAAAAATGGCTAGGACATACCTTTGAAAGGTAGCCGGGGCATTGCATAAACCAAAGGGGAGCACTTTATAAGAAAAGGTACCCCATGGATATGTAAAAGTATTTTTATCCTGATCTTCAGGTGAAATCTGTATCTGGTTATAACCACTGAAGTGATCCAAAAAGGAGAAATATTTCTTTCCTGCAAGGGTATCAAGCACCTGGTCATTGAAAGGGAGAGGGAATTAATATTTAAGAGTGGCTTTATTCAACTCTCGATAATCGATACAAATACGCCATATTCCATATTTATTAGGTACAAGCACTAATGGAGAGACCCACTAATTTTCGAAAATAGGATAGATAAAACCAACATCCAAGAGTTTCTGTACTTCTTCCTTCACAATATCTCTTAGAGCTGGATTCATTCGCCCTTGGGGTTGTCGGACAGGTCAAGTTCCTTCCTAAATATAGATGTGATGTGTACAAGTTTCGGGAGGGATACCCTTCATATCTTCATAGCCCCAAGAAAAGGAACTAAGATGGTTTTGCAACAAATTCACGAGCTTCTCTTGCTGAGATGAGTCCAAATATGAACTAATATGCAAGGACTTACTAGGGCTAATCTCAACAAGAGTGGTATCAGGCTTGGGAGTACTCAAGGGAGTGGTCAAATTCAGTGGTACAAAAGAATGAGAATCATGATTATCCTGAAAATATAGGCTGAAAATTTGGCTCAAAGGCTCAAAATTAGGCATAGTGTCTAGATTATTCAAAAAATCTTGAATTTCATCTTCTTGTGAAGACCTAGTATAATGATGGATAAGGGAAATATACTGAGTCTCATAATCACTGCTTTGATCCAACCATAAAGTATCTCAAAGGTCTTGAATGGGAAATATACTGAGTCTCATCATCACTGCTTTGATCCAACCATAAAGTATCTCAAAGGTCTTGAATGGATCTGGCAAGGGGGTATAAGGTAACTTTCTTTCCTAGAATCTCCATGTGAAATATACATATCACCGAAATCACATCCAATATATGCATCGACTGTAGCAAGCCATGGTCGACCCAAGATTAAGGGATGTCCTCCTACTGAGTTCTTTGGCTGAAGCACAATGAAATCATAAGGATATTCCCAAGAATCTAATGAGATGATCACATTGTCCAATACTCCTTCTAGCTTAATTTTAGATCTATTTGTTAATTCAAGCACAGTGGGAGTAGGGCGAAGATGAGATAACCGAAGTTGATCCATGGTTTTCTTAGTCATGACATTAATGGCTACCCCTAGGTCTATAAGAACATTAGAGACAAGGACACTACCAATCTGAACTGAGACAACAGGGTTTTTAGGATCAGTATATTTTTCCATAGATACACATCCTATCATCAACTCTGCTTCCCTACCAACAAATTGAATGGTTTTGGGTTTCAATCTCTTCCTCCCGGGTTTCTTGAGATAGAGTTCCTTAATAATCTTGGTACAAATGGGGATCTCTTTGATGGCTTGAAGAAAAGGTATCTTAATGAAAATATTTCGAAGCTCAGATGCCAAACTAGTCTCAGAAATAGGCTCACTCCTTTCCATTTCTAGCCTCTCTGTGAAGGGAGGCTGGTTGGAAGAAGATGGCAAGGATTCAGAGGGCAAGGGTTGCTTAGTGACAAATTTTGGACAATTTTTAAGAGTTTCCTCTTCTCTTTTCTCTTCAATGATCACCATAGGTTGCTTCTGATTTTTTGATGTTATAGTCCTTCCCGATCTTAATTGAATATCATGAATCCCAACTAGAATAGACTAGTATTTGAATGATAAAGGTGGGTTTGTTACATAGATCATTTTCACTTCTTTATTATTATTATGACTAGGCATAGGTTGAGTAGGCAACTGAGGAGGTATAAAGGGTGGAGGTAAAGGAAATGGTGGAGTGGACTGACTCAGAAGTTGAGGCATTGAATAAGGTGCATGTGAAGATGGATATGACTGCATAGGTGGCTGGTGGGAATATGGAGAATGAGTTGGCCCTCTCCAACCTTGTTTCCATGGTTAAGAAGGTTTCCCATGCTGATATTGATTCCCATAATTCCATTGCTGACGAGAGTTAGGATAAGAATATGCATGTGAATTATAACCAAAATAGTGTGAAGAAAATTCAGAAGCCATACCTGTACCTACCTGAGGCCAATTCCTTCTTGCTCCCATAGCATTCAAGTATTCAGCTTCAGATGTCCCCCTGTAAATACAACTTTAATTCCTAGTATAGAGGGAAATTTTTCTGTGATATGGTCTTCTGCACAAATAACACACTTATTAGTTTCTTTCAAATTAAGAGGACAATATATAGGAGGATGCTTGTCTCTACATTTAGGATAGAAAATACATAATGACTCTTGTTCCTTCATAAGTTTCTGTTGAAATTTTAAGGAGTCTAACTGTTTGGTAACAATGTTCATTATATCAATTTTCATGTTTTCCATTTTATTTTCTAGTCCAATAATCATAGCATCAGTAGATTCAAGTTTTCTATTTCTATTTCGAGTTCCTCTACCGGATCTATACTGGTTTCTTGAAAATTTCCTACATAATTCACAAATTTGATCAAAAGTTTGCTGAGAAATATCACCTTGTCCTAACATATTCAAATTATTTCTAAAATTATCAGTAAGTCCTCTTAAGAAAAAGGTTCTTATAATTTTGGGATCAAGCTTAAGTTTTGACCTTCGTAAAATATACAGAAATATTTCCAGATAATCTTCAAGAATTTCATCATCATCTTGTATGATTGTAAAAATTTCATCATGCATGTCCCGAATTTTACAATATTCTTGATATTTAGACAATAAAACTTTCTTCATATGATCCCAAGAGGTTATAGTGTTTCCTCCTAACCTCATAAACCAACGTAGATCTGAGTCCTTGAGGGTAACAAGAAATAATCTTAACTTCTAAGCATCAGTTGCATAATCATAACTTCTACACTGAATATCAAACTCAAATAGAAAAGAGTCAGGATCTTCATGAACTTTACCATGGAAATGAGGGAGAGCTGATGGTGGAATATTCTTCATTTGCACCACAGTATTAGGATCCACAATTGGAAACACAAAATTGAATTGTTCTTCACTTACCTGGTTGTCACCAGTCCCTTCCAAATGATCTTCTTGGTCCACCATTATTCCCCTTTTACTTGTACCCCTCTCCATAGGCTGATCCACACCTAAGCTATTTCCAGAATTCAGGTGGATTGTTCTTGCGTGATGGGTTTGAATTGGATTGGGGTTCCTGCTTACAGAAGGAGACCCAACATGAAATTTTTTTTCAGAATTATTTCAGTCCTTAGTGGGCTTTGAACCCTTACCTTTCCTAGGAATTCATTTCAAAAGGAAAGAAAAAAAGAAAGATAACAAAAAAATTCTAAAAAATTCTATCAGAAATAAATTAACACCAGTAAAGTTCCTTCAAAGAAACAACACTACAAAAATAAAGAAAAAATACCTCTATTGTATAATCAGAAAATTCTTACCAAATCAAATCGCCTCCCCGGCAACGGCGGCAAAATGTTGGGTGCAGGAATTACACTTAAGAAAACTCCTAAACACTTAATTTGTCAACCCAGGGGATTCGTAAACTTAGATACGAAGCATAGGCAATGCAAGAGATGGTATGAATCTTCCTAATGGTAAAACCCTACTTTCTTTAAAGGAAAGATTGCAGAATCAAATCAAAAGAGAAGAAGGAAACTTGAACCATAAAAAATAGTCTAAGACTGGAATGAGGAAGTATGCATTTACAATAGAGAATTAAAGATAAAAGGCAATCACTCCCACTAATGGTTGTTTAATCTACTGAGTGTGTGTTTTCCCTTAGCAGAGACACTTTAGCAGTCTCATTAGATGGGCCCTTAAACCTGCTTCTTTAGAGTTTTTCTTCTTACATTAATCTGTCCTACACTAGTGCTTGCCCTAGTGCAGGATCATAGATTTTATGTAGAAGATATAAATAGTGTATTTTACGTCATGCAAGGGCTCAAACTTTTCAACATTTAGAGCACTCAGATCTTGTGGCAAGAAACTAGTTCTTGTACTGGATCAAAGCTTCTTACACTTAGTATTTAATCCTTAAAATGAGTGTTAAATTATTTCAAGTGCTAGTTTACTATCAAATCAAATTGCACACATAAAAGTGAATGTTTCCGATCTTAACAAAATGCAGAAATAAAGAAACAATCATTTATCCTGTCATAAGAATTTAAAGAAAGAAAGTAGATTGCAGAAATTAGACTAAGAAAGATTGCTACATCACACCAATGTGCACTGGTGCAAGTTCATTTCTCCTGCTTGGACCAGGTGGAAAACCAATTAAAAAAAATTGCAGGAAAATGAAATATCACACCAACGTGCACTGGTGCAAGTTTGTTTCTCCTGCTTATACTAGACGAAGGAAAACCAATCTGAAATCAGGTGCAGGAAAGTAAATTTCAAGGAAAGAAAATGTATCTACTTCACACGACGTATCCGTTTTGACTCAAACATGAATACATGTGTTGAAAGTTAAATCACACTTTAATAGTTTAAACACAAATTACAAGAAACAGAAATTGGGGTAAACGTGTTGGTTTGGCTGGGCCCTAGCTAACCAGCGCATTTCCCCTTTTAAGTTAAAATGCTGCTCAGTAAACTAATTGATTCATCAGATTAAAGATAGAAACACAATTTATGAAACATGAGGCGGAAAAACCTTTTATTAATTCATTGAGGCGAATACATGTGTTAATACAATGTCCAGCCCAGATTCGGGTGATAACAAAACAACTGGTTACCGCTTATCAAATTTGCTCTAAAAACTCTGCTCCAAAGTTCTTCTCCCTAGGTCCTATTTACACTTTAGATTATATATATTTGTTGGCCGAAGGCCAAAATATATTTTTCAACTGATTCATAAAAAATGCATAATTTGGTTTCGGCCTTCAAGATAAGACGGTTTTGCAAAACTGGTCATAGCTAACCAGATTTTTCCCTTCACGGATTTGTCTCGGCTGCCTTTGAATCATTTGCTGTCGTGGCTGAAGTGTCTCAAGACAAGGCAGTGATCGAGGAGGTTTAGATCTGCCGCGAAGATCTATTGTGCTATCAATGGTGCAAGATCTGATCCTGCACTAAGATCAGCGGTCATGGTAAGCACTCTAACTATCAAATAACCATTGGAGATATCGATAAGTTACAAAAGTGATTTAAAAGTAAGAAATCATGTAATAAATATTTAATTAATGCTAAATTGAATTAAAACATTAAGAATAAAGGTTGATATGAAATATTTCACCGTGCTTGGACTGGCGCAAGATGAGGGTGCATAAAGGAGATGAAACAGAGGTAAATGGTTATGATTTAGGAAGGGGAAAATGGTAAAAAGAGAGAAAATTAGGGGGCTAACAAGTTCCTTTAATGTTATGAATGTAGAAAAGAAACTAAGTGCACTAAATCAACAAAAATCAAATTCCTTTTACTTTTGAGAAATGAGGAATATAAACAAAAATTTCTCTTTTGAAGGAAAAATGACGAATGCAACAACAATTTCTCCTATTAGGAAACGAAGATTTTACGACAATTTCCTTTTTCAAAAGAAAATGGATCTAATGCGACAATAAAAATACTTTGAAATAAACTTGTCAATGATAAAGAAAAATTCTTTAAACAAACATTAAACATATTTTCTTTCAAAGGAGGAAGAAATATATAGATTTACTGGTCAATATGAGGTTCAAACTTTTCAAAACACAACAGAAAACAAACTGAATCAACTTGCAAAGACAAATTCAGTGGAATCTAGATGGCTTCAAGAGTCAACGTAGTCTCTAAGGAGAGACAGTGCTCGGCAACGCAGGCCTGAAAGGGAGACAACGCTATGCAAAGCACTCTGTCCTATCCAAGAGTGCATTGGGTGCAGTGTATAAGGAAAAACACCGCTGTTTAATACACTTCTTTTGCAAATTAATATCTGTAAAATTTTTATCTTTGTGAATAACAACTATTAGGTGGATAAAAAAAGAAAATCAGATGCTAAGTCACCTAGATATAAGAGAAATTCTCCACATTTAGGGGGTTCCCTTCCATTGGGACCAAGTTGTGCAAGCTTCTTTTGATGTTGTTAAGGACACTCTTGTCCGAGCGTCATTAATGTATCCTCCTAGTTATCAAACTGATTATTTCCTATATATCGCTGCGGCATAAACGACCATTTCTATGGTATTGGTCCAAGTAGAAGACATAATTAAACATATGATCTATTATTTGAGTTGTAATCTCAATGATACGGAAGTTAAGTACTCATACGTAGAAAATCTTGCCTTGGCAGTTGTTCAAACTATCCAAAGATTTCGCCATTATATCCTGCTCCGAAAAACAACAATAGTTTTGGATTGTAACCCAATGACTTACATCTTATCTCGTAAATGAATCTTCATTCCATCCAGCTATTAGTAACCAGTAATCTACTTAGATGAATGAAATGAAGCTTGTGGGGCACCTACTCTTGCAGGGGGCATTCAAAATATTCTTACTAATTGCATGAAATCAACAATTGAAGCTCATGGGAAATATAGGTTCAGAGCTCCAAAATGAAAATGGTAACTTTCAAATGGTAAAAATGAATGGTAAATATCTTTTAAATAGTCATTTAATTATTTGAAAATCATATATATTGCTATGACTATGGTTTTATTATGTTTTTTTTATCATGAAACAGGTATTTTTAATCCATTTGATGTTGTTTTGAATAGGTTTTACAACTAATGAACAAATTAGTCATGCATATTTATTTCAAGAATGATTTGACCACAAAGCATACTTTTTCTCCTTATTTTTCGAGCTTTGTTAAAAATGAAAAAAGGATTTGATGCACACTTTTATATTTTTTTTGAGCTTCTATAACAGCGAAAAAGGAATCCCTAGAGTCTTCTTTCAGCTCTTTTAAGACTCTGATAATGTGAAATATTTCCGAGCACTTGTCTTTTCGAGCTTGTAAAAGTAAATGAATTGATATCTACTCAGTATAAGTTTAACCCTTTTCTGGATTGAGATAGATTATTTACGAAAAAGGAATACCTTGGTTAAACATGACCAGAGAGGTTCTCTCAGATATTATTTTACACTTTTTCAGATCTAAGTGACAAATTTACGAAAAAGTACTTATGGAGTTTCTTTTGTCCTCTTTTCAAAACTCTCTAAATATGAAAAAGGACCGAGCTATCACTGTCGTTAAGCTCGTTAAAACATAAAATAGCGATGGGCATGTCGATCATGGCAAGAATCAAGTTTCATTCATCACTAGACTCATTAAATTATTAAATAGCGACACTTATTTGCCCGAAGGGTTGAATCATAGATCAAGCAAATGTTACCCTCCTCAAGCCAGTGCCTTCTAGAAGAGTTCACATGTGTCAAGATTTGAATCCAAGTGTCCATTTGACATCTACAAGATTGGGAATATGTCTTGCCTATTATTGGAAAGTCATTTATTGCAAAACAACCTTCATCTCCTCTATAAATTGAGCATATATCTGAGTGTTTTATAAGGAATAATTTGAGAAGAGAAATGTTGGTGGATTTTCAATTGAGAGTTAGATTTGTGTAATAGCTACTGGAGATATTTATACTGTGATGAGGCTGAGTATCATTGCTGGAAGGGTCACTTCAAATCAGTCATTGGGTTGTAACCTCTCCTTCTATCATCAATAAAGAATACAACTTACTTTTCCCTATATGCATCTGTATTAGCTTTGATTTTCCATATTGTAAGATTTAGTTTATGTATATTGTTTATGGTTTACTAATTTAGCTAAATAAATTGAATAGACATCGGTATTATTGCTATCTTCTGATGTTTTAGTGTTCTTTCTTGAAAAGCATTTTTCCTACAAACCACTTGAATTTGAAGCTACAAAGGAAGCGAAAGAAGGAGCCATTTAGAAGTGATTGGATTACAAGTAAGCCTCTAATCCTTTCTATATGTCTACTCTGAGTTAGGAAAGCTAGTCGTATAGTATTTAATCTTTTGTTCTAGACTGTCATCTATCTAGGGAAGCATGTTTTATCCATAATTCACAATTCTATCCAACAGAGGGTGTCAGCTTATATGGTGAACTTGACCTTGTGCATGACGAATGGATGGGCATGAGGGGCTTCCCGGACTGAAGTGGTATGGCCATGGCGTCACTTGCTATGATTTATGGTCTATTTTGGGTGACGAGTGCCATGAAGGGGAGGCTCTATCAACCAACACATATGTTCATCATATGCAGGGTGAGGTGATGATAAACGTGGTCGGGTATGAGGACCCTATGGTTTATTTCTGATGGAGAAATGATGTCAGGATATGCAAATCTTTCTGGGACTCTATCATGCTAAGGGTAGAATGATACCTTCTCCAGAACCTTCCGTAGATGGTGTTGTGAATGGTTTGTAGGTTCCTCCTGCAAAAACAACTACCTCAAGTGAAAGCATCTGCTTTTAATCAATTATTATTGAAATTCATGAGCATTAAAAAAGAAGATGAGAGAGGCCATACCTGCCGAAGCTGAAAATTTATTTTTTCAGGAGTGCGAATGTGTGGCATTGCTTTTGTTTGCTTGAGATTTTTTACTTGGCTCCTAGTTGGGGCTACCCCCAGACTGAGATCATGTGGGGAATTTCCGGTTACTTTCTCCCTATCCAGGAACTCCCTGAATACTGATTACTACTACCTAGGTGACCTTAGGTCAAAGACCCGACCAAGCTATCTACAGAAATCGATGCGCGTGATAACTCAAGAGGATGAGGCACCCAGGTTCCCTTTTCCCTGGCTAGTGTATGGTGGTTTAGGGGGAGGAGGGACAAATGGTTGTCTTTCTGGTGACTGTTTCTCCTCCTACAGGTACAGGATGACACGAGGTTCATTTCTCGGAGATTGGGTGGGGGGATCCTCTTGATAGGACCGCTCGATGGCGTGCAAGGAATCCCTAAATCATGGTATATCTAGAAAATGGTGGGTATAGTGCCCATAGTTTCCACAGAGAGTGCATGTGTGATTGGTACACAATGGTTTGCCTTTACCTTTGGTGGTAGATTCCTTTTTACGAAAATGTGGTGTCGAGATGTTTGCTTCGGAGCTGAGGAGTAGTTTTAACTCATCCAACTCTGAACATATATGAGTAGGGTGGCATATAACATCGCATATGGTGCAGACTGATTTTTCCCTTTGAATGGTGGGGGTCACCATATTCTTTCTATGTTTGTGGTTTTCTTGTCTATGATTATCGGTTTCACAATGGGAACTTCTTTTGCAGGGGCGATCTCGACTGTTTCTTGCGTAGGTTGGGGCTCCTTGGGACTAAGGGGATTTAACCCTATAGAAATAACATTGGTGGCTCCTGTTCCAGAAGGGGGAACGAGGTACCAAACTAGGAATTCCAATGATATTTTGGGTAACACCATTGTTTCCAAAACCTACTGGGAGGCGAAGCCAGCTCGGGGGTAGAGAAAAGGGGTTTGGGAGGCAGCGTAGCCTAGAGATGTTGCCAAGGCCGATGCCTCAGTGTCATTAATTCTTGATTCTGTATCCTGACTAACCTCGGTGCTTGATGTGGACATCATGCACACTAGGGCCCATGTGGCATCAGGCAAGGCCTGAGGGATGATAGGAGGATCTCCTAGGAATGACCCTAGAACGGACAACGGTTTGAATTGGCCAGGGCCATATTCTTGGTACCGTAAAAGACCTTTTGAGGAAGTATCTACATAGGGTAGAATTAAATCCATGTTGTTTAGGGGATGCTTATCGCTGTGTGTCAGCTGGTCTACATTAATGATGCGATCCTCGTGGGGGAACATCATAATCGGAAAAAGGAGGATGCTATGGACGACATGGTGTACATGTAACTCTGCTCGAGGAGTATATTGTAATACAAGTGAGCATCCAAGACTTCAATGTCTATGTGCACCATCTTTTTGGCTAAGCAGATCGAGACATTTTGGTAGAGGCCGATGGGGATCGAGGGACAACCATCGTATGCTCGGAGCATTATGACCTAGGGTTTTGGTTCGAGAGAACCCAACTTCTGCCAAACATTTTTTGGCATGATGCATGTCGATGCACCCTCGTCAATGACACATCAGCGAATAGTGATATTCTGGACTGATACTAGTATCTGGAAGGCGAACATAGAAGGAAGCCTAGGGTGGCTTTGTTTAAGTCAAAATCCATCATGCACATATCGGCAAGGTTGATAGTGCCTAACGCGGAAAGTAGGGATTTTTTTTTCTTTGGGCACAAATCCAGTACATCCAGTGCGGACATAGCAGTGGGTGATTGAGATAATTCATCCACGATGCTATTATTATGGGCCACTTTGGAGTAGTTACCCGCTCTCCTATTAGGTCCCTTTTCCGTCTTTGGCAATGGTTCTATAGGTATCTTGGAAATGGTACTAGCCCCTGACATAGTGGTGTCTGGTGGGGTGTTGTAACTGCAGTTCCATGTTCGGAAAAAAATTTCTTCCCCAGTCATGTAAATTTCAAGGCTGTTTTTCCCAGGATCGTCTGGGTTTTGTTGCTGAGTGTTGACCATCCCTTGGTGGGGGAAAGGTTCTTGCATAAAAGCGGGTTGTTGGGAAGATCCTCCTTGTCCTCTGTTACTCTACAGCTTTTTTAGCTCAGAGAGATCGGGACTGTGGTGAGTATATTTCCCATACTCACCACATATTGAACACGAGTGGTTTGTTCATAGAGGTGGCCTTTTCCCTTGCTGTTGGGCATTTCTTGGCTCCTGGTTCTGATTCCTGTTAGAGTTGCCTCCAGCTTGGGATTGCAGTGGGCGCTGTCAGTTGCTGCCTGAGTCTAGGATTCCCTTTTGGCTTGTTTTTTGACTTTTTCTTAACCACGTTAGGATGGTAGTTCTCTTGGTTATGGTGGTGTGGTTTATTTTGGGACGGCTGCAAAAAGTTTACCTGTGCATTGGTTTGCGTAGGTGGGTTGTGTGCTTGGGCCTGAGCATAACGTTGTCCCTTGTTTGCACCTGGCCATTGGAGGGGAGCTCTTCCATCAGTTTTTCTTTCTTCGTACTGAGTCCCTTCAGACGAAGGATAGGGTCCTCCTTGGTGATATGCTTGCGCCCTGTTAACACTAGAAAATAATACAGTAGAAGATAACATCAATTAATGTCGATCCCAAGGATTTACAGGACAGGAATACATTATGGAATCAAGAAGTATTTAATATCTCCAAGGTTTTGAGAAAATCATATTTGAACTAGTCGTAAATGTTCAAATGCACGCTTTATCCTTCCAGAAGAGCACCTTTTCCGTGTTGTTTTTCCTGATAAGCATGCATTCCTGGAAATGGAAAAATTCACTTTCCAGGACCACAACTAGCAAAGGACAGTTACTCCTTATGTGAAAGCCACCTAAGGACAACCACCAGTGCCTCAGACATTATGTGAGCACATAATGGAATCACACCTCTCCCTTGCGTCACCATCCATCATGTACCAAGGGAGGGAAGGAGGATTTGAAGCTCACCTATATAAACCCACCAAGATATGAATAAATGGTGATCACAGTGTTATGCTAGCCAAAGTTTCCCAAGGAACACAAATATTGTGTGTGACTTGGAGCTGGATCTAAAGAGGACTCGATAGTTGGCCACCCAACGTCTTAGTTCACCACAACAAAGAGAGAGAGAGTGAGACTGCATCAAAGGCAGAGCTTGGAACGCAACATCCTTGCATCGGGACCTAGAGCCATTGCCTATGGGCCCTTTGGCAAGTGGGTAAAATTTCTTCTCCATTTCGAACATTTAATAAGAAGAGGTCATCGAGCCATTTTTTGCATTATTATCTTTTGGAACTCTCTAGATAGCTTCTGTATATTTGTGTTTTTAGTTTTATTTTAACTAGAGCATACTTCAACATACTATTTCCATTAAGTTTTATGCTTTTGAGCTCCCCCCACTTTCTGCCTGTTACCAATAGTTTAGAGAGTATACCACACTCTCTAAGCTTGTGCGATTTCATACACCCATGCAACTAATCCACAACAACAGGATTGGTGGCTCCACTGACATGTTCCAAGTTTATGTTGTTGTGCCATCTTTTGTAGGAGACACTTTTTCTATGCTGGAGTGGAGCTGATAGTCATCTGACCTGTCTTGCAGTCCCTAGACTCACTGAAGTGACAGACTGAAGAAGGCAGCTCCTAATATTTTACTTGCAATATTTCTGCTCGCAGTTTTTCCAAACAGAGGCGCATTGTGCGCATTTAGGATTGACCTATATGTAGAAAGGTGCACCTATCAAGGGATTTTGCGCGCAAATTGCATAGAGATTTTTTCTCCGTGTTTTCTGCATTTTTTCTACTTGTAAGTGTGTTGGGAAAACCCTAATGTATCTGCCAACATCTGTGTTGATGCATCACAACTTCTAAGAACTCATTTTTTGCTGCTTTCTGTAGGAATTTAGTTAGTTTTAATTTAAGTTGGTTTTTGCAAAAAGTGTTCACATAGTTTAAGTAGGGGGCGAATTAACAATTTCTTTCCAAAAAAATTATGTTTTTTTCACACTCTGGTATGCACACTTAGTTTAAATAGTCCAAGTAAGTGGCTCATGACCACACATGCATAAGCTAGTGTTTATTTAGTTTAAATTCAATTTTTGCATTTAGGAAATTGCGGGACTAGGATTGAATCGCCAATTAGAGCAAGTAATATCTGTTGTATTTGCACCATTTGATGACCCTAGACAAGAATATGAATGCTCTACATTTTTGATTCGCCATCTAACTTTTGTCACTCACATAGACTAACTAGGAAGATTTGGAAGTGACCCATTATCTGTAAATGCTTTCCATTTGAGCAAGGAACAACGTCACATAGTTTAACGAGGGGAATTTTGTAGAGGATCACCAATATCCATATGTTCAAATTATGAGATTTTTCACCATACACTCACACACATTTACCCACTAAGAAAATAAAGCCACCTAAAAATAACTTAAACCAACTCACTAAATTCTCCCCACAGGGGCCATAAGAGAAATTTATAGATTAAGTTAAGATCAAGGGGGTAGACATCCAATAAGCTGCCTTGATCACACTTCACATTGAAACATAGAAGTTGTGTATTTAGGTAGCTTTAAAATCCACCTATCAGCCCATGGAAAAGAAAACCCGAGCACGACAGACACCCGATTCAAAGGGGGTTAGGCTTAGGCGCAATGCGTGCGGTATTAGTTGGGGCTACCTAACCTGGCTGATACTTGGTACTGTTAGCTGACTACCAAGAAGCCCAAGACTCGAACGCTCATGTGGGATGGTGGTTCTTAGTGGCCAAAACTAGGGCATCCTTTACCCTATAGGTGACGGTGTGGGCAAGCGCCAAACCCTCTACCCTTACCTTGGTTGATTCTCTTCGGCTGATTGGGGGTGTCACCAGCTCTTACGGGACATTATGCCAGCTCTCGCAAGAAATCCTCTCAAGGCCAAGTTAATTTTGAGTGTGTGAGGACGTAATAGGTCTTCTAGGATTTTGAGTATCATGCGCAAACAAACAAAACCATTTTTTTCTTGATTGATCACATAGATTATGTTAAAGCGAAAATTCATTTCATTTTCACTTTTTTTTTATGTATGTGGCCATAAATTTATCATGATCATAGACTCGATCCCCTCAAAATTTTTCCAAAACCTAACCTGGTTGACACTCAAATGGTTCCAACGAAATCTCATCAGTCCAGGCATCTTTTGGACCTCCCCCCATTACCAGGAGGGGTTCCATGTCTTTCGCCATTTAGGAGTCAAAGACGAAATATTTCTAGAGTAGTTTATTCCTCATTTCTTGGAGAAACCTTAGTTGGGAACCCTAATTGGTCTCCCAACACCACACTGCACACCACTGCCCCCTCGTCCCTTGGGGTGTAGAGGAGTGCATCCCATATGGGAAGCCAACTGAATTCACAATAGGGTATGTCACAGAATAACCCTCGTTCTAACAAGAACTTCGTGTCTTCACACGTTGCCATGGTGTCAACCTCCCAGTAACCCTTCTTAGCGGCATTGAATCTACTGTATTTGAACAAGCTCATGAATGACCCAATTGCACATCACCCCAATTGGCCTCCCATGCCCATGAAGATCCCTTCAGACATACCAAAGTTTGAAGGAAAGCAAGCAGAAGACCCAGGAAATCATATAATGACCTTTCTCCTGTGGTGCTCATCGAATATCATCATAGACGATACTATTCAGTTGAGGCTATTTCAACGCACTCTTACGGGAGTGGTCACAAAATGGTAGATGGAGCAACCTCCTGCTTCACTTGAAACCTTTAGCGCCCTCGCTACCACGTTCCTCACATACTTTTAGTTTCCCATTCACCACGATTAGGGAATGGAGTTACTGAATCATTTCAGACAATCCCCTTCTACCCATATTTCAAATCATCTCCATGAGTGGAGGCGGCGTCGTAGTTTATGCAAAGAAAAACTCGATGACTGAGTCCTTTTAGATTTATTTTTGAAAACTCTGAAGGTGGAGATTTCAAAGAATGTGGTGCAACGTAACCCCACATCTAAAGAGGATGCAATTAGTAAAGCCCAGAAGCTTGAATTGATCTACACACATTCAAGATACATATAGAACATCTTGTCCAACACCCCGCACCTGCAACCTAATAAAGAATTTCCAGGTGTGTTTAACTCTACTGACGGACTTGTTGGGTCAATGACCCAAGGGTGCCTAGGTAGTAACAGTCATAATCTCGGTTACACACATGGGTCTACCTAGAACATGTCTCAATCCGGATTTCAAGGTCATCACATGCAACAACACAATTTGACTAATAGGGTGCCATCATATCACCAAGGAGGACCTTATCCTCTGGCTGAGGGGACCCAATATGCAGGAAGAAAGATAGATGAAATAACTCCCCCCCAACGGCCAGGTGCAAACATCGGACAACAATATGGTCAGTCCCAAGCACACAACCCACCTACGCAAAACAATGCATAGGTGAACTTTGTGCAGTCGTCCTAAAATCAAACACACCAGTATGATCAAGAGAATTACCCTCCTAACATGGTTAACAAAAAGGTAAAAAACAAGCCCCAAGGGAACCCTGGACAGGGGGGCAGCAACCAACAGCACCAACCACAATCCCAGGTTGAAGGTAACTCCAACTGGAATTAGAACCAGGAGCCAAGAAATGCCCAAGGGCAAGGAAAAAGGCCACCTCTACGAACAAACCATTCTTGTTCAATATGTGGTGAGTACGGGCACTATACGCACCACTGTCCCAAACTCCCTGAGCTTAAAAAGCCTCAGAGTAACATAGGACAAGGAGGATCTTCTTAGACAACTATGGTGATGCCAGAATCCTTCCCCCATCAAGGAACTGTCAGCACTCAACAGCAAAACCCTGACGATTCCAGGAAAAACAACCATGAAATTTACATGGGTGGGGAAGAAATTTTTTTCCAAACTCAAAATCACAGCTACGATACCCCACGAGACACCAGTACATTAGGGGATAGTACAAGAGCACCGAATACACCTTTAACCATTCCAAATATTCCTTTAGAACCATTTCCAAAAATGGTAAAAGGGCCTAATAGGCGAGCAGGTAATTACTCCAAAACGGCCCATAATTATAGCATCGTAGATGATTTAGATCAATCACCTGCTGCTATGTCTACATTGGAAGTATTGCAGTCGTGCCCAAAACAAAAGAAAGCCCTACTTTTCACGTTAGGCGCTGTCAACCCTATCGACACATGCATGATGGCTTTTGACTTAGACAAAGCCACTCCCAAGCTTCCCTCTATGGTCGCCTTACAGATACCAGTATCGATAAAGAATATCACTATTCACCGATGTGTCATTGACGAGGGTGTATCCACATGCATCATGTCAAAGAATGTATGGCATAAGTTAGGAGCCCCTGAACTCAAACCTTCTGTCATCATACTCAGAGCATACGATGGTGGTCCCTCGACCCCCGTCGGTCTCTTCCAAAATGTACCGGTCTTTGTAGCCGGCAAGACGGTCCACATAGATATTGAAGTCTTGGACGATCACTTGGATTACAATATACTCCTTGGGTGGAGTTACATGTATTCCATTTCTGCCATAGCATCCTCCATCTTCCACATCATGATGTTCCCCCACGAGGATCGAATAATCACAGTAGACCAGCTAACGCACAGTCAAAAGCGTCCCTTGACCAACACAGATATGGTTCTACCCTATGTAGATACATCCACAGATGGTCTTTCACAGTATCAAGAATATGTCCCTGGCCAATTCAAACCATCGTCCATCTTAGGGTCATTCCTAGGAGATCCTCCCATTATCCCTGAGGTATCGCCCGATGCCACAGGGGCCCCGGTATGCATGATGTCCATATCAAGCACCGAGGATAGTCAGGACACTGACTCAAGCAGTAATGACACCGAGGCATCAGCCACGGAAGCCTCCCTATTCTATGCCACCTCCCAAACCCCTTTCCTCTACCCACCTCCTGGCTTCACCTCATAGAAGGTTTTGGCAACACTGGTGTTACCCAACATATAGTTGGCATTCCTATTTTGGTACCCCATTCCCCCTTCAGGAACAACAACTACCAACATTACTTCATTTGGGTTAAATCCCCCCAGTCTCGAGGAGCCCCAACCTACCCAAGCAGCGGTCAAAATCACCCCCACAAGGGAAATTCCCATTGCGAAACTGGTGACGACGACCAAGAAATTTCCAAAAAGGAAAGAAAGCGGTGACCCCCACCGTGCAAAGGGAGTCATCATCCTGCGCTATATGTGATGTCACAAGACACCCTACCCACATATGTCCGGATTTGAACGAATTAAAACCACTCCTCGACTGCAAGGCAAGTACCTTGACACGACATTCACACAAAAAGGAACTTGCCACCAAAAGTAAAAGAAAATTGCTGCATACCAATCACGCATGTGCTATCTGTGACACCTGTGGGAACTATACCCACCATTGTCCAGAAATACCATGGTATAGGGATGACTTACACGTGATTGAGTGATCCTATCAAGAGGATCCCTCCATCTTGTCTATCAATGACGAGCCTCATATCATCTTATACCTGCAGGAAGAGCGATGATCACTCGAACGACTCCCTACCATACCACCTCCCCAAGTCGAAAGGTGCGTACTTTGCGATGAAAATGATCATTTCATCATTGATTTCCCAGCCTTGGAAATGTTCCAATGATGGTACCCAGTCCATGCAGGGTACCGTGCTAACATGGATATCCAATATTCATGCCAGCTATGTGGGGACAACCACCCTGTACGTTATTGTCACTATGTGCCGAGATTCCGCACAACTTTAGACTGTATGCGATCGACCATCATCTGCCTCTCCCAAGAAGACGGTGTGGACTGGGATTCCATGGACAGTTCAACAACCCAAGAGGATGTGACAAATACATCCACCCCATTTTCTCCATCTGGAAGACAGTAAATTAGGGAAATTCGCCCCCCACCAAATGCCAACAACGCGACACACCACATACAGTTCATGGCATCATGCGTTGGAACCATAACTTGAGCTATTTGCTCATCTATCTTAGGTGTCGAGATAGTTGCATCTACAAGAGTAGGTGTCCCTACGATAGTACAAACCCAATCTGTCTGCACTCTATCTATGGCATCTAGTTCCACCACATCCACGTTGGAATCTTTGTCATGTTTCTCAATTAGCTCCACCAGGATCACCCCCATTCATTATAAACCTATGAAGGAACAATCCCCCTTCGGGACCTTGCTTAATTCGGATGAGGATATCCTAGAAACCATGACGGAGCCTGATTACCCATGGGATGCAATGCATCACCGCTCGTTGTTTCTTCCCAAGAAAACAGTTAGTCCTGACAAGACAACTGAACTAGAGATCTATGTGATCGAATCAAAATAATTTTTGCCATCAAGAAAGGTCGACTAGTTTAAAAACCCCATCACAATGGTGAATTCATTTGAGGAAGGCAATATGTCAAATATTTCACCTACCATCAAGGTGAAAATATCTCAAAATCCATCAAAGGTCGAAGAAATATCGCTGGGGGCAGCATGTTCCCCAAAAGAGGTGACCTCTTATACTAAATCATTACAAGAGTATCGAGATATCTTCGCTTGGGACTTTTATCACTCAGATATTCCTTGAATTTGTTGGGAAAATGAAAGGCATCCAAGGTAACCACAAACCAACTTTTAGGTACAAAATCTAGCCAATCAGTACCCAGAGAGGGCTCTCTCTTTAAGTTTTAGCTTTGTTTTTGAAAGATATTAGGCTAGTTATGAAAGTTTAGGGATTTTGATTGTGTTTGGGTGATGAAATTCAATAGCAGAGGGTAGGACTGAATAGTTTAGGCCATTGGGCTAATGGAGTAAAAAAATATAGCTTAACTGGATTTGGTTTCTTAACAAGGGATGGTTTCACAGGGCAAGGTAATCAAATATGGAACAATTAAAGATCTAAATGAATGGAATGGAATCGAAATGGGTGAAGGGAAATTAAGAATCCTTCAACATATTCAAAAGAGGGACTTTGAATGATTATTAATAAAGAGCAATTAAAAATTCTTTACCAAATAATCAAAATGAATAAACTAGGAAACAAGAGCAATTAGGAATTCACTGTTCATACTAGTTCAGAGGAAAACATTAAGAATAACAACGATTCAAAACAGATTGCACTTAAGCACTTTCTGAATTATTATTTTTCGTTTATCATTCAGATATGAAACATAGATGGTATAATAAACAAGTATAAAACTTTAAAACATAAGAGATAGATGACTTATTGATCCGTTGTCTGACTCAAGAATCCTATGAAAAGTCCTTCGCATCAATTCTTTATCTAGCTAGCCATGCAAAATTTGTCCAACAACACTTTATTCCAAAATAATCAGTATTACAGCAAAGTCTAAGAATCCACCCCCCTCAATACTCTAATTGATGGAGTATTTATACAAAAAATTATAAAACATATCTCCTAACAGAGTGAGATATATTTTAGGAATGACCTCATGAATACGTTACAAGAAAATAGAGGCAGATGGTCTCGTAGATAAGAGAAAAGGTAACCGATGTTGTGCTGTTCCTATTTTTATGAATGTGCTGGAGGCAGGCCCTATGATTTGGCTTGCTGCTGTCTTCTTTGGTAACTTTGTGCTGGCCGCTCTGTTTTTACTGATACTCTTTACCTGTACTGATACACTTTGACCTGTTTGATCTCTGTTTATCTTTTTTACCATTACTTACTGTAGTAAATAATCAAAATTTATCCATGGATATTTTTACAGAATATCCAACATGTCTTCCCACCATTGTACTTCTGGTATTCTGGTTCTTTGAAGCTTTCTCAGGGTCTCATCAGTTTCTGTGTATTTGAAAAAATTAGGCTGAATTGGAAATAAGTGATTTACCTCATGTTCGAGATAAAACAAATTTTCCAGATTGTCATGAAGAATTTTGCCTGTAGGCAACACTTTTGCTGCTGATGAACTTGTCGATGAACTGGCCTGGTTGTCTGCATATTTATTCAATTTCTCAACATAGCTTTGATGACTCATTAGTTTATCATGAGAAATTAAAGGACTTGGAAACCCTTTACTCTGCAAAATATCCAATCTCTTTGTAAAAGCATTGATTTCCTCCTGCATATCATGGCATCTTCTTTCTAAGTTTTGCATCAAAGTTCTTTTAATAAAAACATTTTTTGCCTCCAAAATTGTCCCTGTTTTGTCTTAGATGCCCAGCTCTTCAAACTGATATATGTTCTTGGTATTTAAAACTGTATGAGCTCGTTGGCTTCTTCAGGCATATTCCCTTATTCTTCCCTTGCCTTTTGAACTTCTTCTAGAGCCAGTTTCACTAAATCATTTTGCTCATACATTATTTGGATTGATGGCCAGACATCATTTATTGATTGAGTGATGTTGGTCCAAAGAATTTCTTTGATTTCTTTCAAATGTTTCTCCAATGTGAGATCCCTTTCTAATGATTTCACCAATTTTTCTAATCTGTTAATCTCTCTTGTCTTTTCTGCAACACTTATCTTTGAGAGATCATACTTTTGTTCCAAGGAGGTAAATTTTACCTTCGTTTTCTGAAGTTCTGTCACTTGGAGTTTCAATTCCTCCATTGATTTTATTAATTCCTCAGTTCTTAAATTGGAAGTGTTGCTCTGTGCTAATCCTGCTGATTGACCTGTTGTTGTTGTACCTGTAATCACTTCTGTCACAGATGCTGAGATGTTTGGTGCTACTGTTGTCACGTTGGGAAGCTAAGAGGTCAACTCTCCCTATTTGTCCTTTAATGCTTTTTCAAGTTCATTTTCAGTTTCATTCAGTTGCTCATTAAGTTTCAAGAGCAAATCCATCAATTACTCTTCAGAGTTTTGCTTTATTATCTCTGTAGTCTGTGGATGCCTTGAAGGTGACAATTTTAGCTGTTTCCTTAGTGTTGCAATATCATCATATTTCTTTTTAATCAAGGCTTTTGTAGCCTTAATATCTTTAGGATTATGACCCAATCCAATAATTATTTCTTCCAATGTTTTTATTATGTTGTCCTTAGCCTAGGAGGAAGCTTTTTCAAAATGCAATTCAGCAGTTGTATTATCCAAGGAATTATGTAATCTTTGGGCCATCATTGACTTAGCAGTCAAGGTTGAATAAATCATCTCTTCAGTTTGCTTATGTAGTTCAATCTGATCCAGAAGATGAATATCCTTTGCCATGATTTCAAAATTGGTTCTAACATAATCTGCTGCTTTTTGTGGCTGCTGCACTTTAGGCTTGAAATGGCTCATCACCATTTTACCTTCCTGGATGTCATAAGCTGACATCAGTCTTTGTTGATTTTTGGGAGCCATCTTCAAATATTGATTATAAAATTGAAGTATTAATGGATCATTTCTAGTTTTTATATTTATGAATGTCTTCTTAATATCCCATGCATCCTTCAATGGTGGTCTAAAATATGATACTTCTGCACTTTGCCGTCTTTGTAGCTTTTTTCTCTGTGAGTCAGTGGATGTCCCACTGATTGTGAATGTTTATTGGCTGTCTAATTCTTCTTCTGAGAAAGGATTTAATCTTTGCTTTTGATGCCAGGTTTTTCTGAAGGTCCACTGATAGGGGTAGTTGTTTCTGCATCTCTCTATTTTCTTCATTGAGAGGATTTTGCAAGATTGAAATTTCTGCCACATTGATCTGAGTGGGAGAAGTCTGTATTTGGGCTTGTTTCTTGGAAGTTTCAGACCGTTCTGACATTGTGAATTCCTCTGTGACCTGTGTATCACTCTCCTTTTCCTTCGCTTTGGATGTTACTGTGGATGGTGCACTGGTTTCTTGAAAAATTTGTTGAGAGGTTCCAGCAGAGGAAGAACCAATTCCTGGTCTTTGTACCTGCCCAAAAGAATCCAGGTCAAGTATTTTCTCAAGATCTTTCATAACATTCTCAACATTGACCTGTTCACTATCTTGTTCTACTAAGGTCCCTTCCATCCATTCACCCATATTTGCAAATTGTTCAATCTTTGGAATCCTATGGTGAAGGTATGGTGACAATTTATTTTTCATTCTCCTATCACATATAAAGTTGTTAGGATCATAAGGTACCCAGCAGAATCTTTTTTGCAATTTGAGATAGTCTTCTAGAATTCTTTCTGCTTCCTTCCCTGCATCCCTAGTATTACAGACAAAAGGGCCTAATTGGCTCTTGATTCTGAGTTGAGATTTCTTCTTGGCATTACAAAAATGGACTATGTCTGAATTTATCATTTGTCTGAAATATTCTAAGGAAAAGAGTCTCATTGGAACATACTTTGGTAGCTTGAAAGGACATAGCTCGCACCCATATATTCTAATTTCTGTATGATTCTGATATAGGTACCAATCACCTATCCTGTATTTCTTGGAAAGTTGGAGGATTTTCTTCATATCATTATTGACTCTAGGAGGGGAAACTCCTGTTAATAAGGTGGTTGCAGGGTGCACAAATAGGTCAATGAACTCATTGTAAGAATAAGGAGACTCAAAGGAATTATGGAAGATTGCAGACCAGAAGATTACAGACCTTGGATTTCCTTTGATGTCAAGTTTCTTGACAGGGAAGGGGAAATTCTCTGACTGATAATAGAGCATGAGATGGCATATAATAGTGGAGTATTTGAAAACTCTTTCATCTTCTAGTCTCATGAACTGATCATGAATTTTATCAGAAATGTAGGAGGCAAAGTCATATTTGACAGCAGGGGGTTGTCCAGGAGTAAAAATTGACAACAACACTAGGGTTAACTTATCAACATATTCACTAGTGTTAAAACCCATTACAGAAGATATCATATTTAATATGAGTCTGCCCATATCTGTGAAAAAAGTATATCCATAAGGAGGTGGGCCTTTGGGTTGATGTTCTGGTAGCATGAAAGTCTGACATAGATTATTCAACTCTTCTTGGGATAAATTTGTGGATTTTTCAAGTAAATCTCCCATGGAAAGGGGAGTCAGGGCTTGACCAGGATGAAACTATAAAATTTCATTGATGGATTGAGCAGTTATTGGGAAAAGAATGGTTTTACTTAGGGACATGACTAATCGTTGATTAGGATCATAATTGGCATGGCAGTGATAAATTATTTCAGGAAAAACATGAACTGAGGGTAAAAAATGCATAGGAAGATTATATTCCCATAGTCCAAGAATATCAGAGCCAGTTAGGTAATTATCTCTGCATTAGCAAAAGATTATAAGAGGATTTTCTCTAAGGATGAGGTCTTTTATCTAGAAATCCCTATCCGCTAGAGGCAGATAGTCTAAATCTTTATGAGGGGCATTCAGAGGTGCAACATTCAAAGCCACAGGGGTTTCTATTTCTGGTTCTTGTGGATTCAGAAAGGAATTTGGGTTTTTGATGGAAAATGGGCACAATTACAAGTTTGGGAACTTGTGGAGTGAAATAAAGACCAAATTGTACTGTTTTTTAGTCTTTTTCTGTGGAATTAGAGTAAAAAACCAAGAATTGCAGGGTTCGACGGGAATAGGATAAATACCTGTTTCCGGGAAGTGAATAGTGATGAAAACAAGTGTAGGCAACTGCTGACAGGTTTTGGACTATTCGGCTGCAAGTTTCTTAGCAAGGTGGTAGTTGAAAATCTTCGACAGTTGGCTTTGACGTTCTTTGCATGGGAACACTGGTCGCAGCATGGGATAATGAAAATGACGTGTATTTCCTTGTTTTATTCACAAATTCAAAGTTAGCGGGGTTTTTTATTTTTTGGGTTGATGACGTAAGAAGGAAAGGTTGTTTTGTCATAAGCGGATAGCAGTAAGCGGAATGTATCACACCACTTTTGGGAATAGGCGTTTTTCAACCGAGAGCCAGTGATTCCATACATCTTGCGATGCGTGGCGACGCACTGTTTGGAAAACCGTTGTACGATTGCACGTTAATGTTCAGTCGTGAGGGGTGTTGCGATATGGATGACAACCGTTGGATGTGGAGGGGTTGATCGGACGACTATCGGGGAGGCAAGATGACAGGGGATTAATAGGGCGGGCCCAATACAAATTAATATTTTTTAATCATATCGGGAGGAGTATGATTGGTGGGATAAGTTATTAATTAACCATGATAGTTCATTAATCCTTTTTTAATGCGACAGGGAGTTGGAGCTCTTAATTAGTTGGAGATTTAACTAATTAATCCCAATTAACATAGTATTATGGTTATATTTCAACTAAGGGGCGGGATATATAATATTTGGGAGTTTTATATAGTTAAAGTAATATGGGAAACAGGTTGATCTACATAGGGAATTAAATAATAAAGTTAAGAGTTAATATGTGAAAATGAATGAAAAGCGTTAAGTATAAAAACATTAGGATTATGTGTTTAACTTATGCTTGAATGAAAAGGGTTGTTTATGGAATCATGTGTAATTTTCCTAAGTAAAATAAGATTTTACTTAGGAAAATAATTATGGAAGTAAAATGAATGACTTATGGATGGTTTTAAGTACTTAGGCTTTTTAAATTATTAGGTCGAGGGTCCGGTCCCTCCAAAAGTCAAGGAAATGCCTTGAGCCCCTCTAATTTTCAAATGCCTTAGTAATTAGGGGAAATTAGTAAAATTTTTAGGGAAAACTGAGAAGGGAAGTTAATTATTTGACCTTGTTTTGCTTGAAATTCTTCCAGTGTAATGTCTTCCTTGCACTTGTGATGAAAGTAAATATTAACACATTCAGAGCCATTATTCATCACATGTAATTCTGCAACATCATCTACCTACCCTACCTACTTTAACCTACCATTTTTTCTTCTTTATTAGGGTGCACTTAGACTGGCAAACCCTTATCACACTTTCTTTTCTTTTACATGTAGAAATCTATCTAAGTCTAACCTTATTACATCTAAGAGCTCAGATTAAACTGTTGAGCTCCTTTTATTTACTCTACCTATCTACTTATCTGCCAAGATTAAACAATTTGGTCAGGTTTTATTCTCTATATCTAAAACATAAAATTCAAATATGAACAAGCCAAGCTTAAACTGTTTGACTGTTCATCAATTGTGGCATAAAATACCAAGTTGCACACAATTTGTTTATTTACATAAGAGCAAAAAGTAGTGGCATTTAGACTTGCACACTTTCCTTGGCCTTTCTTTTGGTGGGGTTCATTTTCTTTTACTTTTTTGGCCATTTTTATTTTTTCACCCTTTGATTTTTCTTTTAGGGTATACCCTCTTTACATTTTTTAAATTTTTTGATTTTTTTGATAATATGGAAAACCTTTGCAACAAGGAAAGGTATGAACATATTACATAGCCCATCAAGTCAATCATGATATATGACACCTATTGGTATAGGAGCATAACACTGGCTCCACTTGGGGATGGATTTTCCTGGTGGAAAGTCAAGAACAGCAGGTCAGTTGTCCTCAGAATGATTTTGAATGAACTATGGAATCTTCTTCTGCTTGTTGCTTTATTGTATGTATGACAGTGATACTTCTGAAGCTTAGGGCCTTCTCTTCGGGCTTCAACTCCAGCAAGTTACTATCCACTCAAAACTGTGACATTACAAAGGATATAGTATGTACATGTTAAAAATCAGGATATCCTAATAAATAGGATCAAAGTAATGTTTCAACATTTGACAATTAACTGGTCCTTCTTCAATTTTTGTACCATCCAATTTTTTCAGAAAATATGTATTATTTCCTTGTAAAGCATGAATAATATAAGGTCATTTCCACAAGAATTCAAACTTCCCATGTTTTCCCTTATCCTCTCTTGTGGAATCCCATCTTAAAACTTTGTTTCCCAATTGGAAATCTTCTGCCTTGGTCCTTTTATCAAATATCTTCTTTAGTTTCTCCTGCAATACTTGGGATCTTTGATAAACTTCCTCTCTAGTCTGCTGCAAATTGATAGTCTGATTTATTCTCCTTTGAATATCCTTTGGTTCAACCTGAGCTTCTTGAAGTAATTTCATTACAAGAACTCCTAAAGATGAAGGGAATACAGCTTCAATACCATAGACTAAATCATAAGGACTAGTCCCAATAGATTTATTGGTGGTGAGTCTGTCTGCCCACAGTGCATTTGTAAGTTTCTTGTGCCAATTTTTCTTGTTTTCCTCCAATAATTTCTTAATAATATTAATGAGACTCTTGTTGGAAGATTCAGCCAGTCCATTACCCTGAGGGTAATAAGCTATGGAATGGCTTAATGTGATATGATATTTATTACAGAAACTTATCATTTTCTTAGATTTAAAGGCAAAAACATTATCAGTTATGATTTTCTCAGGACAGCCAAATCTTGACAATATATTGGTTTCTAGGAATCCTATAATCACAGTGTCATTGGCTTGTCTTGAAGGAATTGCTTCTATCCATTTGGTGAAATAATCTGTGGCAGTGAGGATCCATTTGTGTTGGCTAGAAGAAGGAGGATGGATTTATCCAATGAAATCCAGGCCCCATTGTTGGAAAGGTTTTTCAGTGGAAATTGGTTTCAAGGGTAAAGGTAATAGTTTTCTCTTGCCTTCAAAAATTTGACATTTATGGCAAGCAGTGACAAATTTCTTTACATCAGAGAACAAGGTTGGCCAATAAAATCCAGCCCTTAGGATCTTGTCTGCAGTTGATTTCCAGTAAAGGTGTCCACCATAGTCTCCTACATGAAATTCTTGGAGAACCTTGTTAGCTTCATCTTTTAATAAACAATTCAATATAATACCTTCATGATTTTTCCAAAAAAGAACATTATCTAAAATACAAAACTTTGAAGATGTCATCTTTAAAAACCTTTTCTTTGTTCTGGATAACCTTGGAGGAGCTTGCAGGTTTAACAATACATAAATTATATCAGCATACCAAGGTGAATCTAAGAAGGCCTGGCTGATTTGTGGAGTCGCCATCTCCTGTTCGTCATCCAGTTCATTAATATCCAGGGCTTGGAAATTTGTTTCTGTCATGAGTTGAGCCAATCCCTGTCCTTTTATAAGATTTGTAGGTTTTATTTCAATATCATACTCTAATATGGTAGAAATCCATTTACCTCTTTTGCCCTCAATTCCATCTTGAGTTAAGATGTCTTTGACAACAACATTTGGTACATAGGCTATCACATGGGAATACAATATGTAGATTCTAAAATCTTTAATGGCTTTTACAAGTGCAAAAGCTTGTTTTTCCATGATGTTGTATTTTAATGATGCATCCCTTAGTGCTTTACTAAAAAAGGCTATAGGTTTTTCACATCCTTGATCATCCTTTTGTAATAAAACAACTGCTACAGTATGTTCTGATGCAAATGAAAATATTATGAAGTCTCTATCAAATTGTGGACTGGTAAGAACTGGTGTTCTAGTCAAAGCCATTTTAATTTCTTCAAATGCTTGCTTGGCTTCTACTGTCCATTTAATACTTGAATCCTTTCTTAACATGTTAGTAAGAAATCTAATTAATTCAGCTAAGCTAGATATGAATCTTCTCAAAAAATTGATTTTCCCTATGAAAGCTTGAAGTTCTTTAATATTTCTAGGATGAGGTATTTGCAATATAGCTTCTATTCTAGCAGGATAAATTCTGATACCATCTTTGGAAATAATATGGCCCAATATTTTACCTTCTTCAAGACCAAATAAGAAATTTTTTGGATTCAAAGAGATACCATACTTTCTGCATTTTATGAATACTTGTCTGAGATGCTGCTGATCTGATTTAGAAAAAACAGTTAAATCATCCAGATATATAACAAGAAAGTCATGAATTTCTTTTGCAAATGCAATGTCCATTTCTCTTTGGAAGGTTGCTCCAACATTTTTAAGCCCAAATGGCATTTTAATGTACTTGAAAGTACCCCATGGTGTTGTAAAAGTTGTTTTTTCCTGGTCATCAGGATGAACCAGAATCTGGTTATATCCTAAGAACCCATCTAAAAGAGAAATCCTTGAAGCACCTACTACCCTTTGTAAAATGTGATCCATTTTTGGCAAAGGGTAATTATCCTTCAAAGAAACCTTATTTACATTTCTTAAATCAACACATAATCTAATCTCTCCAGTTTTCTTCCTAGTAGGTACTAAATTAGACACCCACTCTGAAAACCTAATGGGAGCAATTATCCTTTCTTCATACATTCGTTTGATTTCTTTTTCAATTAAGGGTAGCAGTACAGGGTTAATTCTTCTGAGTTTCTGTTTGAATGGTTTCTGATTTTCTTTCAGATGTATTGTATGCTGAATTATAGAGGTGTCATATGATTTCAAGTCTTCATAACTCCAAGAAAAGACATCCTGGAATTCTCTCACTAGTTCAACATATTTTAGTTTTTGGTCAGGAGGCAATGATTTAGATAACTTTATCATTTTCGAATTTTCTTCAATTCCCAAGTTATATTCCTCAATATCTGCTTTCAATGGTTCCATCTTGGGTTTCTTTGGAATATCGTTAGAATCAAAGAGATCTTCCAGAGGAGTTAATCCTTTAGGAAAATGATTTCCTTTTAAATTAATGACCTCAGATTCTCCTTCTATAATCTCATCAACATCCATTTGTTTAAGGTCCTGGATTTCTTTTTTGGTGAATTTTATTGGGTGAAGCATTTTAATTTCACTTTCTTCTGAAATGTCTGTTTCTTGCTCATTTTTTTGATCAAATTCAATGACTGTATCTTCATCTATGTTACTGTTAGAAAATTCTTTCTCTAAAGTCAAGAAATTGTTAATCTGCTCATCACTTGCAAACACTTGCCAGTTCTTAAAATTGTCAAGTATGGTTGGTCTGTGTCTAATATCAGCTATGAACCGATGATTAGGTTCGAATGGTAATTTACAGGTGCTGGCAAACATTGCTAGACTATGGGCGTGCAAGTTTTGTTTTCTTGGGATTTTCGCAAGTTGAGCTTGTAGAAAAGTATTGAGTATTTCTACAACCGTTCCTCTATATTCTCTCAGTCTGGGATAGTTTGTGAGATAGTGTCCTTTGATCTATTGAATGATTAAATCATAATCTCCTATGACAGATACTCTAATTTCCCCTAATATTTTAGCAAGCTTAAGACCTAGAAAAAGAGCTTCATATGCTGCCATATTATTGGTGCACTTAAAGTTTAATCTGTAGGCATGGCTTTCAGCATGATCATTTTCGAGGTTGTGCACCCAAACTCCAGCTCCTGCTCCTAATTTGTTAACCGAACCATCAAATTCTAAAAGCCAAATAATTTCATGTTCATAATTGGTATCAGGAGTTTCAGGAACTTTTTTAACAGTGAGATTTGGTTTTTTACTTTCTTCTAGTTTCTCTTGGGTATTTGATGTGTCATTGTTCTCAGAGATTTCCTGGATTTGAACACTAGATTTTTCACTTGTAATTTCTTTTGGTTCTGCTGCTGGAACTTATAATTCAGTAGGAGGATAAATTTTAGCATTATAAATAATAAATGAATCCATATCAGAGTGTACTGAGTAGATGGGGAAATTTTCAGGTTTCTCCTGACTACTGACTACATATTTTATTAAATTTTCTCTGTATAGTGTCTTTGGGTGTTCGAACACTGAAATAGTAGCATATGATATGTCCAGTTGAAGAGATCCTTGAAGTTTCGTACCCCAAGATCTGGACAATAACATGCCATATTTTGGAGGAATATCTGCTACTACTATGTCCATCAAGATTGTTTTTGCAAGATATTGAACCAATGAAACACACAAGTCTTTGATTAATCTTAAACATCTCACTTGACTTGAATCAAAAGAAAAGAGATCTTTGTATGGCCTGGTGATATCTAGGTTTAATTTTTCCATTACAGATTTTGGCATTAGATTGTGAGATGTCCCAGAATTAAGCATGGCATAATGAAGTATTTTATCATGTATGTTTAAAATCACATAGAATGGAGGAGTTCCTCCATTAATTGGTTTTCCATTTACTTCATGGCCAAAGAGTAATTTTGGTTGGTCATCCCGTTTAATGAGTCTTCACTTCCAGTGATCTTGAGTGATCTATTGATTTGGCTTCGGTAGACATCATGTTTAGCTAATTCAGACAATGGAACAACTATTTTTAATTTGCCTACTTCAGCCTCCAGATTAAAAGGTTTTTCAGTCCGAGTTCTTGTATTTAGGAAAGTTGGATTCTCTTTATCTTCTTTGTTTTCTGTATTTTTCTCCTTTTGAGGAGTGGGTTTGTGGGCTGAGGTTGTTTCTGAATCAACTTCTATAGGTTCCTCTACATTTCCTTTGGGAGGAAGGGTATTGGAGAGTTGTCTATTATTAGTTTGATTATCAGATACATCTTCAATGATTGGATTAGCAGGATTAGGATCTGATCTAGAAAGAATGTGTACAGGGGTAGTATTGGTTTTACCTTTGAGGGGTTGTTTTGTAGGTTTTTGTTTATTTGTTTCAGGGACATCAATTCTTCTGCTCCTCAGATTATATTGCTTGTGGACTTCATAAATGGCTGTATCATATCCCTCCTTGAATTCAAATGATTCTCTTGAATGAGTTTGGAATTGTTTAAGAATGTGAGCTTCTTGATCATCTTGGGTCAAGAAAACTTCCTATTCATTATTGCATCCAGTTAAGTTGTTTATTTGAGTATCTTCTGTTGGCTCATTAGAATTTGAGGCTTCAACATAATTTTGCTGGAATGGGGGCCTAATGTTTTGTTCAAGACCAGTATTTCCAATATTTTGGTTTTGGTTCTTTCTGAAATTTGGATTTCTCCCAGTATTGCTCGATTGACCATCCCAAGGAGATTTCCTTTAAATTGTTTCTACTCTATCTCCTAGCCTTTCCATCCCTTTAATAATAGCATCTAGTTTGTGTTCAAAGGCCAAGGGTTCTTATTTTAAAGGTATTCTCCTTTCACTTCTGGCTTTAGCTCGTTTAGATATCATATTGGCTTCAACACTAACAGCTATACTTTGCATATCTTCTAAAGTCCGAGGAGATCTTTCCCTAAGCTGGTACGCCATATCAAAATAAAATCCATAGGGAATTTGATTAATTCTAAATCTGGTGGAGGTCTAGGGTTTTGAGGAATAGCATTGTAAACATTATTGAACCTAGTGCAGTAATCTTGCACATTTTCTTGTGTTCCTCTTTTCAGGTTTTCATATTCTGATAATATTTGGAGAGGATATTTCTTCTTTTCCCATCTATTTAAAAATGTTCTATAAAGAGCTTCTGGGTCAGTGATATTGTTTGTAGGAGGGGATCTAAACCAGGTTCTAACTTCTCCAGTAAGAGTTTGAACAAATATTCTCATTCTTACATCATCAACATCTATTTCATATATTTCAAAATAATTAGTCATTTTTTTAGTATGTTGTTGCGCAGTGTAAGTACCATAACCATCAAAGGAAGTGATTTTACTTTGGTAGTCTTGGGGCATAGCCCCTAGATTGGCTGGTAATACCAAAGGAGCATATCTGTTTTCCATTGCAGGAGGTAGTGATGAAATAACAGTTGAGGTTGGTCTGGGGGTGGTGGATGGAGGTGTAGAAGGGGTGGTTTGAGGTTGAGATGTTTGAGTAAATGTTGATGAACTTGGCGAGGCTGAAGAGATCACAGAAGGATTTGGTGTTCCTTCAGAGGTAAGCTCAAATTGTACAAAGTTTCGCAAATGTTTTTCAAGATGTGAAGTAACAAATTCAAGTTGTAAATATTCAATAAATACTAGGTCTTGAACCAAGTGGGACAACTCAGATTCCAAAAAAATTACAAATAAAGAGGTTTCAAATTGCTCATCAAAAGGTTCGTCCTCAAGGTAAATCCATTTCACAGGACATGATATTGATCTATAGAGAGGTCGAGAACTACCATAACTTTCTTGGCTCTCTTGTCTCTTAAGAATTTTGGGGATCAGATTCAAATTTTCGAACACAGGCATTGGATTTGGATCAGGATTAGCCCTAGTGTAATGAGTCCTTTCTGAAGCTAGGTTTCTAGGTGATTTTTTATTTTTATTTTTTTAATGGTTTTTTGTCTAAATGGAATGAACAATACAAATTCAATAATCTCTTTAAAATGTTTAATATATTGGATTTAAATTTTCTTAAATATTTATTTGACTAAAGGAACTGATCAAGTGTTTGAAACCAAATGTTCAGTTCATAAACTAGACCGGAGATAGACTAAGGCAACATTAATTTACTTACGCAATTGCAGAGCAAGAGCAGTTCAAAGGTTGCCTGGCTAACTTCAGGCTCCGTCTGTAGTTTATAAAGTAAACAATAGTAACAATAAAATTATTCAGGTCCCCAGTGGAGTAGCCATTATGTTATCACTCAGATTTTCCTTGAAGTTGTTGGGAAGAGGAAAGGGGTCCGAGGTAACCACAAACCAACTTTTAGGTACAGAATCTAGCCAATCGGTATCCAAAGAGGGCTCTCTCTTTAAGTTTTAGCTTTGTTTTTGAAAGATATTAGGCTAGTTATGAAAGTTTAGGGATTTTGATTGTGTTTGGGTGATGAATTTCAATATCAGAGGGGTAGGACTTAATATTTTAGGCCATTGGGCTAATGGAGTCAAATAATATGGCTTAACTGGATTCGGTTTCTTAGCAAGGGATGGTTTCATAGGGCAAGGTAATCAAATAGGGAACAATTAAAGATCTAAATGAATGGAATGGACTCGAAATGGGTGAAGGGAAATTAAGAATCCTTCAACATATTCGAAAGAGGGAACTTGAATGACTATTAATAAAGAGCAATCAAGATTTCTTTCCCATATAATCAAAATGAATAAACTAGACAATAGGAGCAATTAAGAATTCACTGTTCATACTAGTTTAGAGGAAAACATTAAGAATAACAACGATTGAAAACAGATTGCACTTAAGTACTTTATGAATTATTATTTTTCATTTATCATTCAGACATGAAACATAGATGGTATCATAAATAAATATAAACTTTAAAACATAAGAGATAGTAGACTTGTTGAGCCGATGTCTGACTAAAGAATCCTGTGAAAAGTCCTTTGTGTCAATTCTTTATCTAGCTAGTCATGCGAAATTTGTCCAACAGCACTTCATTCCAAAATAATTAGTGTTACAAAAATGTATAAGAATCCACCCCCTCAATACTCTAATTGAGGGAGTATTTATACAAAAAATTATGATAAATATTTCCTAACAGAGTGAGATATATTTTAGGATGACTCATGAATACGTTACAAGAAAAATAGAGACAGATGGTCTCGTAGATAAGAGAAAAGGTAACTGATGTTGTGTTGTTCCTATTTTTTATGAATGTGTTGGAGGTAGGCCCTATGATTTGGCTTCTTGTTGTCTTCTTTGGTAACTCTGTTCTGGCTGCTCTGTTTTACTGATATTCTTTACCTGTACTGATACACTTTGACCTGTTTGATCTATGTTTATCCTTTTACCATTACTTACTGTAGTAAATAATAAAAAGTTATCCAAGGATATTTTTACAAAATGTCTAACATATCTTCCCACCATTGTGCTTCTGGTATTCTGGTTCTTTGAAGCATCCTCAGGGTCTCATCAGTTTCTGTATATTTGAAAAAAGTAGGCTGAATTGAAAATAAGTGTTTTACCTCATGTTCGAGATAAAACAAATTTTCCAGACTGTCATGAAGAATTTTGCCTGTAAGCAATGCTTTTGCTACTGATGAACTTGTCAATGAACTAGCCTGGTTATCTGCATCCTTATTCAAATTCTCAACATAGCTTTGATGGCTCATTATTTTATCATGAGAAACTAAAGGACTTGGAAATCCTTTACTCTGCAAAATATCCAATCTCTTTGTAAAAGCATTGATTTCTTCTTGCATATCATGGCATCTTATTTCTAGGTTTTGCATTAAAGTTCTTTTATTAAAAACTCTTTTTACCTCCAAAATTGTCCCTGTTCTATCTTGGATGCCAAGTTCTTCAAGTTGATATCTGTTCTTGGTATTTAAAAACTATATGAACTCATTGGCTTCTTTAGGCATATTTCAGAATTCTTCCCTTGCGTTTTGAAATTCTTCCAGAGCCAATTTAACTAAATCATTTTTCTCATACATTATTTGGATTGATGGCCAGACATACTTTATTGATTGAGTGATGTTGGCCCAAATAATTTCTTTAATTTCTTTCAAAGGTTTCTCCAATGTGAGATCCTTTTTCCAATGCTTTGACCAATTTTTCTAATATATTGATCTCTCTTGTCTTTTCTGCAACACTTGTCTTTGAGAGATCATACTTTTGTTCCAAGGTAGTAAATTGTACCTTTGTTTTCTAGAGCTCTGTCACTTGGAGTTTCAATTCCTCTATTTATTTTATTAATTCTTCAGTGCTTAAATTGGAAGTGTTGCCCTGTGATAGTCCCGCTGACTGACTTGTTATTGTTGTACCTGTAATCACTTGTGTTGTAGATGCTGGGATGTTTGATGATATTTTTGTACTAAGTGTAGAAGGAACTTTTGTTGAGACCACTGGTATCATGTTGGGAGGCTGGGAGGTCGACTCTCCCTGCTTGCCTTTTAATGCTTTTTCAAGTTCTTTTTCAGTCTCATTCAGTTGCTCATTAAGTTTCAAGAGTAAATCCATCAATTCTTCTTCAGAGTTTTGCTTTATGATCTTTGCAGTCTGTGGATGCCTTGAAGGTGGCAACTTTAGTTGTTTCCTTAGTGCTGCAATATCATCATCTTTCTTTTTAATCAAGGCTTCTGTAGCCTTAACATATTTGGAATTATGACCCAATCCAATAATTATTTCTTCCAAAGTTTTAATTCTGTTGTCCTTGGCCTCAGAATAAGCTTTTTCAAGATGCAGTTGAGCAGTAGTATTATCCAAGGAATTTTGTAATCTTTGGGCCATCATTGATTTATCAGTCAAAGTTGAATAAATCATCTCTCCAGTTTGTTTGTGCAGTTCAATCTAATCCAAAGAATGAATATCCTTTTCCATGACTTCAAAATTGGTTCTGACATAATCTGCAGCTATTTGAAGCTACTGCACTCTAGGCTTAAAATGACTCATCACCATTTTACCCTGCTGGATGTCATAAGCTGACATCAATATCTATTGATTTTTGGGAGCCATCTTCAAATATTGATTATAGACTTCAAGTATTAATGGATCATTTCTCGCCTTTATATTTATAAATGTCTTCTTAATATCCCAAGCATCCTTCACTGGTGGTTTAAAGGAAGATACTTCTGCACTTTGTTATCTTTGTAGCTCTTTTCTCTGTGAGTCAGTGGATGTCCCACTGATTGTGAATGTTTGTTGGCTGTCTAATTCTTCTTTTGAGAGAGGATTTAATATTTTCCTTTTGATACTAGGCTGTTCTGAAGGTCCACTGATAGGGGTAGCTGTTTCTGCATCTCTCTTTTTACCTTTTTCTTTAATGAGAGGAGTTTGCAAAATTTAAATTTCTACCACATTGATTTGAGTGGGAGAAGTCTGTATTTGGGCCTGTTCCTTGGAATTTTCAGGCTACTCTGACATTGTAAATTTCTCTGTGACCTGTGTGTATTAGTTTCCTTTTCCTTCCCTTTGGATGTTACTGTGGCTGGTGCACTGGTTTCTTGTAAATTTTGCTGAGAGGTTCCAGTAGAGGAAGGACCAATTCATAGTCTTTCTACCTGCCCAAAATAATACAAGTCAAGTATTTTCTAAAGATATTTCATAAAATTCTCAACATTGACCTGTTCACTATCTTTCTACTAAGGTCCCTTCCATGCATTCATCCATATTTACAAATTGTTCAATCTCTGGAATTGTATGGTGAAGGTATGGTGAAAATATGTTTTTCATTATCCTATCACAAATAAAGCTATTAGGATCATAAGGTACCCAGCAAAAGCTTTTTTGCAATTTAAGATAGTCTTCTAGAATTCTTTCAGCTTCTTTCCCCGCATCACTAGTATTACAGACAATAGGACCTAATTGACTCTTGATTCTGAGCTGAGCTTTCTTCTTGGCATTACAAAAATGGACTATGTCTGAATTTATCATTTATCTGAAATATTCTAAGGCAAAGAGCCTCATTGGAACATAATTTGGTGGCTTGAAAGGACATAGCTCACACCCATATATTCTAATTTCTGTATGATTCTTGTATAGGTACCAATCACCTATCCTGTATTGCTTGGAAAGTTGGAGGATTTTCTTCATATCACTATTGAATCTCGGAGGGGAAACTCCTGTTAATAAGGTGTTTGCAGGATGCACAAATAGGTCAATGAACTCATTGTAAGAATAAGGAGACTCAAAAGAATTATGGAATATTGTAGACCAAAATATTATAGACCTTGGATTTCCTTTGGTGTCAAGTTTCATGACATAGAAGGGGAAATTCTCTTACTGATAATAAAGCATGGGATGGTATATAAAAGTGGAATATTTCAAAACTCTTTCATCTTCCAATCTCATGAACTAGTCATGAATCTTATCAGCAATGTAGGAGGAAAAGTCATATTTGACAGCAAGGGGTTGTCCAGGAGTAAAAATTGACAACAACACTAGGGTTAACTTATCAGCGTATTCACTAGTGTTGAAACCCATTACTGAAGATATCATATTCAGTATGAGTCTACCCATATCTGTGAAAAAATTATATCCATAAGGAGGTGGGCCTTTGGGTTGATGTTCTTAAAGCATGAAATTCTGACAGAGGCGATTCAACTCTTCCTAGGATAAATTTATCAATTTTTCAAGTAAATATCCCATGGAAAGGGGATTCAGGGCTTGACCGGGATGAAATTGTAACAATTCATTGATAGATTGAGGAGTTATTGGGAAAATAATAGTTTGACTTGGGGACATGACTGCTCATTGATTGGGATTGTAATTCGCATGGCAGTGATAAATTATTTCAGGAAAAACATGAACTGAGGGTAAAATATACATAGGAAGATTGGATTCTCACAGTCCAAGAATATCAGAGCCGTTTAGGTAATTATCTTTGCATTGGCAAAAGATTCTGAGAGGATTTTCACTAAGGATGAGGTCTTTTATCTGGAAATCCATATCGACTAGAGGCAGATAGTCTAAATATTTATGGGGGGCATTCAAAGGTGTAACATTCAAAGCCATAGGGGTTTCCATTTATGGTTCTTATGTATTTAGAAAGGAATTTGGGTTTTTGATGGAAAAATGGGCACAATTACAGGTCTGGGAACTTATGGAATAAAATAAAGACTGAATTGTACTATTTTTTAGTCTTTTTTCTATGGAATTAAATAAAAAACCAAGACTTACAGGGTTCGACGGGAATTGGATAAATACCTGTTTCGGGAAGTGAATAGTGATGAAAACAGGTGTAGGAAACTGCTGACGGTTTCTGGACTGTTCGACTGCAAGTTTCATAGCAAGGTGGTGGTTGGAAATCTTCAACAACTGGATTTGACGTTATTTGCATGGGAACACTGGTCGCAACAGAGAATAATGAAAATGACTTGTATTTGTTTGTTTTATTCACAAATTCAAGGTTGGCGGGGGTTTTTATTTTTTAGGCGGATGACGTACGCGGGAACAGTTTTTCGTATGCAGAGGGCGGTAAGCAGTATGCATCACACTGCTTTTGGGGATAGGTGGTATTTAGCAGGGAGCCAATGATCACATAGACCTTGCGACGCGTGGCGGGGTACTGTTCTCAAAACTGCTTATTGATCACACGCTAACGTTCAGTCGTGGGGGGTGCTGCAATATGGATGACAGTTGTTGGTTGTGGAGCGGTTGATCGGACGACTGTCGGGGAGGTAAGATGACGGGGTGTTTAAAAGGGTGGGCCCAACATAATTAAATATGATTTAATCATATCAGGAGGAGTATGATTAGTCAGGTAAGTTCTTAATTAACCGTGAGGGTTAATTAATCCTTTTTGAATGTGGCGGGGAGTCGGGGCTCTTAATTAGTTGCATATTTAACTAATTAATCCCAATTAACAAAATATTATGGTTATATTTCAACCAAAGGGTGGGATATATAATGTTTGGGAGTTTCATATAGTTAAATTAATACAGGAAACATGTTGATTTATATAGGGAATTAAATAATAAATTTAACAATTAATATGTGAAAATGGATGAAAAGCGCTAAGTATAAAACATGTATTTAACTTATGCTTGAATGAAAAAGGGTTTTTATGAGATATTGTGCAATTTCCCTACGTAAAATAGGATTTTACTTAGGAATTTTTTTTTTGGAAGTGAATGAATGACTTATGAATGGTTTTAAGTCCTTAGGTCTTTTAAATTATTGGGTTGAGGGTCCGATCCCTCCAAAAGTCAAGGAAATGCCTTGAGCCCTTCTAATTTTCAAATGCCTTAGTACTTTGGGGAAATTAGTGAAATTTTAGGGAAAAATGAGAAGGGAAGTTAATCATTTGACTTTGTTTTGCTTGAAATTATTCCAGTGTAATATCTGCCTTGCACTTGTGATGAAAGTAAAGATTAACAGATTTAGAGTCATTATCCATCACATGTAATTCTACAACATCATCTACCTACCCTACCTACTTTAACCTACCATTTTTTCTTCTTTATTAGGGTGCACTTAGACTGGAAAACCCTTATCACACTTTCTTTTCTTTTACATATAGAAATCTATCAAATTCTAACCTTATTACATCCAAGGGATCAGATTAAACTGTTGAGCTCCTTTTATTTACTCTACCTATCTACTTATCTACCAATATTAAACAGTTTGGTCATATTTTATTCTCTATCTCTAAAACATAAAATTCAAATATGAACAAGCCAAGCTTAAACTGTTTGACTGTTCATCAATTGTGGCATAAGATACAAGTTGCACACAATTATTTTATTTACATAAGAGAAAAAAGTAGTGGAATTTAGACTTGCACACTTTCCTTGGCATTTCTTTTAGTGGCATTCATTTTCTTTTACTTTTTTGGCCATTTGTATTCTTTTCACCCTTTGATTTTTATTTTACGGTATACCCTCATTACATTTTTTTTTTAATTTTTAATTTTTTACAATATGAAAAACCTTTGAAACAAGTAAAGGTATGAACATATTACATAGCCTATCAAGTCAATCATGATATATGACACCTATTTCTATACAAGCATAATAGGGACTACTCAAAAATTCCTGGGCTTAGTCCTACAATTATAGAGCACCATATTGACACTTGGCTGGATGTAGCCCTAGTCTTCCAAAAACAACATCAATTGCACCCATCAAAGGTAGAAGCAATAAAATGAGAAATCGAGAAGCTTCACAAAGATGGGTTTATCTACCCCATCACCTATACATCTTGGGTTTCTAACTCTCTTCCTGTCATGAAAAAACGGGGCACCATACGTGTCTACAACAATTTTTGGGATTTGAACAAATCTTGTCCTAAAGACAATTATCCTACCCCATTCATCGACCACGTTATCGATGCTTGCTCTAGACATGAGGCTCTATCCTTCATCGAAGGGTTCCTAGGATATAATCAGATCTAGATCCACCATACAAATCGATACAAGACTGTGTTCACCACCCCCTAGGGCATATTCGCATACAAGGTAATGTTATTTGGCCTAAAAAATTCTAGAGCCACCTTCCAAAGGGCCAAAAATTACATATTTCATGACTTGGTACACCTTATCCTCACCTACTTGGATGACCTTACGATATGCTCCAAGAAACGCTTCAGCCATCTTGAGGATCTGCTATTGGTATTCCAACGATGCCGTCAATACAACCTGTGATTGAACCCTCTTAAGTGCATCTTCTACGTCAACGAAAGAAGACTATTAGGTTTTATTTTGTCCCAGCAAGGGATTCGAGTTGAACCTTTAAAGGTTCAAGCCATTAAAGAATTCCCTCCACCTTGAACCCTCCGGCAACTCCAAAGCCTACAAGGAAAGGCTAATTTTCTGAGATGCTTTGTCCTAGATTATGCCACCTATGCTCAAGGGTTCTTGTGCCTCCTCTGCAAGGACATCCCATTTAAATGGGAGGATCATGCCCAAAAAGCATTCGATGCGCTAAAAGAAACATTATCTTTAGCGCCACTTATTAGCCCCCCAGACTATAACAAGGATTATATCCTGTATCCGTCAGCCTTCGACTCCACGTTGGTCGGAGTATTGGTCTAGGAGGGCCCATATGGGAGAGAACACGTAATATATTATGTTGGTAAAACCCTATCTTCCCCCACATTAAGATATGAGCCTGAAGAAAGAACTGCCCTAGCATTAATCCATGCAGTACAGAAACTTTTCCACTACATCATCTTAAAAACTACCACGGTCATAGCAGATACTAATCCCATCAAGTACCTACTCACACGCCAGCTAATAAACCACAAGTATGCCCATTGAATAGTCATTCTCCAAGAACACGACTTACAGTTTCGCTTTCCAAAAAGAAAAAAGGCACTTTCCCTTGCAGAGTTCATTACTGACCTCCCAAGAGACGCCATAGGATCACCAGTAAAAAATTTGCATCGGATGAACACTTGTTCTTTGTAGCAACCAATGACCCTTGGTATGGGGATATTCTCCTATTCTTGCGAACCCAAAATTTCAAACCTCACCTCACACGAGAAGACCTTCGGTGAATACACCAACAATCCCCTTGATACCTCCTCATGGGAGATGTCTTATATAAAAGAGGCATCGATACAATCTTGCGGCGATGCCTCACTCATAATCAAGAAGAGCAAGCCCTGAACGACTACCACGTAGGTGTGTGCGATGAAAACCTATCCGGAATGGCTACCACCCAAAAAGTCCTACGAGCAGGGTATTTTTGGCCATCCCTATTTTGTGATTGTATGACGACAGTAAAAATATGCGAGCGGTGCCAGCGCTTTGCCCGCAAGGCAAGAGCACCACCCATCCCCCTGCATCCTGTCATAGTAGCTGGCCCCTTCTATAAGTGGGGAATCGACTTCATGACTTGAAACCCAGCCTCATCAGGAAACCATAAATACATCATCATGGTTGTCGACTATTTCATCAAGTGGGATGAGGCCATGCCCACATATGACAACACAACAAAAACTGCCACTCGATTTTTGTTCAACCACGTGATCATTCGATTTGGCGTCCACAAAGAGTTAGTTTCCGACCACGGAAAGCACTTCGAAACTAAATTATTGGAGGATCTATCTCATCATATCGAATTCACTCATCAATTCGCTTCACCATATTACCCCTAGTCCAACGGACAGGTATAATCCATTAACAAAGTACTCAAAACTATTTTACAACACATGGTGAATAACCATAAAACCAATTGACACCACATGCTCTTCTTCGCCCTGTGGGCATACCGCACGGTGGTTAAGACTTCCACTGATTTTACTCCCTTCCACTTATTATATGGGATCAAAGTCGTGATCCCCATAGAACACGAGATCCCAAACTTGCATCCCGCCATCGAACTCCTTGATGACACCTAGCCTCTAGAACAACGCCTAGTACAACTAGAGCTAGTCGACGAAAGTCGACGAAAATCGCTGCAATACAATGAGGCCCATAAAAAAGGGTAAAAGCATCATTAAACCGCCATATCACCCCTCTCTCATTTACCGAGGGAGAGTTAGTCTTTCGCTATGATGTTGCAAAAGAATCCTTAGGGCCAGGAAAGTTCGAAACGTTATGGAAAGGACCCTATATCATCAAACATTTTCTCCGGCAGGGGGCATACATCTTGACAGGACTGGACGGGACCTACCTCACTAACCCCGTCAATGGCCTTTACCTAAAGAAGTTCTAACCATAAGCTCCCCAGTAGCCCTTATCCCCTAGAGTTAGGGTACACAAAAATCCCAAAACCAAAATATTTTTGACCCAAGGACCTAAACGCGCTCAAATTTCCACCATGGATCACCAACTTGAACCCTATTTCGGATTTGCTAATGGAGCATCGCGATGGTTTCAAAACTTATCTACAGTCGCTTGGGTCATCTACCACCCTGACCGATCACCACTGTGTTCAAACGGCGTATGCATCGGATCAGTAACCAATAATCAGGAAGAATATGACATTGTTATCTGACTTATGTGCAAGGCCCTCCATCAGGGCATCCTCCATATGCATATCTACCTCAATTCCCAGTTAGTGGTATCGCAGTTAAACCAAATATTTGAAACCAGAGACGCAAACCTGTTTAGAAAATATTTGTGTGACAAAATATTAAGCAGACAATTTGATTACATTACATTTTCACATGTATCAAGGAATCAAAACCAAGCAGTTGATCGCATGGCTAACAATATCCTAGACTAGAATGCATCGTGAATAAACCACCATACATAGAAAACAAAAAACATAGATATCCATCAGCATAACACAAAATACATAAACTGAAATAGAGAGCACATCATGTAGAGCTGCAAAAATATCTCTTATATATATATATGTGTGTGTGTGTGTGTGTGTGTGTGTGTGTGTGTGTGTGTGTGTGTATCTGAGTACAAAAATAGTATCACTGGCCCATTTTCCAGCCCAAAAATACGAGGGTCCTCAAAAATAAAGGAAACATCCTCATAACAGGTGCTTTCCCTATGTAAAAAAATACTATAGGGGGGTTCCCCCTCAAGAGGAGCACATGGGTCGACCATGGCTCCTAGGTCCACGACCGGAGCTGCTGTTGCCACTGCAATAGCTACCTGTTGTAGAGTGGGCCGGTACTCCCTCTCAGAGGCCATCACTGTCTCTAGCCAAACTTCCTCGAATTTATCCATAAAACCTCGAGCAGGCATCTCCTGGGTCAAACGGTCCACTCGACCCCAAAAGTCCTCTCGAGCGGCCACCTGAGCCGTAAGTACTACGATGCGTGCCTCAGCCGCATTTGCATGAGCTCGCTTGGCCACAACCTCAGCTCCAGTTGAGCTACTTCCCTCACCAAAATGGCCAACACCATCCCCGCCAGGTCCACAGGCACCACCACCTGGTCCACCTGCAGCACCTCCTCCCCAACAACCCTGCGGTCGTGGCAGAGGATCATGACCCACCAATCAAGCCACTGGCCATCCCACCTCACCAACATCTACACGAGTAACCCAAAGAATTTCAATGTTAATAAAAAACACACAAGTACATAAAAACAAAAACAAATGAAAAAATATAGCACATACATGCGGGACCCCAAACATAACCGAAAGGGAGATTGATATCTGGATCACCATGAAAGTCCATCCCCACGTACGGGTATGGAAAAAACATCTGTAGATTGGCCTCAAACCATGCCTATGTCATGTCATTCCAATAACAACCCACCATGCCACCACTGTCGTGTGGCATTACCAAAGCCCACCTCCTCATGCGTGGCTCCCTCGGCCCCCCAATAGGCACTGCCACAATGGGCCTCAGCATCACCACCCTCTCGTACATAATGCTGCACAAGATTCTAGTGTATGTAAATGATTTGGATCCATGCTGGACCCTATTCATTTGGGACATGATACCATCAAAATAGAAGTGGGAAAAATTGAAAAAATGGCCATTCCTCAAATGGCGTAAAACTCCCACCTGTGAGCTCGATGCCCGATGTGGAACAAATGACCCTGCCAGTCGCACAATGATGGCAAGGGCACATCACTCGGCCACATTTGTCACTGATGCAATATTGATGCACCCCTTAGTAAGAGAAAAACATCAAAAGGGAAAAAAATCTAAGTTTTTACAAAAACCCTGCCCTTGCGTGCCTGTTTCGTTCACAGGCGCACCCTTGCGCGCAACAAGGAGGGAACAATGCACCTTCACACAGATATCTTTCAGAAATAAGCACAAGGGGAGTGCCTCATTGCCTAGATCATCCGCACAATATAGGAAAAAAATTCCCCTTGAGGCCGTACGAACCCAATTTGTATTGCCCCTGGCATCATCAAACTGAAAAAATTAAAATGCAAGACGTCGTGGAAGTTACGTCGGCATAATATCGCTAATCCCTGGTACACAGGCTGACCGCAACAACAAGAAAGGCTCTGCAATCACCTATGATCTCCCAACACTCAATAAGTACAAATGAATAGGATAAGGGCCATAATCCCATATTTAGCACCCTTTTTCAAAACTTTGGAGGTCAATATCAAGAGATTAGAAGGTCCATTCTGCAAACCGTAAGTTGCATAATCATCAGTATACCATGACGAAAAAAAGAAATTCCCCACATTTGCTTTCTAGAAAAATATATTTTTTTAGTGCCGGCAGGTATGCACCCTCCCATATTCCTTTCCAAAATTCATGTTTTTCAATAATATTGGACGAAAAGAAGATGCTTTCACTTGAGGTAGTTGTTTTTGCAGGAAGAACCCGCAAACTGTTCACAACACCATTCACTGAAAGTTATTGAGCAGGTATCATTCTACCCTCAGCATGATAGAGTCCCAGAGAGCTTTACATATCTTGACATCATTTCTCCACTAGAAATAAACCATAGGGTCCTCATACCCGACCACATTTATCATCACCTCACCCTGCATCTGATAAACACCCACATTGGGCGGTAGAGCCTCCCCCCCATGGCGATCGCCATCTAAATTAGACCATACATCACCCCAAAAGTGGCACCATGGCCATACCATTTTAGTTCAGGAAGCACCTCATGCCCATCCATATATCATGCATAAGGTCAAGTTCACCATTCAAACTCGAATCCCCTTCTCGGATGATCAAGTTGTACAAGAAGATTGAAAGCGCTCCTCCGCGCATTGCATTTGGCTCGCCATACCTCCATCATCATAATCCCATCTATGACATCTTCCACTTCATCAACCCTGCACATGAGAGCAACCAATGGGACCCCTACCCCAACAAAATAGCGTCCTCACACCTTCAATGACTGACACTCTTTCATGTTTTGGGGTACCTATCTCTGTGTTTTGTACAAACCAAACCCCATTATTTTATTCTTTTGGTAAGTGTACAAAGACCGCAAATGATTCCCTTCACCACTTCACCCTCATATTTCATCTTTCCCCCCATGGTAGTAGTCCCCCATTTCCCTTGGTCAAAGTAGTTTAACCCCATGCATGCACCATCATGACATTCATAGCCAGTTCACACCCGCCCTGGAAGTCCTACCGACTCCAGGGATTTTCCTCCAAAATAATTATGACTGCCACCCAACTGCTAAAGTATACTTCAACCTTGGGCCACTGAATCCCCATCATCCATTTTCAGTCACCTGTCACCAACATGCCTATGTTAAACCCATCATATCTCAATCCCCAACCCCTCAGGTCGGTGACTCATGGTGCGGTGAAGGCTTCCTTTTTTTCGACCTCAACACCTCTTTTCCAAAAAGGAAGCAGTACCTTGGATAATCCCTCCCCATGCAAAGGAGCATCCTCGGGTGGCATTATGGGAGACATCATTGTACACAAATGTCATCGATCCTCCTGAAATTTCACCACAACAAAATCTTTCATGTCACGATGGTATCGTACCTTACAACCATTGCACTTTTATCAGATCTTTCGAAGACCCATGCCTCCATAAGTGTATCTAACAAACAATGCTTACACGAGAAGGTCCCAACCAGTACATATGCGTACATTGCACAATGATATGCCATATCAAGACTACGCATATGGGTACCACATTCCACCTATCGTCAAAGAAAAAATACCCTTGAGGGCGTCAGCAGCCATCGTCAACAAACACCAGCATCACTACCACAGTAGTGGCATAGAAAACACATGTATTTGTCAATTTTGTTTAACTAGCCATAGCATCACGAGCATGGGACATGCCCGCCTCGTTGAAATTTCGTAAATATGTTGTATATTTTATCTACTTGCAGGGGGTCCCTTAGGTCATGGTTATCTCGGAAACAGTGCAAGGTGTTTTCAATTCCAAAATACATGCAGACCTCTCTCTCTCTCTCTCTCTCTCTCTCTCTGCATACGATACAGAAAAGAAACTATAATGTATTTTGGCTATACAGTTCTTCCTAGACCTCACACATTAGGTGGAAATTTTGACACTATAAAATCGTACAGCAGAAGATGACATCAATTAATGTCGAGCCCAAGGATTTACAGGACATGAATACATTATGGAATCAAAAAGTATTTAAAATCTCTAAGTTTTTGAGAAAATCAGATTTGAACTATTCATAAATGCTCAAATGTGTGCTTTATCCTTTGAGAAGAGCACCTTCTGTGTGCCTTTTTTCCCGATAAGCACGCATTCCTAGAAATGGAAAAAAATAACTTTCCGGGACCAAAACAAGAAAAGGACAGTTACTCCTTATGTGAAAGTCACCTAAGGATAGCCACCAATGCCTCCTTAGACATTATGTGAGCACACAAAAGAATATTCGAGCACACAATGGAATCACACCTCTCCCTTGGGTCACCACCCATCATGTAACAAGGGAGGGAAGGAGGATTTGAAGCTCACCTATATAAACCCACCAAGAGATGAAGAAATGGTGATCACAGTGTTATGCTGGCTAAATTTTCCCAAGCAACACCAGTATTGTGTGTGACCCAGAGCTAGAGCTAAAGAGGACTCGATAGTTGGCCACCCAACATCTTAGTCCACCACATCAGAGAGAGAGACTGAGACTGCATCAAAGGTAGAGCTTGGAAGGAAACATCCTTGCATCGGGACCTAGAGCCATGCCTAGGGGCCCTTTGGCAAGTAGGTAAAATTTCTTCTCCATTTCGAATGTTTAATAAGAAGAGGCCATCGAGCCATCGTTTTCATTATTATTGTTTGGAACTCTCTATATGGCTTCTGTATATTTGTGTTTTTAGTTTTAGTTTAACCATAGCATACTTCAGCATACTATTTCCATTAAGCTTTATGCTTTTGAGCTCCCCCCACTTTTTTCCTCTTACCAATAGTTTAGGAAGTAGACCACACTCTATAAGCTTGTGCGATTTCGTACACCCATGTGACTAATCCACAACAACATGCCCCATTAGTCAAATATTGCTGAGGCATATGATGACTTTGAAATCATGGTTGAGGCATGTTCTGAGTAGAATTATATGCGTAACCACGATTTTGACTACTGTTACCTTGGTAACCTTGGGTCATTGACACTATTAATCCGTCTGCAGAGTTCGATGCGCTTGGAAATTCTTGATAAGTTTGCAAGCACGGGGCATTAGTTAGGATGTTGTAAATGTATCCTGACTGCATATAAATCAGTTCAAGATTCTACGATTTACTGATTGCATCCTCTTCAGATGTGGGGTATTTTTGTGCCACATCCTTTGAAATCTCCACCATCAGAGTTTTCAGAAATAAATCTAAGGGGACCTGGTCATCGAGTTTAGCTTTACATAAACTGCGACACCACCTCCATTCATGGAGATGGTCTGAGATATGGATGGTGAGGGTTTTTCTAGAATGAGTCAGTAACTCCATTCCCGAATCATGGTGAATGGGCAACTAAAAATATGTGAGGAATGTGGTAGCGAGGGCGCTAAAGGTTCCATGTGAAGTAATAGGTTACTTGACGTACCACTTCACGGCTACTCTAGTAAGAGTGCGTTGAAATAGCCTTAATTGAATAGTGTCATCAATGATACTATTCAATGAGCACCACAAGTGAAAGATCATTACGTGATTACCTAGTTATCCCGCTTGCTTGCCTTCGAACTTTGGTATATCCGAAGGGAGCTTCATGGGCATCGGAGGCCATGAGGGATCATGTGTGATGGGGTCATTTGTGAGCTTTGTTAAACCAGGTAGATTCAACATAGCTAAGAAGGGTGACTGGGAGGTTGACGCCATGGCAACGTCTAAAGACACTAAGTTCTGGTTAGAACGAGGGTGAGTCTGTGGCGTACCTTGATGTGTGTTCAGTTGTCTTCCCGAATGGGAAACACTCCCCTGCCCCCTAGGGGTCGAGGGGGGAGTGGTGTGCGGTGTGGTGTTGGGAGACTGACTAGGGTTCCCAACTATCGTTTCTCAATGAAAGATGAACTAATGATGGTGGAAACGTTTTTTCTTTGACACCTGAACAGAGAAAGACCTGGAACCCCTCCCTATAATGGGGTTAGGTCCAAAAGATGTCTGGATCGACGAGGTTCCATTGGGACTGTTTGGGTGTCGACCAAGTTTGGTTTTGGGAAAATTTGAGAGGATAGAGTCTATTATCAAAGCAAATTTATGGCCACATACATAAAACAAAGCGAAAATAAAATAAATTTTCCCTTTAACTTAATCTATGTGATCAATCAAGCAAAAAAAATGGTTTTCGTTTGTTTGCGCATGATACTCAAAATCCTAGAAGACCTATGCATCCTCACACACTCAAAAGTAACTGAGCCTTGAGAATATTTCTTGCGAGTGCTTGCAAAATGTCTCGTAAGAGTTGGCAACGCCCACAGTCAGCCGAAGAGAATCCAACAAGGTAAGGGTAGAGGGTCTGGTGCTTGCCTGCACCATCACCTATATGGTAAAGGATGTCCTAGTTTTTGGCCACTAAGAACCACCATCCCACATGAGCGTTCAAGTCTTGGGCTTCTTGGTAGTCAGCTAATAGTACCGAGTGTCAGCTGGGTCAGGTAACCTCAACTGATACCGCAAGAAATCCTCTCAAGGCCCAGTTACTTTTGAGTGTGTGAGGACGTAATAGGTCTTCTAGGATTTTGAGTATCACACACAAAAAATGAAAACCATTTTTTTCTAGATTGATCACATAGATTAAGTTAAAGGGAAAATTCATTTCATTTTCACTTTGTTTTATGTATGTGGCCATAAAGTTGTCATGATCACAGACTCAATCCCCTCAAAAATTTTTCAAAACCTAACCTAGTCAACACTCAAATGGTTCTAATGGAACCTCATCAGTCTAGGCATATTTTGGACCTCCCCCCATTACCGAGAGGGGTTCCAGGTCTTTCGCCGTTTAGGCGTCAAAGACGGTGTTAGCCACATATGAGTTTTTTGGCAAGCAAACAGGTGGCTAAATTGTTTTTGAGCCTTCAAGGGATACATTTCCTATGAAAATATCTCATCCTTGAAGCCTCTGTGTGTCCTTTTCCTTTGAAAATATATTCACTACTGCGTCTATCCAAAAATCCTCACTGTCTGTGAAAAAATTATGCTCAGAAAAGGCCTCCATCTACCCCTTGTATCTCTGCAAATTTCCCCATTTTAACCCTCTTTTCCCTTTTTTGAAGTTTCCATTTAACCCCAAAATTCCCTCCTAAGTCCTCCAAACCATCTTTTTCATCCTTTTAAACCAAGTGAAATCCCTTCAACTAATTTTAAAACCCTTTTATTCCCCTACCGAAACCTCTGTTCAGCCTTGAAAACTCTTTTTTTGGCTTAAAAAACCCATATTTTAACATATTACAGGCTTAGCCCCTTTTGGCCAGCTCCTAAACACTTCCCCTCAATGAGCCCAAGCACTAAGACCAAGCGCTATTCCATAAGGTTCTTATCGCATCGGGAGGATTGGTCGGAGCGCCTATTCTCTTCGCAAAACAAAAAGTTTCGATGCGATAGTGTATTTTGTCTATCGGCCTATGTAACAATCTCCATTGTTGATCTTCAAAGCGATATAACAGCTAGCGCAGCGCCAATTCCATCACCAATGAAAGGTTCCAAAATGCATCACCCTTCCGATGCCCCAATTGGCTGATCCCGATTGAATCAGAGCTGTCTGCCCATTCTAATCCGACGGCCATTGCAACACTTCCATCATCGCCAATCGAAACTTTTGTTATACCACCCTTCCGATGCCCCGATTAGCTGATCCCTGATCTAATCATAGTTTTTGATCCCCCATAGATCTAATGGTCCAGAGCCAATCGCTACATCACCCATCAGAGTTTTGGCCCTTCCATCGGTCCCCTCCGATTAGATCGCAGCCATCCAATTCCCAGGATCCAATGACTTAGATTGCTCCCGCCCATTAACCATATCCTCCACCTATGTTTCTCTCTCTATATCTTATCTTTCCATCGCATCGATCATATGGTCCACAGCTAAACCACTGCCTATTGACCCAACTTTAATGATCACGCACGTGCCTCGTATCGCGCTCCTCCTCCGCTGTCGGATCTTGCGGGCCCAAATCCAACGGTCCACAGAAATATCGCGCAGTTTTTTTTTCCGGTGTTTAACAATCACAATTTACATGATATGGGCGGTTTTCTAGACCCACATGTCAGTTGGGGACCTATTGAGCCCCAATATTGTTCTTTCTTCCATCATACTTCACTCCATTTTCTTTTTTCCATTGTTATCCCAGGCTCAAATGATCAATGAAATTAGTTAAAATTGCTTTAAGAATGAATATCATGGCTAACTTGCTAAGTTTTGTGATTTTGTCATTGTAATGCATTTTGAACTGAAACTAGCTACAGAATGTAGACATTTCGTAGCTAGTTGCCAATTCTGCAGCTTTCTTCACGTTCAAGCATGTTCCAGGTGTCCTATCAGGAAAACCCACACATGGCTGTATTCCACATCATGTCCTCAATGTTTGTTGCTCACCATGAATATTGAATGGAATTCTGGATGTGGTTTTGTACTTGGGAACTCACACAAGGAGACAGACTCCTAATAGGACAAGGACAGTCCAGATGTCCTTTGTCATTTTACCCTACCACCTTTAGAGTTCTAGTCCGATTTTGATATGAAAAGACAATGATCCCCGTATTATCTCAAGTTTTGTTATGAAGATTTTCTATAAATGTAACTCGGGAAACCGAGAGACAAGTTCTAGATTTTGATTAGATTTCGTGGATTGAATGCTATATTTCTGAATTTCGAGAATACTCTGTTTTAAGTTATTCTCCTTTAATGAAGAAGACAGCATTTCTTTGAACGCGTTGAGTTGATCTTGAGCTAGATTTCATGCTAATCTGGTGGTAGAGGGCCCCTGCCTCCTTAGCAGCTTTACTTTTGCAATTTAGATAAGTATCTTAGTTTGTTTTCAAGTTTTTGAAATTTACGTTTATAGTTAATTTCATTAATCATTATAGCTATAATTGTTCTAAGAAACTCTTCCAAAATCTCATTACAATGAATAAGAAATGGTTGTAGTGTTATATATTTTATTTTCAATTCCTTTCGTTCATTATCACAGTTAAACTTACTCTAGTAAACTCTTCCAAGAAATCATTATGATGACTAAGGCATAACTGTGATATTGTAGGTTTCAGTTGCTTGTTTACACAAAGCAGCATAGCTAATATTACTCTTAAAAAGCTCTTCCAAAACATCATAACAATGAGTAGGAAATAGCTGTGATGTCTTATTTTTTAATTGTATTTGATTTCAGTTTTTATGTTTGTATTCAATTGCATTGAATTGTACAACCAAGATTGTTCTAACAAGCTCTTCCAAAATACCATTCATGATGAACGAAATAGGCTGTAGAATCCCATAGATTAATTGCATGATAACTTAGTTAGAGCACTCCGGAGGCAAATTGCATTTAGTTCATGCTCTGTTATTTCGTTTCAAGTTTGATAATGGCTTTTTAGTTTAGCACTGTCCACTGTAGACTAGTAGCACCCTAGTTCATTTCTAGCTTAGCTCACTGTATTTACATTCCAAGTTTAGTTGCCATCCATTGCATTTTAAATTGCATTAGTTGTTAAACTTAAATACCACGGTATTCATTATTTACAAAACTTCTTTTGTTCCAAACCTATATTAACTCATAATCATCTGGACAGAAGATAGTATCAGTCTAAGGCCTGGAGTACTTTTGCAACCTTTTTACCATTTCACAAACAAGCCTTTCCTCAAAGACTATTCTAAAAGGAAATCTATAACTTTTGAGTGAGTTTTAGTGGTGTTAAACTAAGTTGCAAAATAGAATTAGGAGCTAGTTTCAGAGTAGAGATCTTATGATGTTACAAATGTTCTTTTCCAAATATGTTTCAATAAACCTTTAATCATGGATGAGATGTTGTATCATTATAAGTTGATTGTTTAATTGTTTAGTTAGGAGAACTTTATTTACACTTAGCTGCCCATTTCTCAAGCTCTTCCAAAACATCTTTAATGAATGAATTGGACAAGTTAAGTTCATGTTGTGATTTATTCTCTTGAAGTCATTATCAAGCTTTGTATTTTTCTAAGTCATAGTTTAGGTTTGGTTCTGTTTCAGTATTTGCATTTGTCATTTGTCATCCATAATTTAGGCTTCACTCTATTTTTAACCAGTAGCTTCTTTCCACCAGCATTTAGTTCTTTCCCTTGTGAACATAAAACCATAAAAAACCCAAAAAAATCATAAAACACTAGACACAACGTAGTGAGAAACAAATACCTAGGCACATATAGTGCACCACACTTCAGCAGTTTACCAACCCTGGTTGACAATTAATGAACTCAATTTAGGAGACTAGGTTGAGCACAAACATTTTGGCGCCGTTGCCGGGGAAGTGTAACTAGGTAGCCTTGTTTCTTAACTCCCAAAAACAATGATATGCATAGAGAGAGAGACTCAAGGGGTAGATTCATAAGAAGCAGAAGCGGAAGTTTGACTCCTAGAACACCACTTGTTTCACCTAGACCAAGAGCTAGTACACCTTCAACTCAGACCCACATTCCATCCTTTACTGATCCTAAAATTCTAGAAGACCTAAGATCAGATATTTCATTAGAGAGACCTTCCACTTCATCCATTGAACCTGTCTTAGAAGAAGATCCAAGGACTCCTGTTAGGGACACAAACTTTTCCACTTCCACAAAAGAATCAACCATGGCAGAAGAATGGGGAGGAGGAGTATTTAATGGAGAACACACATTATTTGGAGGGGGTAGAGGTAGAGGTAGAGGAGAAGGAGGTAGAGGTGCAGAAGGAGAAGGAGGTAGAGGAAGAGGTAGAAGAGAAATGGGAAGCTCTTTTGGTTTTCCTATAGTAGATGAATAAACCAATACAACCATGAAAAACATTTCACCCTCTGTCCTTCCAAACTTCTATGGACTTAAAAATGAAGATCCTGAAACCTTCCTATTTGAATTTGAAGTTCTGTGTAGAACTTATGACTACTTACAAGATGCTCAAAAACTTAAACTATTTCCTTCAACATTGAAAGGAGCAGCATTGAAGTGGTTTATGAATTTGATCAACAGTTCTATTAGGACATGGGAAGACATGAAACAAGCATTTCTAGAGTGGTATTTGAATTATTGTATGCCGGTCAATCATAAGGAAGAAGTGTTTAAGATGTTACAAAAAGAAGATGAAAACTTGGAAGATTTGTTGGAGAGATTTCATTACAACATCAAAAGAGAAAAAATGGAAAACTTAGATCAAGACACCTTAAAAGCTCTTTTTTTGAAAACAATTAGAGATGAATGGTTGGATATTCTTAACATGATGGGAAAAGGGGATATATCACAGCTCACATTACCTGAAATATCTGAGTTATGTATCAACCTTTCAAGAGGGAAATCTAAAACTGTAAAAGGTCCAAGAGATCCTGCTCTTGCAAGGGAAAGTAAGTCTGCTTCTGGGACAGTAAGTAGGTCAGAAATAGGACATATGCTTGATGATTTCAAATCTGATATCTTAGGGAGTCTTAGTGAACAAATAGACACCCTTAAGTTACAAAACAAGAAAAAAGCTGAATCTGATGCCTTAGCAATCTTTTGTCCCAAATGTAGAAAGAAACATGCCTTGAGAGAGTGCCCTTTGGATGCAAAAGTTGTAGAGACCTGTGTCATTTGTTCTGAAAAACATGAGACCAAGAATTTTCCTTCCCTTCTTGGTCTCTAAGCTGTCTTTCAAGAGGAAACTCCTACAAATTACACAAAATCTCTCAATTTTGTCTCTAGAAGGCCTTGGCAAGGACCTCAAACACAAGGATTCCATGATCAAATGTATAACCAACCTCCACCAAATTTGAATTCTTGGCAGCAACCTTGGCCTCAATTTCAAAATCAATCTCAAGCTTGGGCACAAGGAGCACAAAGTCCCCATGGAAGATACTCTCAATACTATCAGTATCCACCATCCTATCCACCATACCCACATTTTTCTCCTCAAAATCCTCAACAAAATTTTCAACAAAATCCTCAACAACATCATCAGAACCTACCACATCAAAATCAACCACTTCCATTACCATTTCCTCAAAAACCAAATCAGTTGCCTGCTCAACCCATACCAAACCCCAACAATAAAAATCCTCAGAACAAATACATGATAGAAGGCCAACAATTTCCAACTTATTTAATTACTCCTTTATACCTTAGTGATGTTCAACTTAGGTCTGGAACAATACTTGAAAAGAGGAAACCTTCTGTGATCATACAAGAACAAGATAACTCTGAGGAAGATTCTCTACGGGTGAATAAAAGTCTTGAGGAAGACATATCTTTTCAGGACCCAAACATTGAAAAATCAAAGCAAAAAGAACCAATAATTTCAACTCCTGTATTAGAGCAGCCATCAACATCTACTTCTACACCTCCCTTTCTAGAAAGATTACAAATTGATAGAGGTGTAGAAAAACAAATTATGGTGCCTAATTATGATTTCCTAGATGAGCTGAGAAATGTTTGCATTAATATTCCATTATTACAAGCCATCAAGGAAATTCCAATTTTAGCCAAAAAAATAAAGGAGTTGAGCATGAAGAAAACAAGAAAAAGAATAAGAGAGACAAAGAAAATTCAACTGGTAGGAAAAATAGCAGACATTATGATGGGTAAGATTGCTATTCCAAAGTATCTAGACCCAGGAAATCCAGTTGTTAAAATTCACATCAATGGAATTGAAATCCAAAACACACTCATTGATTTAGGAGCAGCAATCAATATTATAAGTAGAAAAGTCATGGATAAACTGAAACTTCCTAATCTTCTCTTTACACCCACATTATTAAAATTAGCAGACAAATCTGTGATCAAACCTGATGGGGTAATAGAAGACATTCTAGTGTCCCTAGATTCTTGGGAGTACCCTGTGGATTTCATGATCCTAACTCCTAAGAATATTCTAGGAGGGCATCCTATTATATTAGGAAGACCTTGGTTGGCTACAGCTGATGCTTTCATTAGTTGTAGATCCGGTGATATGTACATCTCTGATGGTAGTTCAACTAAAAAATTCACTTTGTATCCTCCAGCTAGGACAATTACAGATTTAGATGATACTCAATGGATAGAGGATGAAGAAGGCTTACAACCTCTCTTCACAATTTCAGAAATTAGTGAAGATAGTCAAATTCTGAATACTCTAGAAAAATTTGAATCCTCTTCAGAATACAAACATGAACCATTTCAAGAAGGATCCAACATTGAGTTTTTTTCATCAAGACAGATGTCTCTTCATTCTATGGATAAATTTGGCAGCTCTACAAGTGAGATATTTCCAGGCAAAACTTTGAACATAAACAAGAACCTAGAAAAATCTCAACAGGAAGAGTTAGTCAAGATATTACAAAGACATTCTTCTGCATATGCATGGGAGTACACTGACATGAAAGGGATAAGCCCCAAGACTTGCACTCATCACATCTATATAGAGGAAAATTGTAAACCAATCAGACAACCTCAAAGATGGATGAATCCAAATCTTAGGGAGATTGTTAAAGAAGAATTGCAAAAATTGTTAAATGTCAACTTCATCTATCCTATTTCAGATAGTCAGTGGGTTTCTCCTTTGGTAATTGTGCCAAAAAAAAATGGTAAATGGAGGGTATGTGTAGACTACCGGGAACTAAACAAAGCTACTCTTAAAGACCATTTTCCCTTACCTTTCATAGATCAAGTGTTAGATACATTAGCTAGCAAAAAGTACTTCTCATTCCTAGATGGGTTTAGTGGTTACAACCAAATCCAAGTAGCACTTGAAGATCAAGACAAAACCACATTTACCGGTCCTTGGGGTACCTATGCTTACCGAGTATTGCCATTTGGATTATGTAATGCACCTGCAACATTCCAAAGGGCAGTATTAGGAAATTTTTTAGATCTAATACATGATTGTGTAGAGGTATATATGGATGATTTCACAATTTATGGAAACACATTTGAAGAAGCCTTAACAAACTTGTAAAAAGTTTTAAAGAGATGTCAAGAAGCAAATCTTTCACTTAGTCATGAGAAATGTTTCATGATGTTTACTGAAGGTATTGTTTTGGGGCACCACATTTCAAGGGATGGGATTAGAGTTGATGAGTCAAAAGTTGAAGTCATCTCTAACTTATCTATTCCAAGTTGTCAAAAATATGTTAGGAGTTTTCTAGGATTTACAGGATATTATTGGAGGTTTATAGAAAACTTCACCAAGATAGCATCTCCACTCTTCAAATTACTTACCAAAGACTGTGAATTCAAGTGGAATTATGATTTCCAGTTAGCCTTTAAGACCCTAAAAACAAAAATTTCTGAAGCACCTATTTTAAGGGGACCTAACTGGAAGTTACCTTTTCATATCTCAACAGATGCCTCTGATGCAGCTCTAGGAGCAGAATGCAGACATTTCGTAGCTAGTTGCCAATTCTGCAGCTTTCTTCACATTCAAGCATGTTCCAGGTGTCCTCTCAGGAAAATCCACACATGGGTATATTCCACATCATGTCCTCAGCATTTGTTGCTCACCATGAAGATTGAACGGAATTCTGGACGTGGTTTTGTACGTGGGAACTCACACAATGAGACAGACTCCTAATAGGACAAGGATAGTCCAGATGTCCTTTGTCATTTTACGCTGCCACCTTTAGAGTTCTAGTCCGATTTTGATATGAAAAGACAATGATCCTCGTATTATCTCAAGTTCTGTTATGAAGATTTTCTATAAATGTAACTCGGGAAACTAAGAGACAACTTCTAGATTTTGATTAGATTTCGTGGATTGACTGCTATATTTCTGAAGTTCGAGAATACTCTATTTTAAGTTATTCTCCTTTAATGAAGAAGACAACATTTCTTTGAACATGTTGAGTTGATATTGAGCTAGATTTCATGCTACTCTGGTGGTAGAGGGCCCCTACCTCCTGAGCAGTTTTACTTTTGCAATTTAGATAAGTATCTTAGTTCGTTTTCAAGTTTTTGAAATTTACGTTTATAGTTAATTTCATTAATCATTATAGCTATACTTGTTCTAAGAAACTCTTCCAAAAGATCATTACAATGAATAAGAAATGGCTGTAGTGTTATATATTTTATTTGCAATTCCTTTTGTTCATTATCACAGTTAAACTTACTCTAGTAAACTCTTCTAAGAAATCATTATGATGACTAAGGCATAACTGTGATACTGTAGGTTTCAGTTGCTTGTTTACACTAAGCAGCATAGCTAATCTTACTCTTAAAAATCTCTTCCAAAACATCATAACAATGAGTAGGAAATTACTGTGATGTCTTAGTTTTTAATTGTATTTGCTTTCAATTTTTATGTTTGTATTCAATTTCATTGAATTGTACAGCTAGGATTGTTCTAACAAGCTCTTCCAAAATACCATTCATGATGAACGAAATAGGCTGTAGAATCCCATAGATTAATTGCATGATAACTTAGTTAGAGCACTCCGGAGGCAAATTGAATTTAGTTCATGCTCTGTTATTTCGTTTCAAGTTTGATAATGGATTTTTAGTTTAGCACTGTCCACTGTAGACTAGTAGCACCCTAGTTTAGTTCTAGCTTAGCTCACTGTATTTACATTCCAAGTTTAGTTGCCATCCATTGCATTTTAAATTGCATTAGTTGTTAAACTTAAATACCACGGTCTTCATTATTTACAAAACTTCTTTTGTTCCAAACCTATATTAACTCATAATCATCTGGATAGAAGATAGTATCAGTCTAAGGCCTGGAGTACTTTTGCAACCTTTTTACCATTTCACAAACAAGCCTTTCCTCAAAGACTATTCTAAAAGGAAATCTATAACTTTTGATTGAGGTTTAGTGGTGTTAAACTAAGTTGCAGAATAGAATTAGGAGCTAGTTTTAGAGTAGAGATCTTATGATGTTACAAATGTTCTTTTCCAAATATGTTTTAATAAACCTTTAATCATGGATGAGATGTTGTATCATTATAAGTTGATTTTTAATTATTTAGTTAGGAGAACTTTATTTACACTTAGCTGTCCATTTCTCAAGCTCTTCGAAAACATATTTAATGAATGAATTGGACAAGTTAAGTTCATGTTGTGATTTATTTTCTTGAAGTCATTATCAAGCTTTGTATTTTGCTAAGTCATAGTTTAGGTTTGGTTCTGTTTCAGTATTTTCATTTGTCATTTGTCATCAATAATTTAGGCTTCACTCTGTTTTTAACCAGTAGCTTCTTTCCACCAGCATTTAGTTCTTTCCCTTTTGAACATAAAACCATAAAAAACCCAAAAACATCATAAAACACTAGACACAACGCAGTAAGAAACAAACACCTAGGCACATATAGTGCACCACACTTCAGCAGTTTACCAACCCTGGTTGACAATTAAATGAACTCAATTTAGGAGACTAGGTTGAGCACAAACAAGACCCATATCTCATTCATAAAGTGAAAAACGCCTCAACCTTCTTTCACCACATGAAAATCGTGGTTTTGTATCCCAAAAACACTTCCCCACTTTATTTCCCAAAATTCTATTAACAGATCTCGACCGTTGATCTGTTCAGATCCATGGCTCTCAATCCATCTCGCATTCCCTTCATAATTTCTCACTGCGTGACCTCAGCATTGCATCGAGCCATCTAAGCTGTTGATCTCTTCCTGAGATCTAATGGTCCATGTTGAATCGCCCTCTACCCATGACTGGGTTCCACCATCTAAAGTCTATTTCATTGCATTCTCATGCATTTCTCATGTATCACGTTCAAAGTTCCAAACTCCATGATTTGCATTGAAAAATAATTTCTTCCTCTTTCATTTAAACTTTTAATGTTTTACATTGGAAAGTCATATCATTTTTGCAAACATTAAAACTTTAATGTTTTTCATTAAAGTTTTTTCATTTCGCCAAACCTTCATCAGAATCATTTTCCACCATTTCAATGCATTTTTCCACCACTGTCCATTGCATCCACAAAATTCACCTCTGCTGCGCTGCCATCCTCACAGCATTCCACTACATCCATCCTCCCACCGCATAGATTTTCTTAACTTATTTGTACATTTTGCAGGTTTACAAGCGGTGAAAATTGCCATTGCTCATAGTCACTGTTATAGTGGCACAGAGCACAGAAGAGGATTTTTCCAGAGCCAAAATGTGCAGGGAAGACTCCTGAAAGATTTTTAAGTGCACATTTTATTCAAATCTGGAGTATTAACTATCTAATACCCTCAAGCACCATAAAATCTCAAATTTCACAGACAAAGACAGTCAACGAAGCGGCAAATTGTATCAGTGGATAACCAGAGAGTTTAATGCCTGAAATTGAAGATTTTAAGCTCTGATTCAACGTTTAAAAGGAAAATTGTACCAGATTGAAGACCTCATGATTAATACAGAAGGCATAAAGAGGCCTAATGCACAGAAAACTATATTGACAGTATTTCACATCAGCAGAAGTTTCCTCTCGAGAAAGGACACAGTACCCATATTGTCTTTATCCTGCATCATGTTCCTGAGAAGATTTCCACCCTGAAAGTAGTCCTAATGCTACCAGAGAATTTTTTATGCAGTATGGCAGACCTCAAAATTCATTTATCTACCATTTTTTATTCACCAGAGTACTGCGGAGTACTATAGCCAAAGTACATCAAAGGACATACCTGGAGTAAATTTCAGCCTATTGAAGACCACTCTTTCATCCAAAGAGTACCAAAAATCAATGCATAGATATTAAGACGGAATGGGCGTCAAACCTCTGCTTCTACTCTATTTTAATGTTTCATTTAGTGTTTCATCTACCTCCTCTGCCTCTCTTTCAGCTATAAAACTCATGAAGAAACTCATTGTAAAGGTTGTTGGTTGTTGATCGGATATCTGTGAACTGTAAGTTGTTTCTCTTGAGACATAGTTCTCTGTGTAAAGTGGTAAGATAGGCCGAGGAAGATGTTTTTAGACTGAATATCAAGATGTTGACAATTTTGTACATGACTGGTGTTGCTCTTTAATATGACAAGCACATTTCTTTGGATCCTGATTTAAAGCAGCGATGATGTTTTTCTTACTTTGTCTCTAGTTTCCTTTATAATTCATCACATTTCATTTCTCTGGTACGCATTAGAAATCTGGCATAGGATATACCCTTGCATGGTACCCTATGTTTCTTCTCTTCCTACCTTTGATGTTTTCTACTAATTGTGTTATCTGAGTACTGATTCAAGCTAATTTAACCAGTGTAGTAGCTAATATTTACTGCTAGCTAATGTATGAATTAATGAATCTGTTTTTAGATGTTCTTGTTGGGTTTTAATTGAATGAACTGGGATACTGGGAGTTTAGAACACTGATTCTGTCTCATTAGGGTCCTTTTCAATCAATTGAACCTTTCTAAGTTCCCTTAAGTTGGGTGTCGAAGCATTGAGAGTTCAAAGTCTCTCTCTGATCTCAGGCCTTCACCTTTGTGTTTAAATCTTTAATGTTCCCTTTGTCTAAAGAGTTAACCTTTAGGATCTGGATCACAGGTGTCTAATGGCACATCCTATCCCTGGATTTGATTTTTAAGTGGTTACCTTCGAGGTTTCCTTGTCATTCACCTTTTTTCATCATCATTTCATATCACTCTATCATCTTTAAGATCCAATGCTTTAGATAACTAGCCCAATTGAAAGCCTGCATATTGAATAGAAAGTAAACCCTTTCCTGAATCCATTGCCCAATGGTCTTGAGTTTTCTCTGAATTATCTCTCCCTTGCCTAAAATCCTCTTTTCTCATCCTCTATCTTGTATTGAACCCTTCATTCCCGATTCCCAACAACCAAACAAACAAACAAAACCTAACCAACCCTGTGCCATATAACTAGCCTAAAACCTTAAAACAGAACTTTAAAGACATATTCCCATACCTTTATAGAGAGATCTTTCTATAGACCCAGGAAGGCTAGATCCTAAGGTCTAAAAGTGGTTCTGATGTTGTCTCATATTTTGGTATTTCCAAACTTGCCAAAACATGGGAACCCCAACAGACGAAACATTGCCACAGTAGTTGGTTCCTCCTTTCTTGGAGCAACCTTAGTTGGGAACCCTAATCGGTCTCCCAACACCACACTGCACACCACTCCCCCCTCATCCCCTAGGGGGTAGAGGAGTGCATCTTGTACGGGAAGCCAGCTGAATTCACAACAGGGTATGTCACAGACTAGCCCTCGTTCTAAACAGAACTTCGTGTCTTCACACGTTTCGATGGCATCAACCTCCCAGTAACCCTTCTTAGCGGTGTTGAATCTAATAGATTTGACCAAGCTCACCAATGACCCCATCGCACATGACCCCAATTGGCCTCCCATGCCCATGAAGATCCCTTTGGACATACCAAAGTTTGAAGGCAAACAAGCGGAAGACCCAGGAAATCATATAATGACCTTTCACCTGTGGTGCTCATCGAATAGCATCATAGACGATACTATTCGGTTGAGGCTATTTAAACGCACTCTTATGGGAGGGGCCATGAAATGGTACATGGAGTAACCTCCTACTTCACTTGGAACCTTTAGTGCCCTCGCTACCACGTTCCTCACATAATTTCAGTTTCCCATTCACCACGATTTAGAAATGGAGTTACTAACTCATTTCAGACAATCCCCCTCTACCCATATTTCAGAGCATCTCCATGAGTGGAGTCGGCGTCTCCATATTTCAGAGGAAATGTTCTTGAGGATAATTCTTTTCCTTATGTAGAAGGATGCCATCAAGGTGTTTTCAAGATGTTTTACTGTTCACAGGTCATGGGAATAGTCCTCCAATGTATGGGATGAGGGATTGCAGGGACAATGAAAAAATACTGTGTAACAGATGCCCCCTAAAGCATGAGGTCCGAGAGAGGGAGGGGTGAAATGCTTTATGGGAACACGTTTAACTGAAAAAACTGTCGTCGAAAGACCTGCGAATACAAATACAACTGATATCTCTGATACATGATATGTGGTATGGGCGTAGCCATCCATAATAGAGTGTACAATAACTAGGATCCAAGGTATGGATGCAACCATGCAGTAAATCAGGATCAACAAGTAGACTCAGGTATGGTCGCAGCCATCCAATCGAATGATTCATGTAATAAATCATAATAATCCACAAAGAACCTGCAGCCTGGATGTTTATCAGGCAAAATCCAGGGTCTTGCACTCCATCTCAACCTGAAAAAAGCACAAGTTCGAGCATGCGAATATGTGAGCTGAAGTCGAACATGCAATAACATCGTTTGACTACCAGCCAATAATGAAATTCGTTAACAGACGCAAGAGGAACCACCAATAATGACGATGGTTCTCAAGGCATAAGAGGTACAATCTACGGGATGTGAATAGTGATTTGGCATTGAAAACCTGCAGAATCATCCAATTGAAGGCCAATGATGAAAACCTTGCATCAAATGCGAAGAACCTGCCATTGAGGCATGTAGGATCTAAGGCAAATGAAGGGAGTCTCTAGATCAGCTTCCTGGATAATGAGCTGAAGTCAACAGTAAGGGACCTTGATCGAAGGTAGGATATAATGTTTCCCACATCATTGACATGAGACAGAGGGATATAATGTTTGTGAATCAATACCAATAGAGAATCAGAGGGAGGTTGAAAACTGCAGAGGCCAACTTCTCTTGAACATATTGGCGACACGACACTGGATTTGGAAGTATTTGAAATCAAAGGATCTGAGGTCATGGTGATGTGGAAAAGAGCAGATCAACAGTCAAAAGAGATTACCCAAACCCATGGAGGCAAGCAGATAACAAGATGAGATGTCCCTAACCTGACACGAATGCAGATAAGTGTCATGTTCAAGAGTGACATACTGCCAACACAACTATAATACTGGTTCCATTTTCCCCACCATTTCAGGTGAGTACCCCAATTTTTTTTTGAACAAGATTGAAGGGGATAGCATATGCCTGTGCTGTAAGTTTTTCCTTTAGACAAATCCAACCTAGTACATTTAACGAGCCCTAGGAAGGAGGAACTCGAGTAATGTCATTACGACGGAGTCCGATGTCATCAGTTTTTAACGAGTTTGAAAAAGGAAGAAATTTGCATCTTTTCATGTTTAGAGAGTTTGAAAAGATAACGAAAAATAAAACTCCAATAGTCCCTTTTCGTAGATAGTCCCACAGATCTGAAAAGGTAAAAAACTATGTCTGGGAGAACCTCCTAGTCACAATAGGCTAGGGTATTCCTTTTTCGTAAATAATCTATCCCATCCTGAAAAAGGGGTAAACATATACTGGGTAGATTTCATTTCACAAGAAATTTAACAAGCGCAAAATGACAAGCGACTCGGAAAAATTTTCAGTTTTAGAGAGTCAGAAAAGAGCTAAAAGGTGACTCCTCCCGGAGGAACGAGTGATACAAAGGGTAGCAACTGGTTCCGGTAATGGTGGAACTACTCAGAACAAGTAAAGGTCAAGAGGATGGCTAACAAGACCACTCATTGCAGTGGTTCCTCGGGATTAGGTAAAACAATCAAGTCAAGGCGTATGATCGGCCAAGCAGATGGGGACGATGGAATGAGAAAACCAAGGTTCATCTGGAAAAATAGGCTGATAAAATGGCAATCACGAGAGGTAAAATGGGAATGGTTTCATTTTTACATCAGCTCAAAATCAGGAAACTCTACTTGAAGTTGGTTTCATTTTTACACAAGCTTGAAACAAAGATAAACTATGCTTGAAAATCGATTTCATTTTTACACAAGCTTGAAATGGAAACAAACTATGCTTGACACCAATTTCATTTTTACACAAGCTTGAAACGGAAACAAACTATGCTTTAAAAATTAAGCATGCCCCTATTATGGTGACTCAATTTGAGGTACATGCCCCCCAAGCTTGAGTCCATATGAAAGGCAAATGGAGTGAAGGTTCAAAGCACGAGATCTGAGAAAGACTCGAATTGAACAGGAATGTGTTTCATTGTTTTAACGAGGTTGACACATTAAAAGAACTATCCTCATGAGCTAATTCATTTTTTAATGAGGTTGAAACAGTGAATGAACCGTCCTTGGAATGAGCTTGTTTCATTTTTTAGGGAGCTTGACACAAGCAGACGAACCATGCTCCAATAGACCTTATTTCATGGTTTAAGGAGCTTGACACAAGCAGACGAACCATGCTCTAACAGAACTTGTTTCATGGTTTAAGGAGCTTGACACAAGTAGATGAACCATGCTCCAACAGACCTCATCATAATGAATTAGAAGTCATAGCTTCCAAGGGTTGCCCGTCCAATGGAAGGAAAGCATCTTGGAAGTCTGGACACAATGCCCGCAGCACACGATGTAAAATGGCACTATCAATGAATATGGGCACAGGAAAAGTAGCCACATAATTGACATGCGACAGGGATGAAACAACCATAGGATAAAGATTTGGCATGGATGATGGTGGACTAGCTACCATATTCGGACCAAAGAATGCAAGTTGATCGATGGTCACGATCTGACCTTGGTGCAGAAAACACATCACACGAAAGAGGAAGGAGACAAGCGTTCCCATGGCATAAGTATAATTGCAGCCCAAGAGTAAATTAAAGTCCAAGGGGCCAGGAACAACCATCACGTCTATATAGATTATTTTCCCTCCCAAAGTAATAGGTAACTTTGGAAGGATCCCTAACGGTTGACTACTTCCTTTGTTAAATGCCAACAGATTCCGCGTAACACGCATAAGCGGTGGAGAACCAAAAGCCTGCCAAGTAGTTGAGGATAAAATACTAATAGACACGCCTTCATCTATAATGGTGCTAGGTACGACCAGATGGGAGGCTTTTACTATGATCTCAAATGGCACATAAGAAGGAAGGCGATAACCTGTGAATCGACCCCAATCTAAGGAAGCGACCAAACCACTTAGAGGGGCTACCATCGAACCGAGATGGTCTTCCCCTAGTGTTATGAGAGAAGAAGGAGCATCCTCTGCCACCTCCATCGTGGAGGCAGGAGTATCCTTTGGGACCTCCATCATGGGAGGCAGAGGAGTAGCTTCCAAAGGTACAGGGACGAGAGAATATTTCTCCAAGTCTGAGGAATCTGAAGAAACAAGAAGAACACTAGGGATGTGAGATCCACTCTCAACGGAAAAGACCTGGTGCACCGTAGATGGGGCCAGCTCAACCGAGCCTACGACCAATGGTTGGTCAGGTATGGATTCATGATGGTGAATTTCTGGGGGAGCGGTATCAAGCAAGGATGACTCTTAACTGATCATTGAATTAACTGGTGAAGGACTCAAAGAAAGCTATTTGTAACCATCCGGAAGGCACGGTGCAGAAATAGTTGAGTTGTCCAAAACTCTCTTGGCCTCATCCATATATGGACAAAGGTGAATGGCATGGTGCTCTTAACACAAATTATAGGGATTGGCAAGCTTACCCTGCTTCTTAGGAGATTTACCATCACTAGCTGAAGATGTGCCCCCAACCTGACTCCCAGAAGCCAAAGGCAACGATGGAAGACCGTTGGACCATACTTCGAGCACCTTGGGAATGCCAGGGAAATCTCAAAGAAGATGGTTTCCTTGGCACAACATGCAAGGGAACTTAAATTTCCACGGAGGGTTGGAAGGTTCATCGAGAGCAGGTGTTTTAGAAGCAACAACTGCAAAATTAGCCTCTTGCTTATCTGACTTCTTCTTCTTAGTCTTCTTCTTCTTCTTCTTAGTCACCTGGGTACTAGAATCCAAACTTTCACCAGGCGAAGTAGCATATGAGGACGAAGAAACAGGAGAATAAGGGGAGAGGTCCACCTTCAAATAAATATGGCATTGCTCAGGTGGAGGAGTGGATGGTACGACAACCAAAACACTTGAGACCACAGAGGTTGAAAACAACCAAACAGGTAACCCAATAGTTAACCCAGGGAGGGATAACGTGGCCATATAATGAGCACCAATATTTCCTAAAGCAGGAAAAGGAATAGGAATCCCTTCAGAGGGGATTTTTCGATTGGAAAATTCCGGAAAAGTTGCCATCAGAAACGACCTTGAAATAAAACACTAAGGACAAAAATTCTAACCAGGAATATTTCGTGGGTGATTATTTTTTAAGAAACTAAAACTAGACTCTGTTGTTTCATATTTTAAGAGTCAAGAAACAAGAAAAAGGTGACTCTATAACTTTTAGGTTGGACACGAGCTTGAAAGGACAAGAGCTCGATGATCTTTTCAGTTAAAAGAGTCAGTAAAGATCAAAGTGACTACTCTGGTAATCTAGGTAAATGGGTGTACCAGGTATCCGTGAACTTCCATATACACCTTGGGAAAAATGAAAGATAAATCAACTAAGGACTTAACGTACGTGCAGGTAATCTCTCAGAATGTTGTGTCCAGTGTATCATGGGTAAAAGGCAGCAGACTCGAATTCCTATGGATAAAGGATTTGCAACCTAATGGGATCTCCCTTTATATACACAATGATACAGGGAGCACAAGTCTGTACTAGCGCTGTCTGTAGCCAGATGGCGAGCGAAAACTACTAGGCTTAAATATGTCAGAACACATCTCTACCTTAGACTACTAGATGTTCTGTTAAGTTTCAATGTTCCCTTAGTTTAATTCAGTAAATTTTAAAGTTGATCTTCAATTTACATTTCGATTTCAAGGCCCTATGGAATGTTGGATCTCATAAAACCTCTAGATGCAAACTACATGCCACAAAATATCATTTTGTTCAATCAAGAGCTATCTATAGGAGATTTTAGAGCTTTCAAACGATAGCAAAATGAACACACAAAAACATCCACTATTGTTTTCAATGCAAGCTAATGAAACTAGAAATTTTTTCTCTATAATTATATAATGCTAGTAATGCACAAAATTTTCCAATTTTCACTATGCCAATCAAAATTCAAAAGATTTGTTTTTGATATTTTTCAATATATTAGAGAAAATGCACTAAATAGATGAAAAAAATAATGAAAACATCAATTTGAGAATGATAAAGAGAGAGCTGAAGAAAAACAAATTCACTCAACTCAAACAAGCACAATCAAGACTCAAACCGATGATGAAATCCCTCAAAACGAAGAAGAATATTGAAAGAGACTCAAACAAACTGTGTGATCTAGGCTTGGAGAAACACAAAGAAAAATTGAACAAAAGAGAGAATAATCACTCAATAAATGCAATGATTCAATGGGATTCAGAAAGATGAATGCAAAGAAGTAACAAAAAAGTTTACCGAGAAAGAAAATACCCAAAAATCCCATGGGAGGCTCAGTACACTGAAGCACCTAGAAGCCCTAGGGCTAAAATAAAAACTGACAGAAAATGGCAAACAACCAGAGGAAAAGGGCTAAATGCAGTCAAAAATGACTTCAAAGCACTTAATCAGTCAGAAAAAACAATCCAGGACCAAAAGTCAAGCTCAAAGAGCCGAAGAACAGGCAAACTCTAAAACCAAACAAGTTTGGCGCACTTGTCTAGCTGTAATCTGTGCCAAACAAGGGATGGCATGAGTGCCTAACAAGAAACTAGCGCTAGTTGGCGCGACTGTTAGAGGAACAACCATGCCAATCAAGTTTACCATAGAAATTTATAAAAATGGACAAACAAAAGCTAGATCTGGTCTTCTGGGGGATGAACAAGGGTTTAACACCAAGGAAGGTGAACCAGAAGAGCAGACTAATCAAACAAAAATCCAAAAACAAACCAATGGAGAAAGGACCAGCTCCCACTGATCCCCAGTGGAGTCACCAATTTGTTGGAGAGGTAAATCCCCTCTATGGATAGAGGTGATCCCACTAGCCCTAGAGTGGGTCTAGCAACCAAAAAAACATGCTACGATACCGATTCCTAGTTACAAAATACAAAGCTATGATAGATAGCCTACCTCAAGTCCTATGCTACTGTCGTTGAAGAAGAAGCGTTTCTTCCCGTTCCTAGCTTGAAAGATCACAATCCTTTCACTCACCGTGTCTGGACAGCTCTACACATGCAGAGAAAAAACAAGGACATACAACGTAATAATTCAAAAATGTAACTATCAATCAGTCAGAAAATATTGAACTAAATTGCATTACACAGATAAGCAATACAACAATGGAACCAATAACATAATCGAGCATATATTAAAATTTGAAAGAAAGATTACAACCGAGTTCTGATGCCGCATTCTTCCTTTGGTAGGGCTTCTAGTGGAGTGTGTCTCACAAAGCTCGTCGAGAATTTAGACAAGGCTCTCTCTCCTTACGGGGTTCTCCTTAGCTCTGCTTTCAATAGTCACTCAGCTATAGTTTTCTGCCCAAATGTTCAGCTCTCAAGCATTCATCTAGCTTAGAAATTTAGAGGGCAAGCTTTTATAGAGGGAGAAGGAGAGGTTAGGCTCCCTATAATCATGGGGGAGAGTCCTATCTCTTAGGAAGGTTCCATGAGAGGTGAAAAAACCACTTCCTAAATAGGGAGATCCAGAGGCAAACAACCCAACCTCATTTTGATGATCCATTCTAAAGTTGTTAGAATCAAACTTCCGCCTTCTATTGCTAAAAAACAATCCTTAATAGGCTTTCCGCCGATGTAACACAGGGACAGAGTGCCAGTTGGCATGCCCACTAGTGTGCTTTTTCCCCATTGGCATGAGGGCTGAACTGGCTACCCACCCCAATGCCAAAACATGGGTTTTTAGGGTTTTTCAGAGGAAATGTTATTGAGGAGAATTCTTTTCCTTATGTAGAAGGATGCGATCAAGGTGTTTTGAGGACATTTTATTGTTCACAGGTCATGGGAATAGTCCTCCAATGTACGGGACGATGGATTGCAGGGACAGTGACAAAATATTGTGTAACAAGGGGACCCAGTATGTAAGAAGAAAGACAGACGAAAGAAATCCCCCCCAATGGCCAGGTGCAAACATGGGACAACAATATGCTCAGTCCCAAGCACACAACCCACCTACGCAAAACAATGCATAGGTGCACTTTGTGCAACCGTCCCAAAATCAACCACACCAGTATGATCAGGAGAATTACCCTCCTAACGTGGTTAAGAAAAAGGTAAAAAACAAGCCCCAAGGGAACCCTGGACAGGGGGCAGCAACCAACAGCGCCCACCGCGATCCCAGGCTGGAGGTAACTCCAACCGAAATCAGTACCAGGAGCCAAGAAATGCCCAAAGGCAAGGAAAAAGGCCACCTCTACGAATAAGCCATTCTTGTTCAATATGTCGTGAGCACGGGCACTATACTTACCACTGTCTCAAACTCCCTGAGCTTAAAAAGCTTCAGAGTAACAGAGGACAAAGAGGATCTTCCCAGATAACTGTGGTGATGCAAGAACCCTTCACCCATCAAGGAATGGTCATCACTCAGTAGCAAAACCTCGACGATTCCGGGAAAAACAACCATGAAATTTACATGGCTGGTGAATCACAGCTACGACACCCCACCAGACACCAGTACATTAGGGGCTAGTACGAGCGCATCGACTGCACCTTTAACCATTCCAAATATTCCTTTGGAACCATTGCCAAAAATGGTAAAAGGGCCTAAAAAGCGAGGAGGTAATTACTCCAAAGCGGCCCAAAATTATAGCATCGTAGATGATTTAGCTCAATCACCTGCTACTATGTCCACATTGGAACTATTGTAGTTGTGCCCAAAACAACGGAAAGCCCTAATTTCTATGTTAGGCGTTGTCGAACCTACCGACATGTGCATGATGGCTTTTGACTTAGACAAAGCCACCCCCAGGCTTCCCTCCATGGTCACCTTCCAGATACCAGTATAGGTAAAGAATATCACTATTCACCGATGTGTCATTGATGAGGGTTCATCCACATGCATCATGTCAAAGAATGTATGGCAGAATTTAAGGGCCCCCGAACTCAAACCTTCTCTCATCACACTCAGAGCATACGATGGTCGTCCCTCGACCCCCGTCGATCTCTTCCAAAATGTACCGGTCTGCTTAGCCAGCAAGATGATCCACATATACATTGAAGTCTTAGACGCTCACTTGGATTACAATATACTCCTTGGGTGGAGTTACATGTATGCCATGTCTGCCATAGCATCCTTCGTCTTCTGCATCATGATGTTGCCCCATGAGGATCGAATCATCACAGTAGACCAGCTGACGCACAGTGAAAAGTGTCCCTTGACCAACATGGATATGGTTCTACCCTATGTAGATACAACCACAGATTTTATTTCACAGTATCAAGAATATGGCCCTGGAACATTCAAACCATCGTCCGTCCTAGGGTAATTCTTAGGAGATCTTCCCATTATCCCTGAGGTATTGCTCGATGCCACAGGGGCCCCGGTATGCATGATGTCCACATCAAGCACTGAGGTTATTCAGGACATAGATTCAAGTAGTAACGACACTGAGGCATCATCCATGGTAGCTTCCCTAGTCTATGCCACCTCCCAAACCCCTCTACTCTACCCACCTCCTGGCTTCACCTCCCAGCAGGTTTTGGTAACACTGGTGTTACCCAATATATCGTTGGGATTCCCAGTTTGGTACCACATTCCCCCTTCAAGAAAAATAGCTACCAACGTTACTGCATTTGGGTTAAAGCCCTGTAGTCCCAAGGAGCCCCAACCTACCCAATCAGTGTTCGAAACCACCCCCGCAAGGGAAATTCCCATTGCGAAACCGGTGATGACGACCAAGAAAATCACCAAGAAAGGAAAGAAAGCGGTGACCCCCACCATGCAAAGGGAGTCATCAGCCTATGCTATATGTGATGTCACAGGACACCCTACCCACATATGTCCAGATTTGGATGAATTAAAACCACTCCTCGGCTGCAAGGCAAGCACCTCGACACAACATTCCCACAAAAAGGAACTTGCCACCAAAAGTACAAGAAAACCGCTACGTACCAATCACGCATGCGCTATCTCTGACACCTATGGGCACTATACCCACCATTGTCCAAAAATACCATGGTATAGGGACGCCTTACACGCGATCGAGCGATCCTTTCAAGAGGATCCCTCAATCAAGTCTATCAATGACGAGCCTCGTATCATCTTATACCTGCAGGAAGAGCGACAATCACTCGAATGACCCCCCGCCATACCACCTCCACTAGTCGAAAGGTACATACTTTGCGATGAACGTGATCATTTCATCATTGACTGCCCAGCCTTTGAAATGTTCCAATGATGGTACCCAGTCCATGTAGTGTACCACACTAACATG
>JAXQQM020087165.1:0-220075 GCA_034641835.2 Pinus albicaulis
GATACACTAGTGAGATATTAGTGAACTAAATATTAAATTAATTCACATGGAGTGATCTCACATGCAACTTAAGATATACTAATGTTAACTACATGAATGTTAGATACAGTGGAGACCCAGTTGAGAGATAGGTGAAAGGGACAGTTTGACTATCAGTTGTGACATTAGTGGGTGCACACTTGCAACCAAACACACATTGGAGATGCCAATGAGTATTGCACAGTCAAGGAAAGGCAAGATCGAATTCATTCAGGGACTGTGATCAGCAGGGATTGCGCAGTGGAGGCAGGCTATTAGGAGGTAGTAAATTGGTGCATGAATATGGAAATTTTTGTATGACAGTGTGAGACGATTATATATTGTACTGAGAGCTCTTAGATTAGAGCTTTGTATGATATTGTTTCACGATCCATGATATATACATAATATATGATAGTGGGGTTTTTAGCTTTATGCTTTCCCGGCAAAAACATCTATTTCATGTGTGATTGATCTTTCATCATGTGTTTGCAATTGGAAATTAAATTTCTGAAAATATTTTAGTAGAAGGATTATGTATTTAACAGTGGCATATAATGTTATTTCAGGAGAATCTAGGCAATACATAATTGTATTAAAATTTATACATGGTATCGGAGCAAAGCAGATTGCAATATTGAAGCAGTAGTTGAGTTTGTTGGTGGAAACAATTCAAATTTGCTGTAAGAATTTCTTGGTGCAACAATTGAGTAAACATCGAAATGGATTTCAATGGTTTGCGGTTATAGTATGCACTTGAGGGAAGCTCAAACTACATTGCATGAAAGGATAGGATGGAGGCAATGCTTAAAGACAATGTCTTGAAGGAATTCATTGACGGTGATTTTCCTAAGCCCACTTCGACGGATGTTCCATTACTTGACACCTGGCGAAAGAAAGTAGTGAAGACGAGAAGGATTGTGTTGGAAGGTGTGCAAGACCATATTGTATCAAGCCTTCATGGGAAAACCACTCCATTTGCAATGTGGAAGTGTTTGACAAATCTTTTCCAAAGCAACAACAACCATAGGAAATTGGCACTGAAGGATAAACTCAGAAAGATCAAGATGGAGAAGGGAAACAATATTCCTAAGTATCTCACAGAATTTGTCGAATGTCAGGATGAAATAGGGAGTGTGGGAATCACAGTTGTTGATGATGATTTGGTTATTTTGGCTTGGGAATTCCTAAGAGTTGGCACAGTTATCAAGACTCTGTCAAAGGATGGGAAAAACTGTCAAATTGGGAACGATTGTGGTCGGATCTAGTGTAGGAGGAGTTTAGGTGGAACACCAAAGATGGCTCTTCATAAAATCATGATGATGAAGAGGATTGTGCTTTGGCTACCAAGGAAAGGAAAGGGAAGGGGAAGAAATCCCATTCAAAATCTGAGTCTAAAGGCAAGAAGCTAGATTTGTCCAAGGTGAAGTGTTTTCATTGTCATGAACATGGGCATCTCACCACTAACTACCCATAGAAAAGGAAGAACAAAAAGGTTGTTGGAGCTGCAGCTGGTGAGGCCCTTGCCTCACAATTTGAACTTGATTTCTCTTTGATCGCATTCTTGGTTTCAAGCACGATGGGATCAGTGTCGTATCTTGATAGTGGTGCTTCCTTCCACATGACGGGAGATAAGGAGCTTTTCAGTGACTTGTAGGAGAAAGATCTCCAAATTCATATAGAGATGGGTGATGAGGGAAGATACAATGCGACCAAAATTTGTACCATTAGCTTTGAGAGGGAGTCAAGTAAACCATTTCTATTAAAATATTTTATGCATGTTCTAAGTCTGAAGAAAAACTTGGTCTCAGTCGCGATGTTGGAGGATAGAAGCTATGAGGTTGTTTTCAGTGATCGAAAATATTTCCTACAACATAAAACAATGGTTCAAGCCAAGAGGATAGGGATTCGAGTCAAGAATCTCTACAAGTTGGAGGTAGATGGCTACGCTACAATGGTGGGAAAATAAGAAGAAGTGGTGAGCCGGGATGAGGTCGAATTATGGAACAGGCGATTGGGCCATCTTCATCATGGCGCCCTGAAAATTTTGCAGTAGATTTCTACTGGACTTCCCAAGGGTACACTTGCGCAGTTATATTAGTGCAAGGGATGTACTATGGGTAATTTCTTAAAGTCCACCTTTCATGAAAAGGAGAACCGTGCTTTGGTGATCTTGGAGAGAGTTCACATAGATGTGTGTGGACCATTCTCGGTTGCTTCAACAACAAACCATATGTATTATGTTATTTTTGTTGATGAATTTTCTCGTAAATTATTGAGATTCTTCATACAGAATAAGGATCAAACATTCTAAAATTTCTGTGAGTTTAAGGCATTGGTTGAGAAAGAGTCGTGGAAGTAAGTGAAGGCTCTATAGAGCGATAATGGTGGAGAATACATCTCGAACGAATTCAAATAATTCTGTAGCAAAGAAGGAATTCGAAGAGAACTCATAGCGCCTCATAACCCACAGCAAAATGGGGTCGCGGAGAGGAAGAATAGAACGATCGTGGGTGCCGCACGAAATATTGTGCATGATCAAGGCCTACCAATGCACTTGTGGGAGGAAGCATGCAACACTGCGGTTTATGTGCAAAACTATTGTCCTCATAGAGTACTTGGCATGAGTACACATGAAGAAGATTTTACTAGTAAGAAACCAGATGTGTCCCACTTTAATATTTTTGGCTCATCTTTTTATGTGCATGTGACCAAGAATGCAAGGAAGAAGCTGAAGTATAATGCTGAAGTTGGGATATTTGTGGGGTACAAAAAAACACCCCATAATTATTGTGTGTATTTTCCAAACAATCGAATGACTATGGTGCGACAGGATATACAATTCAATGAGGAGAAAACCATGAAATTGTCGCTTGAGAGGGAGCTAGACTTATATGTGGAGGAAGAACTTTTGGTTCCCAAATATGAGTCTCTAGATGTGGATCAGCCATAGGAGGAGGTTCATGGAGCGGAGGAGTCCACTCAAGTAGAGCCAAACGTCAAAACTGGCAGAAGGCATACCACATAAGTTGAGAGGCTGAAGCTTGATGCAGCACAGAATGTAAGAGTCCCTACTTCACAGTGCAGAAAGAGACAGTCTCCTGACCAATTCACTAGATACATGGCTCTCATGAGAAAATTTATTGTGGCTGAGCCATCTTCCTTTCAGGAAGTAGTGCAAGAGCCCACATGGGTAGATGCAATGGTGGAGGAGTATGAATCCATTGTCAGAAACAGTTCTTGGGAAATTGTTCCAAGTCCAGTTGATAAATTAGTGGTAGGTTCAAGATGGATCTACAAGGTAAAGCAAGCTGCTGATGGGAGTGTTGAGAAATACAAGGCTATATTTGTGGCCCGGGGCTTCTCACAGATCGAGGGGATAGATTATGAAGAAACCTTTGCACCTGTTGCATGGTATTCTTCCACAAGGACCATCCTTGCTCTCTCATCGCAGATGGGTTGGCACATTCATCAAATGGATGTGAAGATTGTGTTCCTTAATGGGATCATTGAGGAAGAAGTGTACATTGAGCATCCTGAAGGATTTGAGATATTAAGCAGCAAGTCACATGTGTAGAGACTCAAAAGAGCATTGTATAGGCTGAAGAAAGCACCCCATGCTTGGTACACTCTGAACAAGATCTATTTCACTAGACTTGGCTTCACCAAGAGTGAGGCGGATGCAAACCTATACCAGTTTGTGGTGGAGGGTAAGCTTTTAATCATTTTTCTTTATGTTGATGATTTAATATTGACTGGTGATGAGCAGCTGATACACTCATGCAAGGAGGACCTTTCAAAGGAGTTCGAGATGAAGGATATGGGCCTCATTCACTATTTCCTGGGATTGGAAATATGGCAGCGAGAAGGTGAAATTTTTGTGTCTCAAGGAAAGTATGCAAGGGAGATACTCGGTAAGTTTCACATGGAGGGATTCAAACCCATGGATACTCCTCTTCCAGGAAACTGGAGGAAAGAGGACACTAATATGGAGATGCAGTGGATGCTACTGTCTATTGATAGTTGGTGGGTTCGCCCATGTTTTTAGTAAATACAAGGTAGGACATATGCTATGTAGTGAACCAGCTTAGTCAAGCGATGGTTAAGCCTGCCAAACTCTTTTGGAAGGAAGAAAAGCATGTACTGAGATATCTCAGGGGCACATCTGAGTATGGCTTATGGTATAGACAGATGGATGAGGTGAAGTTTCATGGCTTCACGGATGCAGCTTGGGTGGGCAGCCCAATGGACAGAAAGAGCACATCAGGAGGGGTATTCAGTATCATATCTATGAATTTTCTTGGTACAACAGGAAACAAAGATCCGTGGCACTCAGTTCAGTGGAAACAGAATACATGGAAGCAAGTCAAGTTGCAAGTGAGGCTATCTGGATGAGGAAGATCCTAGTTGGTTTGTTTCGTTCTCATTTAGATCCTACAGTGATTCATTGTGATAATCAAAGTTGCCTTTAACTCTCGATTAATCCTATGTTTCATGATAGATCTAAGCATATATATATTTGGTATCATCATATCAGAGATTGTGTGTAGTGGAAGATCATGTTGCTTCAGTACATTCCTACAGAATATTGGGATGCAGATATTCTAACGAAGGCGCTCACCAGGAGCAAATTCAAATACCATAAAGACAGGATCAGGGTGAAGGATAATCCCTTTCTTGTTGAGAGGGAGTGTTGATATTCAACAAGATGATGATCCTAGTTAAAATTAAGCACCTACACTAGGTGGGGCCCACAGGATATTTTTAAGTGTATGTCTACTTTTAGAATGGTGAGAAAATTCTATTTATAGTGGGAGTATACTTAAAGATGGTTGAGAAATTCTATTTATGGATGGGGTTCTATTTTTGGAATGCATGTGTGAAGTCTGTTCGTAGATCGCATGTCTAAAAATAGAATGCACGTCCATTATTATTATATCTTAATAATAATTATACAATAAATAATAATCTATTCTCTTGAAGCACTTGATTTCAGTTAACTGATGTGGAAAACCGGTTGAATAAAGGAATTTTGAATTCTAAGGTTGGTTGGTGGGACATGCAAGTGGACTTCGTTGTAACTGAGTGATACAAAGTTGTAATAGAGTTGGATGTGTAGTTATGTGAGTTGTAAAGTAGTTTGACTCAGTTAAGTAAGTCAAACTTAGTTGTGCTAGTTGTAACTAGTTGTAACTAAAGATACACTACTGAGAGACTAGTGAATTAAATATCAAATTAATTCACATGGAGTGATCTCACATGCAACTGAATATTTATTATTGTTTACTACATGCATGTCAGATCCAGTGGAGACCTGGTTTAGAGATAGGTGAAAGGGACAATTTGACTATCGATTGTGACATTAGTGGGTGCACACTTGCAACCAAACACACATTGGAGATGCCAATGAGGATTGCACAGTCAAGGAAAGGAAATATCGAATTCATTCAGGGATTGTGATCAGCAGGGATTGCATAGTGGAGGCAGGCTGTCAGGAGGCAGTAAATTGGTGCATGAATATGCCAATTTTTGTATGACAGTGTGAGATGATTGTATATTGTATTGAGAGCTCTTGGATTAGAGCTCTATATGATATTGTTTCATGATCCATGATATATACATAATATATGATAGTGGGTTTTTTAGCTTTATGATTTCTCAGTAAAAAAATCTATTTTATGTGTGATTGATCTTTCTTCATGTGTTTACAATTGGCGATTAAATTTAAGCAAATATTTTAGGAGAAGGATTTTGTATTTAACAGTAGCATATAATTGTTAGATCAAGAGAATCCAAGAAATGCATAATTGTATTAAAATTTCTACAACATATTCTTTATTCAAAATATTATTGAAAGATGTGCTAAAAAAGAATATGAGAGGGCATAGCTCTTGGCACAGAAAATTTTATTTTTTAGTAGGTGCTTATGGGGCATTGCCTTTGAACACTATGGAGTGTTGATCACAGTGTTGCTTTCGGTCCGATAATTAGGCATTCTGAGCTCTCTTTATGGTCCTCCAAAATTTTTGAAAAGGGAAAAATATAGGCGAATATGGCTCAATTTAGTTCATTTGTGTCATTTGAGCATTTGAGGTTTTGAGAGGTCAGAGGCTTCTGCGGAGCTGTTCTTCTTGTTACAGTCAGCCTCAGTACCTAGGGCTAGCAATTTTTTAGCCAAGTAGGCCCAATGATGTCCTGCATTTTTAATTTTTTCAGTGTGTTGGTGCCAGGGTCTGTATAGGGTGGGTTTGTACATATCCTAGGCCAGCTTTTGCCTTGACCGCATGGGTGATCAAGGCACAAGCACATAACTTTTGCACAAAATTAAGGGTTTTGCGTGAAATTATCACACCTGTACTATATTTGGGCACGCCTTGTCATTTTTTTAATAAAAACAAACATCCTCTCCTCGTGCTTATCTAAGGAAAAAGCGCGCAGAGGGCTGAAGCTAATTTTTTGCAAAGGTTTTGGAATTTTTGTCTATTTTTAGTGCTTTGAGTGTGATTGATGTGTGCCTATTTGATGACAGGATGTTGTGGAGGGAGAGGGATTGGAAAAATATCAAGGCCACTTTGGATGTTGATGTTCACGCATGCCAACAGTTGGCACACTGGGGTCTTCTCAAATTTATGGAGAATGACCTCTTACGATCTCGATGTTGGAACAAGCGACGTAAGGTGATGGTGTTGCGGGGGTGTGACCTTGTTATCCGCCTTGAGAAGGATATCTACTTTGCACCGTGACCGGTACCCTTCGGTGGAGATGCTTCCTTATCCTCTTCCTCTCGGGAGAGTGGGAAGAGTTGGAAGACCACCACGAAGCTTGGTTTGAGGCCAACCCTTAGGTTCCTGCCATTTCCTTATGTGGGGATAGACTTCCAGGGAGACCTAGACATGGGTCTTCCTGCTGGATATGCTTGGGGGCCAACAGGTATGATTTTTGTGTTTTCTGCATTTACTTGAGTATTTATGTTTTGTGTGTATGATGATGACACTGACATATTTTTTTTACTCTCGCAGATGTTGGCGAGGTCAGACGTCCTATGGCTTGATTGATGGGAAATCATCCACTTCAGAGACCTTGAGGTGTTCCTTGCAGAGGATAGGGAGGAGCTCTAGTGTAGCCTTTGGGTGGATCACCTGGTGGGGGGCCTGGTCCCTCGGGGGAGGGTAGCCACTCAGATGCTGTCGAGACTACTTCTGAGTGGGCTTGTGCCGAGTCGGAAAAGGCTCACGTTGCTGAGTTGAAAGAGTAGGTGGTTGCTTTAGAGGTCAGAGCTCGGGTGGTAGAGGACGCCTCGAGTCAAGTGGACCACTTTACCCATGGGATTCCTACTCGAGGCTTCTTGGATGACCTCGATGATGCATGGTTGGAAACATTGATGGCCCAAGGGTGGGGTTGTCGGTCGATTTTACATCGGGTGATGATCTTCATTTTGACGGCGGCTCCAATGTTGGTACTGGGAGAGGTTGTGGGTCCACGTGCCCCGCCTAGGGGAGCACCTCTGTTAACACTGGAAACTTTTACAGGAGAAGATGACATTAATTAATGTCAAGCCTAAGGATTTATAGGGTAGGAACACATTATGGAATCAAGAAGTATTTAAAATCTATAAGGTTTTGAGAAAATCATATTTGAACTAGTCTTAAATGCTAAATTGAGCGCTTAATCCTTCGAGAAGATTGCCTTCTTTGTGCCTTTTTTCTCGATAAACACGCATTCCTGGAAATGGAAAAATGTCACTTTCTGGGACCACACAAAGCAAAGGACAGTTACTCCTTATATGAAGTTGCTTAAGGACAGCCACCAACGCCTCCTTAGACACTATGTGAGCACACAAAGGAATATTTGAAGCACATAATGGAATCATACCTCTCCCTTGGGTCACCATCCATCATGTACCAAGGGAGAGAAGGAGGATTTGAAATCCCCTATATAAAGCCACCAAGAGATGAAGAATGGGTGATCACATTGTTATGCTGGCCATAATTTCCCAAGAAATACCAACAGTGTGTGACCCAGAGCTGGAGATAGAGGGGACTTGATTGTTGGCCACCCAACAATCCTAGTCCATCACAGTGGAGAGAGAGGGAGACTGCATCAGAGGCAGAACTTGGAAAAACAACATCCTTGCATCGGGACCTAGAACCATTGTCTAGGGGCCCTTTGGAAAGTGGGTAAAATTTCTTCTCCATATCAAATGTTTAATAAGAAGAGGCCTTGAGCCATCGTTTTCATTATTATCATTTTGACTCTCTTCAATAGATTCTGTATATTTGTGTTTTAGTTTTTAGTTTACTTTGAGCATACATTCACATATTTTTTCCTCTAGATTATATGCTTTTGAGCTCCACCACTTTCTGCTTGTTACCAATAGTTTATATGGGTAGACCGCACCCCTTAAACTAGTGTTATTTCGTACACCCGTGCGTCAAATCCACCACCACAGGATTGGTGACTCCACTAACACTTTACAAGTTTATGTGGTTGTGCCATCTCTTGCAGGAGACCTTTGTCTATGCTGGAGAGTGGAGCTGATGGTCCTCTGATCCATCTTACAGTCCCTATATTCACTTGGAGTGAAAAAATGAAGAAGGCAGCTCCTAATATTTTTACTTATAGGATTTTCGCATGTATTTTTTTCTCACAGACGTGTAGTGTACGCATTCAGGACTGATCTACGCACAGGAAAGCGCACCTGTCAGAGCCTTTTTCCACCAAATTACTGAATGAGATTTTTCTCCCTATATTCTGCATTTTTCTACTTGTAAGTGTGCTGGGCAGCCCCTAATGTATCTGCCAACACTTGTGTTGAAACGCCACAGCTTCTGAGAACTTACTTTTAGCCGCCTTCTACAGGATTAGAGTTAGTTTTCCTTTAAGTTGGTTTTTTGCAAAAAACTTCACATAGTTTAAGTAGGGGGGAAATTAACCATTGCATTCCGAACGAATTATGTTTTGAAAATTCTGGTATGCACACTTATATTAACTAGTCCAAGTAAGTGGCCGAAGGCCACACATGCATAAGCTAGTTTTATTTTCTAGTGTAGAAATTGTTTATTTTAGTTCAATTTGTGCATTAGGGATTGCGGGACTAGGATCGATTTGTCGATTAGAGCAAGTAATATCTGCTACCTTTGCAGCATTCAGTGATCGTAGGTAAGCATATGAACACTCTATATTTACAATTTTCCATCTCCCTTTAGTTAGTCACATAGATTAATTAGGAAAATTTGAAAGCGGCCCTTTATTCACAAATGTTTTCCATTCGAGCCAGGAACAACATCACATAGTTTAACTAGGGGAATTTTTTAAAGGATCACCGATATCCATATGTTAAAAATATGATATTTTTCACCATATGCTCACACACACTCACCCACTGAGCAAAATAATACACCTAAAACTAACTTAACCAAACTCACTAAATTCTCCCCACAAGGGCCATAAAAGAATTTATAGTTTAAGTTAGGATCAAGGGGGTAGGCATCCAATAAGCCACCTTGATCATAATTCATATTGAAACATAGAATTTGTGTATTTAGGGAGCTTCAAATCCACCTATCAGCCCACTAAAAAGAAAACCCAAGCGCGGTAGAGACCTGATTCAGAGGGGGTTAGGCTTAGGTACAGTGTGTGCGATATCAGTTGGGGCTACTTGACCCGGCTGATACTCGGTACTATTAGCTGACTACCAAGAAGCCCAAGACTCGAATGCTCACGTGGGACGGTGGTTCTTAGTGGCCAAAAACTATGGCATCCTTTACCCTATAGGTGACGCTGCAGGCAAGCGCCAGACCCTCTACCCTTACCTTGGTGGATTATCTTTGGTTGATTGGGGGCATCATCAGCTCTTACAGTACGTTGTGCCAACACTTGCAAGAAATATTCTCAAGGCCCAATTACTTTTGAGTGTGTGAGGATGCATAGGTATTCTAGTATTTTGAGTATCACGTGCAAACAAACAAAAAGCCATCTTTTTTGCTTGATTGATCACATAGATTAAGTTAAAGGGAAAATTCGTTTCATTTTTGCTTTATTTTATGTATGTGGCCATAAATTTTTCATGATCATAGACTCTATCCTCTAAATTTTTTTCCAAAACCTAACCTGTTCAACACTCGAACAGTCCCAACGGAACCTCGTCGATCCAGGCGTCTTTTAGAACTCGCCCCATTACAGGGAGGGGTTCCAGGTCTTTCGCCATTCAGGCGTCAAAGACGAAACACTGCCACCGTCATTGGTTCATTCTTCATTGGAGAAACCATAGTTGGGAACCCTAGCTGGTCTCCCAACACCACACCGGACACCACTCCCCCTTCGACCCCTAAGGGGTAGAGGAGCGCGTCCCATTCGGGAAGCCAGCTAAACACACATCAGGGTACGTCACAGACCAACCCTCGTTCTAAGAAGAACTTCGTGTCTTCACATGTTTCCATGGCGTCAACCTCCCAGTCACCCTTCTTAGTTGCATTGAATCTACCCGATTTAACCAAGCTCACAATTGACCCTATCGCACAAGATCCTTCATGGCCTCCCATGCCCACGAAGCTCCCTTCGGATATACCAAAGTTTGAAGGCAATCAAGTGAAAGACCTAGGTAATCATGTAATGACCTTTCCCTTGTGGTGCTCATAAAATAGTATAATTGATGAAACTATTTGATTGAGGCTATTTCAATGCACTCTTACAGCAGTAGCCACGAAGTGGTACATGTAGAAACCTCCTACTTCACATGGAACCTTTATCACCCTCGCTACCATGTTCCTCACTTATTTTCAGTTACCCATTCACCATGATTCAGGAATGGAGTTACTGACTCATTTTAGACAAACCCCCATCATCCATATCTCTGACCATCTTCATGAATGGAGGTGGTGTCACAGTTTATGTAAAGCTAAACTCGACGATCGGGTCCTCTTATATTTATTCTTAAAACTCTAAAGGCAGGGATTTCAAAGGATGTGGTGCAGTAATACCCCACATCCGAAGAGGACGCAATCAGTAAGGCCCAGAAGCTTGAACTGATTTATACGCAATCAGGATACATTTACAATATCCTGCCTAATGCCCCACGCCTTCAAAATTATCAAGAATTACCAGGTGTTTCGAACTCTGCAGACAAATTAATTGGGTCAATGACCCAAGGTTACCTAGGTAGCAGTAGTCAAAATCCCGACTATGCACACAATTCTATCCAGAACATGTCTCAACTTGGATTTCAAAGTCATCATATGCCTCAGCAAGATTTTACTAGTAGGACGCAAGCGTATCACCAAGGAGGACCCTATCCTCCAACTGAGGGGACCCAGTACGTAGAAAGAAACACTGATGGAAGAGCTCCCCTCTAACAGCTAGGTGTAAACAAGGGACAACATTATGCTCAGTCCCAAGCACACGACCCACCTACGCAAACCAATGCATAGGTGAAATTTGTGCAACTGTCCCAAAATCAACCACACCAGTATAACCAGGAGAACTACCCTCCTAACGTGGTTAAGAAAAGAAACCAAGAAACAAACAAAAGGGAGATCCTAGACAGGGGGCAATAATCGGCAACGCCCCCCCTGATCTTAGTCTGGGGGCAACCCCAATTGAAATCAAAAATAAGACCCAAGTAACAACTCCCAAGGAAAAATTGGATCTTAGAGTATCTGATCACTAGAACGAAAGCGGCACTGTGATCAGCACTCCATAACAAACAGAGGCGATGCCACACATTCGCACTCCTAAAAAAATAATTTTTAGCGCAGACAAGTATGCCCTCTCTTATCTTATTTTTTAAAGCTCATGCCTTTCAATAAGGTTTGATGAAATGAATATGCTTTCACTTGAGGTAGTTGTTTTTGTGGGAAGAGCCTACAAACCTTTTACAACACCATCTACTAAAGGCCCCGAAGCAGTTATAATTCTACCTCTAGCATGATAGAGTCCTAAAAAAATTTGCATATCCTGACATAATTTCTCCATCAGAAATAAACCATAGGGTCCTCATACCCGAACACGTTTATCATCACCTCACCCTCCACATGATAAACATTGCATTGGTCGGTAGAGCCTCTTGTTGGAACGAGGTCTCCTAACAAGCTACGAAACTGGTCCATTTTAGTTATTTTTTATTATATTTAGTATAGGGCAGGGGTTTTGGGGCGGGTCAAAGCCTCGAATGCATTGTAATGGGTTAAAGGGTAAACTAGGGATCCGAAAATAATGGGTTGTGGACCATAGGAATGTTAAAGCTAGATTTTTATAAATAGAGAGGCATTTTGGATTGTAAGAGGTGGGATTTGATGAGCTATTGATGCGATCTATTGTGTAAGAGATCTGTTTGGGTTTTTTGGGAACGGAATCCTGCTGGCTATGTGCGCAGAGATCCTAGTCCAGTTGTGTGCGGACCTTGCTGCTGTGTGCATAGGTTGGGAAGGGAATTATAAGGAAAGGTTTATGAATGAATGAATGAATATGCCAGATTATTACATCTGAATCTGTGAGTACTATTGAATGAATTGTTGGTAATCACTGTGTTATGCATTTTCTGTCTTTGCACTGCGAAGGTCTGTATATTGAATGATTGGATCTGTTCTGTTCTGGTTATATCATGCTGCGAAAGTCTGTGTATTGAATTGGATCTAGATCTGTTATGTTCTGGCTATGTAACATTGTGTTGATGTTATGAAAAGCATATAATTGTAGATCTAGTGCATGTGGATGCAATTGGATACATATTTAACCCTGCGCAGAGACAAGGTGATCTAAACAAAATGCAGCCCTGCTTGCCTTACCCTTCCTTTCTCAGGGTGCAGAAACCTGGTTCCAACACCCACCCATACTACTTCGGGTGAGACTGTGACCTGCGCAAGTGGGTCACTATCGAAAGGGCTAGTAGTATAGGGGTTTGTTGGCAAACCTTGGACACCGAACCTAGGTCAGGACCCCTCAAGCCAACAAATGGTTCCGTTGTCAGGACTGGAAGGGATCTGAGAAAGGGATCGAGTAATGACAAGAGAATACTGGAAGCCTGAAAGAAAAGAGATCGAGTACTGGTTCAAAAGGTAGATCCAGAAGTTTGTAATAAAAGAAAACTGAAGTGAAAATTTAACGGTGGAAAGGTGGAAAAATAGGTATGTTCTTACTAAAAGCTACGAAATTTTCTTTGTAACCTTTGCAATTGAGCTTTAGGAGTGGCTGGCTAGGCTGGTAGAATTCCAGAAGTGCTAGAAGGATGAGTGAGTCACTCAGTGGACTCTAGATCTGCTTGAACAGCTGGAAAGAACTGATAATACTATTAAATGCATGGTGGATCATTGGGTGGATAGTGTGCTAGGAGGCTTTGTGACAGAGTTTGCCATTGATCAGTTTTTATCATACTCTGAGGCCGAGCGACGATTCTTCAAAGGATTCTGGGGTAAGTTTTTGAGGACGTTACCATTACTGATCAAGAAGTTGCTGTGCGAGAAGAGAATTCTGTGTAGCCATACCGACTGAATGACCTCGGATCCAGACAGGAGTGCGACACGTAGTGGTAAGTATTATTGGACCAACCTTGATGAAGGAAGGGCCGCCTATAGCCTAGTGAAGGAACCAGCCACATCACCACCTAGGGCACGCAAGTGTAAGAACTCACCTATATCGTCGTCCCTGGATAGTGATATGGTTGCGCGTAAGTACCTACCTTCGGGGTAGGATAACGAGATATGGATCAATTTTAAGTTGTCCAGGACTGCAATGCGTTTGTTCCAAGTAATAAAAGTGATACGATAAAGAAGGCGTAGTTATCTTTGTATTCGAAGATGAAGGCTACGGATTGTTATATGATATATTTTGAGAATGAAACCACACTCATTCGGGATATTCGGGATATACGAGCACTCCAGTTGTAAACAAAGTCTTCCCAATTAGTGGCAGCCTGGGCTAAACAAGGTGCATTCGAGTTGGTATGGGAGGGAGATCAGGTTAAAGAAAGTGTAGAAAGTGGGGAAGGAGGTTCATTATTTGAGAGTATGATGATGAAGATAACATATATGACGTTTCATTATGTGTTTAATTGCCCTACCTACGCACAAATGAATCGGTAGACCTTGATCTTGTGGGAGAAAGTTGCAGCAGAAACGCTTGTAAGTTATAAGTTGCTCCCCGGGAATATACCTCAGCAGGAGTCCAACAGATCTAGGAAAAACTCGGGGCTATGCACATAGAGATACAAAACCTATGAAAAGAGCGAGGAAAATACATCCGCGTGGATCTCTGGTGTATACATTGCCGAGTGTCTGGTCACACAAAGGATTAGTGCCCTCTACTAACTGATTATATGCAAGCCGGAGGACCTAGCCCACTACGCCTAGGGGTAAGTAGGGAACCTACCCTGTTGCAACTAGGATCAAGCAGATCTGCGCTATGGTGTGATGATTTTTGGGTTGCAGGCCTACACGATACGAACCATTTCCCTTGGTTGTGTGCGTATGTCCTAGAACTAAAATAGCAATGGTGCCAATTCTCTCGATCTGTAGGACATGACGAGCAGAATTGCTGAACATATGACTTGATGATGGATCGCGGGAACCTAGATCGGGTGCAATTAGACCCTGCATCACCACGATTGGCTGCGCACTTTGAAGGATCACCGGCCCGAGGCAGAGGAGGTCGGGGAGGAAGCGCAGGCCGAGGACGAGGTCAGCTAATTTATTATAATTGTGGATAAATAGGGCACTTTGCCAGAGAATTCCCTAATCCCACCAGGCCATCGTGTAAATACTGCAAATAGCTAGACCATGAGGTAGAAGACTGTTCAATCTTAATAGCTAGAATGCAAGAAAAGCAGCCTACCCCTATGCAGAATGTACAGAGGGTGTAAACTGAGCTACGAGAAGCTGATCCAAGTGTAAAATTCAGAACACGTAGCGGGCTAGACACCAAGGAAAGCAAAGAGGTATCCTGCGAAGAACAGAAACCACTAGCAGCCCTTGCGTAGTCTCAGAGTGAGGAAGAAATTGAGACCTCTTTTAAGGCATGTATGAAATTGCTCAGGAACCCGCAGGTTGTAGGAAACATCCTGGCCTTAATGAATACCTGCAGAGCTCGACCCACCTTGATTCCTGAGACCAAGGATGCGCACAAACTATACAGCTCTAAGAAATGCATAGGGAGAGAAATGCGGCTAACTGCACAAATCAAAGACTATGAAATGGATCAGGTTATCTTAGATCTTGGATCTGATGCCAATGTTTTACCCAAACAGACATGGAAGCGAATGGGAAAGCCCAAATTGGAATGGTCCACTATCCAGATACGTATGGAAAATCAACAGAAAATCATTCCCTTGGGTAGGTTACCAAAAGTTGTGGTTGACATTGTAGGGGCAAGGGTCCTAGCTGACTTCGAAATAATTGAGATAGTTGAAGATGCGGACCCCTACCCTACACTCCTTGGACTAGATTGGGCAATGGACATAGGAGGGATTATCAACCTCAAAAAATGAAGCATGGTGTTTGAAAGTGAAGGCACGCGTGTCATATTACCCCTGGATCCCGCAGAAGGTACCTGGTATATCGAGCATGTCCATACGAAGGAAGAATTAGATCATATTTATAAGATCACTGTGCAAGATGAAGATCAGGTTAACCCCGCGGACGAAGGGATGCTCTGTTGGGAAAAGGACAGTGAATATTTTTTCGACTCCGATGACGAGCTGGAGAATTGGCAGAGCCAGCTGCATGAGGTTTCAACACTTCGCAGCCTTCAGACCATTAAAAACTTCCGTTGCATCTCTACCATAGAAAGAACCTTGCCTTGCCAAGAGAACACAGATGACACTCAAAAGCCTATGAAGCCTAATGGTTTCCCATAATGTAGGTTCGAAGCATTACTACTAACCTGATATGAAACACCTACGCAGGGACCTGTCTCCCCTACCCGGAGGAAGTACGGGAGTAGGGTGATCCTGTGCATAGAAACTACCTTAGCCAGATGGGCCCCAAGGTTGGATGACCCATGTGGTTACCTGATTATGCGCAACACTCAAGGGTGTGCTCGACCCTTGCTCAACCAGACTTACTAGAGTATTACTGACCTCAGCACATAGAGGATTACGGACCTGTCTACAATCATGTGTATCCAAGAGAATCTGCAAATGTTTCGAGAAATAAATTACCTACGAACGTATGACGTAGTCGTCTTGCACAAAAATGATCCTTCCACAAACGGAATAAATGCTTCGAAAAGACTCCCGATCGACTTGCAAGATCACCTTATTTCAACCCTCCGTCGAGATACGAAAATGCCCTCAACACGTCAGCCACGCTCTGACATTACAGGGACACGACCATGGACACGAAGGAAGAATGTCAACTCATCCCGAGTTAATGCGAAAAGACACTCACAAACACAGAAATTGGGTGGTAGATCATCAATATCACCATTTATGATAAGCACGGTTCGACAGATCAATGGTATGTGCCACATGCAAGCTACCTCGCCATTAATTAGCTTTGATTGGGGCACATATGGCTAGAAGACGTTGGGTCAGGCTATTTATTCAACTATCAAGCGGCATTGGCTACCCGCATTTTGGTTTGTTATACTTATTCATATGTTATATGATGCCCGTCTTTCTATTATGGTCATAGGAGGAAATTTTAAGAGGCTCAAGAGATGCTGAGTGTAGTAATAGGAGTGCACGCGGACTGCCACCCGGAAGGAGTATCTGCGAACCAAGTTTGGTAGGAACGCTGCGGTACCGAGACCTACTGCGACATCTACGCCATTTCCAGACCCCAGCCGCTATAAGCAACGTATGTGTACTTCCTCGCACTTCCATAATTCACACTTCTGAACCAATTACTGGGGACATTCAAGTAGACTTAGTGCAGCTATCTACTATAGAGCTACAAATACTGTCTACCAGAGTAATGCAAGAAGTGCACCGCCATGACTGAGAAAGGCGCAAAAAGTATGTCATGCCTCTAGAAGAACGAGCCCAGCGAATTATCGTGGTCACTAATGCAACACGCAATATTCAGGAAAAACTGGAGAAGGGAGCCCAACTGCTTGAAGAGGCTATGCAGCTATGGACGATAGCATAGCACCACCCCATGCTTCAGCATGCCCAATGGGAATTGAAGCAGGCAGAAGATGTTCTAGATCGAGTTCGGGCCTCCACACCTCCCCCCACCCCCACGCAGCGCCTGGCTTCCATACACTGGATTGAGGACCTTCGTCACTCCAAAAATATTGTGTGCAAAAAATTGAAACCATGGTCTGATGCTGCACTTCAGCTTGCACATGAGGCGCAATCCGCCATTGCACGCCTCCACCGGTTTTTGGAACAAGTTGGTCCGGATCTCGATGGGCCTGCTTCTCTAACAATGATCAACATTGCGCAACACGCTACGACCCAAAGCAAGGAAGTACTTCCACCACTCCTTTGCACCCTGGCTACCTTGCGCGCATAGATTGAAGGTGCGCCACCAAAGTGACTCGGGACGAGTCACAAGATTGTGTTGGGGGACTTTTGGAATGGGGTCTCCTAACAAGCTACAAAACTGGTCCATTTTGGTTATTTTTTATTATATTTAATATAGTGTAGGGGTTTTGGGGGCGGGTCAAAGCCCCGAACGCATTTTAATGGGTTAAAGGTTAAACTAGGGGTCTGAAAACCATGGGTTGCGGACCATAGGATTGTTAAATCTAGATTGTTATAAATAGAGAAGCATTTCGGATTGTAAGAGGTAGGATTTGATGAGCTATTGAGGCGATATGTTGTGTAAGAAATCTGTTTGGGTTTTGGGGAACGAACTCCTGCTGGCTATGTGCGTGAAGATCCTAGTCCAGCTGTGTGCGGACCCTGCTGCTGTGTGTGCAGGTTGGGAAGGGAATTGTAAGGAAAGATTGATGAATGAATAAGCTGGATTATTAGATCTGAAACTATGAGTACTATTGAATGAATTGCTGGTAATTACTATGTTATGCATTTTCTGTCTTTGTGCTGCGAAGGTCTGTATATTGAATGATTGGATCCATTCCGATTTGGTTATATCATGCTGCGAAATTTTGTGTATTGAATTGGATCTAGATCTGTTCTATTCTGGTTATGTAACGTTGTGTTGGTATTATGGAAAGCATATAATTGTAGATCTAGTGCACGTGGATGCAATTGGATACATATTTACTCTGTGCAGAGACAAGGTAATATGAACAGGACGTAGCCCTGCTTGCCTTACCCTTCCTTTCTCAAGGTGCAGAAACTTGGTTCCAACACCCACCCATACTACTTCCGGTGAGACTGTGACCTGCGCAAGTAGGTCACTGCCGAAAGGGCCAGTAGTATAGGGGTTTGTTGGCAAACCTTGCACACCGAACCTGGGTCAGGACCCCTCAAGCCAACAAGTTTCCTCTTAAAGGTGCTCCAGGGTTGCCTCTAGCAAAAGATGCAACTTCGGTCTTCTTTAGAAAGAAAATTGAACGCTTAGAAAAACTAAGAGAACAAGCATGAAACAAATTTAAGGACTCAAAATACAAATTCACACAACCAATGGGAGGCTCCAAAATTTGGAGGGTGTTTTAGCAGTGACAATACTTGGTGATTCACTAGAAGAACCCCAACTTCTCTGTCTAGGTATAGCTTTGTGCATAGATTCTAGTCTTTCAGGAAGTATTGATTCACTTTGTGGATCACCTCAGCTTCCCCACTTATCCCAGTTATATATGTAGTCTCTCTTAATCCCTTTCTTAGCTCAAAGATATTTACAAGGCTGTCCATATCTCAATTGTTTTTATTTGGGACGAGATACATACACACATACACACATATACATATACATATACATATACATATACATACACACACACACACACACACACACACACACACATATATATTCACGAGTTTAATATGATCAAAGTTTTAGTTCTATCTTTGGTGTTTCTTCACTATCATCAAGCCTATTCAGTACCCTAACAAAGTTACTTCAATGGAATACAAGCATTTCTTCACTTCGAGTGAGCATGTTGAGTACCCAGAGGAAGTTTCTTTCTTCACCTCTCCGCACATGAAGCCTCTCTCTTTTAAAACCCCCTTTTTATCAATATGTTGATTGGTATTTTATTGGTGTTTATGTTGCCAAGGTGGAAGAGGGATCCTAACTCATTTATAGGCAAGAGAGGTTTTTCCCTTTGCAGGTGAATCTTATATATACCTCTGAAATTGACATGCTTTCTCTTAGTTTTATCCTTTCCCTTCTGTACTTGATTGGAGCGGCAGGAGAAAACACCATTTAATTATGTCAAAGAAAGAATATCTCAAAATAGATATGGGCATCATAGTTGTTCTTTTTCCATTTTTAATGAATCGTATTTTCCATTTAGACATCATTAAACTTAAAGATTTCAGACCCAAGTGAAGAAGAGGGACCAAAAGTTAAGCATTGTTGACTGTCACAATGCCCTTTAAAAAATTTAACACATTTATTAGAACCAAACAAGACACTTATACACAAGGTATTTTTTATGTACACATATTGAAACAATGCAAATAAACAAGAGACAATAGATGACATAAATAAAAAAAAATAACAACAAAATATAGACAAGGAAATAAATATGTACATGTGTAGAGATGTAGCCTAAGGTTTCTACTAAAACTAATGTTTCAAATCTTTCCCATTAATGGGAAGATATTAAATCCTCCTATATAAGTACTGGAGATGATAAGTATTATGGCTAAGCTTTTCATGGATGGTGAAGGGTTAGATCCACAAGGATTGGACCTTTGTGTGTTTACCTTTCTCTTCATGGGCCTTGTCCCATTTCGATACTAGGTCTCCCACACAAAACTCCTTGTTCCCCGTATATTTGTTTCCAAACCAAAACTTGATATGATTATGGTGAATGAAAAAATTTTCTTTTATCTTATGCCTTTATTCCTTTAATTTGAGAAGAGTCTATATCTTGCTTTGAATGGTTGGGCATGGTTTATGTTGGGAATATTGGGAAAGTTGTAAGGCTTAGAGGTACAAGTTTAGAGGAAGGATAAATTCTTTGACATACATGAGGAAGTAGGGTGAGGTTTTCAAAGAGGGCTTAGGGCTAACACGATCAATCTACAAGGAATTCACTAATGCATTATGACAGTTCCTTTTCTTAGAGTAAATGGTTTGTTGATGATGGGAGTTAACATATTATTTGTAGATTTAACTAATACTTTTCCATAAGGGTAATATTTACATGAGTTATTTAAGATAATACCATTTTCCAATTTAAAGTAATACAATTTTAGTGATGAAAATTAAGTTGCATTGTCAAAAACAAGTGACATGGGAATGCCAAAACTGGAAATGATATTATGCTTGATGAAGTGAATTAATTCCTTCTGGTGTGCTTGTCTTAAAAAAAATGCTTCAACCCATAGAGTAAATTAATGTGTGGAAATTAAGATATATTAGTGCTTATTTGATGAATGTGGAAAAATCTTTCCAATAACATCTAATCCCCATTATTGGAATGGTTCTTCAATGGCAATGGGATGCAATGGGGTGGATGACTTCCCATCGTGGCCAACACATATTTGAAATACATGACACTTACAGGTGTAGTTATGTGAATATTTAAATAGTGTGGGCCAATAATATCTGGTTCGCATCTATTTATGTGTTTTATTATTGCCTACATAGTTCCCACTAACTAACCCATCATGTAGATCCTTTAACACCCTTTTCAGATATTATGGTTCCAATCATCTGAGAAAGACACCATTGTGGTAGTTTTAGAAAAGAACACCATGAAAAGCTAATAAGATAAAGCTTTGATATGAATTTATCTCTTCTATTTAGTCGATGAGTGTGAGGGAAAGGTGACATGATCCAGATATTGTCTTACATCAATGTACTAAGACGTGGTTGTGTTTATACTTATAGGGGTAACTTGATCGATATTGTACATATCAATTTCTTGTTCCCAACCATAAGATTCTTCCTATGGTGAATTAAATAATTTTGTTGCAAGCTGACAGATGTTGTAGCCTTCAATTATGTGAACTGGATTGAATTCTAAATCATGTTCTTGCAAACTTGTCATCCAATTTTCTCTCTTCTCACACAACTCTTGTTGTACAAAGAGTGATCTAACTTCTGGATGAGGAAGAAATATGATAGCATGATTTTTTAAGAGGTAAGACCTGAAGTGCTTCACTACCTTGTAGACTACATATGCTTGTTTATCTATGTGGGGTAATTTAATTCTGATTGCTATAAGATAGCACTCATAAATGAGATTGTTTTTTCATTGCATTGGTTTTCCTATGAATAAAAATAACTACAATAAATGTTTTAGAAGCAAAGGTATACAAAAATAAATCTTCGTTAAAGTCTAGAATATATAATGTTGGGGCATCGACAATCGCTTATTTTTTATGGGAAAAAGAAACCTTTTCCCTCTAGTTTCATTTGTATACCACACCCTTCTTGATCATATCTTGTAGAGGTTTAACATTTTGTGCATAATCAGAGATAAACTTCCAAAGAAAAATAATCATCCCTAAGAAGGATTGCATGACTTTTTTGTTCATGGGAAATGGAATCTGAGCAAATGTCTTGACCCAGTATGGTTCCACTTTAATCCCATTATTTTCTATAATGTGTCCTAATAATTTTCCTTTGGACACATCGAAGATGATTTTCTTTGGATCTAATGATATGACATATTTCCAACACAACTCAAACATTTTCTCTAGATGAGGAAAATGGTCAGATATTTTCTTTGAAAATACGGTAACATCATCCAAGTAAATGATCACACTCTAGAAAGTAAATCTCCTGAAGGCATTGTCCATATCTTGTTGAAAGGTAGCACCTGTATTTATGAGTCTGAACGACATATGCCTAAATGAAAAAGTGACCACTTTTTCTTGAATGTTCTTTTCAACCTGTTGGGATCCACTACTAGAACTTGGTTATATCCTTAAAATACATCGCATAGCGAGAACATATCTAATATGAATATCATCTAGAGTATCTACTCCATAGATGACATGGGATAATTATCTTTATCAGAAGCCTGGTTCAAGATGTGAAAATATACACATAAACATATTTTTCTAGTGTTATTTTGACCGGAACCGAGTTAGAAACCTAGGTATAATAACGAAATTTAAAGATGGTTCAAGCATATAAAAACTTCTTTAGTTCTTTCTGAATCAAGGGTTCAAGCATATGACAAAATTTTCTCAACTTTTGTAGTATTACCAAATGGGGAAGCAACAATATATGAACACAAAAATGGAAATAGCTGTGAATAAATCAACACACCATGATATGAGACAAATGCACAACCATCTTATTAAACATATCAGCAATTAATAGGCATAATATCTTGAGGATCTATTCACTCAAGAAATACAAAAAAAGCCTCCTCTAAGAAAATATGTCAATGCATGTAAAATACTGCCATACAAGTGCCATGAGCCATGATAGTGTAGCTTTAGGGAATAAATGCTGCAGAAATGATATATCAATATATATCTACTGTTATATAGCTAAAATAATGCCAGGAACAGAGATCTAAGCTCCCAAGCACACTTCCAATATAACCCGGGAAGGGTTTCCTGAAATATACAAAAATGCAGAAATACAAATATGGCCCTAGGGCTGAATAATCTATTCAATTGGATAGATGATAGGAGGTGGCTGATCTGATTTGGAAATGTATGAAAAATCCTCCTATATATTCTCCAAATGAGAGGTTGATCCTCTCACTGAAGATCTGTCTCCCCCAACTAGGGCTCCAAACCCTCTACTGCAACTGCACCTAGAAATAATGCAGTTCCTTCAGAAAAATGCATTGTAACTAATATCAACACCTTAGCCTAATGTTGGATGATGAAGTAAAGCTTAGGGGCTCTCCTTGCTGGTCTCCCAATGGAAGGAAACCTTCCTCCAACTAATATCAAGCGAGGAAGTGACCAAAATCAACTCTCCACTGCTGCACCCTGCAACACAACACAATACTCTGCAGAAACTGCACTATACAACAAAGATGTAGCTTGACCTGATGCCAGATAGCGGAAAATGTAGTGCAATGCTCTCCCAAGAGGCCTCTCAAGGAAAGAGGTGGGATTCCCACTCGAGAACACCCTGGTGCTAAACAACACTACAATATTAGCTAAACAGCTGAAGAGAGAAACAAGTCTAAACAGACCATATCAAAATAATAATCTATAACATAACCTCATATGGCTTCCATCCTCTTCCTTATATAAGTTATGAGCATCCTCACCCTTGGCCCCACTCAATTAGGTCACCACCTCCATGCAATCAATCTCCCTCCAAAACTGCATTGTCCCACCATGAATGCCACTCCTCCATAACAACGCTATTTGATTTGGTCAAAGTTGACCCAGTCTTCATGCTCCAGCACCTTTTCACACCTAAGGGTCTTCAATCCAGCTTTTAGATGACCTTCATTCACACTAGGAGTGTATTTTATTCCTACTAAGGAGATTTATGGGTCTCCATACCATCTTATTCTTCTATTTAAGAGAAAAAACAAAATTTAATATTCTAATTAGCTATGTGCTAATTTAGGAATATTACAGTCCTCCCCTCCCAAATTTTGCTTCTCCTCAAGAAAATGCAAGGATAGAATTGAAGAGCCTCTCCTCTTCCTCCTGTATCATCCTCATATGATAAGTTCCTCCAAAGAACAAGATGCTCTCTCATCAATATGTCCTCAAGTTGCTCCTCCCAAGTGTATAAGTATGCCTTTGGTGAAAATTCCAAATGGTTCTCATCATGAACAAGTGGAATATCCATGGGATCAACTATATGTGGTCTAGAGGCCTTCTTGAGGCATGGGATCAGCAAATGATTGGGAACCTTCCTTCCCATGTGAAGCTCCAAACCCCAAGCTATCATCCACAAAAGGTGAGTCACCCTCCATAATGGTAACTCATGAAAATGTTCTTCCACCTTTGGCTTCTACAATGTAGGTGGGCTGCATAATTGAACATGGTAGAAAAAATGGCCTACCCCACGCTATCTCTCTCTCCACTTATGAAAAGTGTAGAGCTACTGCTGATATTGGGCTGCAATAATGTTTCCCTCAAGATATAGAAGGACAACTGGATCTCCAAAGACCCCTCCTCTAGTTTCATGAGCCCAAACCATTCCATACAAAGTGAATGGTACATCATCACCATGTGGTATCCAAATCAAAAAATTGCTGAAGGTTATGTGCAAGTTTGGATGGTACCAATGGTTTCTCTAGTGAATACAACACAATTTTACTAACTGCTAATTTAGAACATCATGTGGCAAGTTTTCTCCCAACAAATTTCTAGTTGTGCATGTTTTCTCATCTACTATGAGGTATTAAATGGCATTATATATCAGCTAAGCATCACAAGAATAACACCATATTTTCCCAAAATCATGCAAAGAAGCGTTATCTCCATCACAAATTTTGTCCTAGAATGACCACGAAACCCAAAGATAATCTTTCCCTCTTGTGGAGAAATGCACTGTACATAGATGGTGAGAAGATGAAAATACTTTATGAATGATCATTAAGTACAAAAATAAATTTCTTACCCTGCATAGTGAGTAGGCTGAAAGTGATTTCCATATATGAGCCCTCCCATGAGAATCTACTCATAAAGGTTTGCAAAATGAAAGGATGCATACTCCCCTTGGAACACCCCATCAATAGAAACATACCCCTAAGTGACAACTTTGTTGGCCTTAGTGATAAGGCTCTTGCCACTCCATGACTCCATTCTTTGACATACCATATGCCAAAGTCATCCACCATCATGTTGCTATGTGTGGTATTCTCCTTCCTATGTGGAAGTACCTCTTGATCCTCCAATGCTAAAGGGTAGCCTCTTTTCACTTTGATTGTGCCATTCCTTTCTCCTGAAACATCCTGCAAAGTATGGGAGAAATACATCCCATACTCTCCCAAGAGTAGCGAAAGCAACAAGAGCTCTTGTTGCCTCCTCACACCTCCATCTTTAAAATCATGAGATGAAAACATGATGATTGACATGAATAAATTCATATCAACAAAATGCACCCAAACTACTTGCTTCCATATGATGCAAGTGCCATGCAATGCCTCAACCCATAACATACCCTTTGACAAAGGATATGTCACATGATGGCCAAACTCTTTCAAGAGTAGCCAACGTAGCCTTGCCTCCTACTGCCCTGTGTCATAGATCTACAAAGTAGATTTCCAGCCTCTTGCTCATCAAAATCACGCATCCAACCAATGGTGAGTGTCTATCATCATGCTAAAAAGTGGTGTCCCTCCAATGGAGAACACCATCCTCCCAAATTAGCTTTCTATCTTTGCATTTCATGGGATGTTGAAATGCAATCTCTTGGATATCTCCAAATGAAGGCCACTCATCAATGACCAAGTTGACCCCATAAGGATCCAAATGATATGTAGGCAAAAAATTCTCATCAAAATGTGAACTGCTCATCAAGAAGTATCCATCATAATAGTGGAAGATGTCATCCATCATAAGATGTCCTCCCTCAACCATATGTCTATCCTCTGCTATACATGTAGAAAGGTCATGGGAATGCTCCAATAATGGTTGGGCCCCCAACCCATCACTACTGCTCAATGAAAATGTTGTTGATCTCCATAATGGTGCATACGATGTCTCCAGATCATGACCAATGTTGAACACACAGTTCTGCATTTCTTTTCTCAAGACATTGTTCACCCCATCGTCCAAAATTATACACTCCAACCCCAAGAGTTGTTTGCAACTCAACAATGATATACTAGGATGAATGTATATCTCCTCCTTGAACAAATCAAGGGACCTCAACGCAGTGATAGTCTGCTGCTCCAAATCAGAAATTTACTTTGACCCTAGGTTATGCAAAGGTATATCCCTAGAATCCTTCATATGATGTGCTGAAATAACAGAAAGTGGAAACACGTGCATACCTCGGTAAATCTTGGGAACATCTTGTACTGCTTAAAATTTTTCCTCCTTCCAGTGTGATGGATTCCCCAACTACTGATGATGATGGTTGCTCTTCTATGGCTACATCAGCGCAGGTACAAGTCTCCCCCTCCTCATGCATCTCCAGAATGGTGCATGGGAATCTAAATGTCAACAGATCAAGACAAATTTGCAAAGGTGAAAGTGTTCTTTCTCCTGATGCAAGTGTTCCAGCAACAAGTGGTGGTGAAGGTCTCTTCTCCTCCGATTTCTTCTTGTCAAACTTCTTGATCAACCTTTGAGTAAACTCTACATATGCAGTCACTCTTTCATGACTCAAATGGTTGAAACACCAAATGTTTTCTTCACCCTCAAGGTGTAGCACTACAATATCAATAGCCTCTCTCTATACTACTGAATGTAGCAGGAGAAATGCATCCAAATTCATTCCCCAAGCTCTTGTTGTACAAGTGGATGACCCATCAAATGTAGGTAGTAGAAATCTATTACTGCAAGGTCTTCCTTCTTCTTTGAGCTAAATGAACTATGGGAGAGTTAGTTTCTCCTTGAAAGCTCTAGGTTGAGACTTATATTCTACAATATACTCACTTAGAATCTAATGATATAAGTGTCCTCCATCTCCATGCCTCTTGTATTCAAAAGAAAATGATATAGCATGTTTCTTTGGAGCTATATGCAATATCGGTTCTTCTTTTTTTCTGATAGGAAGTACATGGACCTTCCTCTTCTTTAAACCCTAGTGTGGTTTCATTGTTTTTATCCATCTTTCTTTGCTTGACCTCCTTGGTGAGGTTCCTCTTAGATCTGAAAAGAGATGAGATGAAACTCATTCCTTCCATCATTCTGATCTCTTTCTCCTTCTCCTTATAGAATAATGGCTGATATCCACAAGATGAACCAAGATTATGCTTTGATACCACTGTAGTATTCCCAAATGGGGAAGAATCAATATATGAACACAAAAATGGAAATAACAGTGAATAAATCAAAACACCATGATATTAGACAAATGTACAACCATCTTATTAAACATATCAGAAATTCATAGGCACAAGATCTTGAGGATCTAGTCACTCAAGCAATAAAAACCAAGCCTCCTCTAAGCAAATATGTCAATGCATGTAAAAATACTTCCATACAAGTGCCATGAGCCATGATAGCACATTTTTAGGACATAATTGCTGCATAAATGATATATCAATATATATCTTCTGTTATATAGCTCAAAAAATGCCGAAAATAGAGATCTAAGCTCCCAAGCACACTTCGAAGATAACCTGGGAAGGGTTTCCTGAAATATACAAAAATGCAGAAATAAAAATATGGCCCTAGGGCTGAATAATCTCTACAACTAGATAGATGATATAAGGTGGCTGATCTAATCTATAAATTTATGAAAACTCCTCCTATAGATTCTCCAAATGAGAGGTTAATCCTCTCACTAAAGATCTATCTCCCCCAACTAGGGCTCCAAACCCTCTACTGCAACTGTACCCATAAATAACGCAGTTCCTTCATAAAAATACATTGTAATTGATAGCATCACCATAGCCTTATAATTTTTGGAGCATTATATTAGCAGCAATATATTTTTATATCTTTCAGCTGCTATTCTCTTTTAGACAGCGCAGTTTCCTGCATTCTTGTATTTCATGTATTAACAAAATTCTAGATATAGGTGTATATTTCCATGGGAGGCTTGTTTGGCCAACTTGAGTGACCTTAGCTCTGATACCACTGTAGTATTCCCAAATGGGGAAGCAACAATATATGAACACAAAAATGGAAATAGTAGTGAATAAATTAGCACACCATGATATGAGAAAAATGTACAACCATCTTATTAAACATATCAAAAATTAATAGGCATAATATCTTAAGGATCTAGTCACTCAAGAAATACAAAACAAGCCTTCTCTAAGAAAATATGGTCAACGCATGTAAAAATACTACCATACAAGTGCCATGAGCCAAGACAACGCAGTTTTAGGGCATAACTACTACATAAATGATATATCAATATATGTTTGATGTTATATAGCTCAAACAATGCCGAGAACAGAGATCTAAGCTCCTAAGCACACTTCCAAGATAACCCAGGAAGGGTTTCCTGAAATATACAAAAATGCAAAAATACAAATATGGTCATAGGGCTGAATAATATCTGCAACTGGATAGATGATAGGAGGTGGCTGATCTGATCTGGAAATTTATGAAAAATCCTCCAATAGATCTCTAAATGAAAGGAAGATCCCTTTCACTAGAAAACCATCTCTCCAAATGGTGTGCCAAACCTCCCTGCAACTCCTCCTACAGAAATAACACAGATCTGGAAGTAAACTGCGTTGTAGGGATAAAAATATGGTTGGTCTGATGACAAGATTTAAAAATATGCACAAGGGACTTCCTTACTGTCCTCCCAATGGAAAGGAAGCCTTCTCCACTGAAAATAAGCAGTGAAATGACCCGAATCTATTCTCCACTACTGCAACTTGAAAAAAAACTCAACCCTCAATAGGATCTGCGTTGTACTTGTTATTTAGCTGAGATTGAGTGTTGTTTAGAACTGGGTGTTCCTTATCGGGAATCCCACCTCTTCCATTAAGAAGCTCTTGGAGGAGTCTTGTACTACCTTTTCCACTATCAGGCTTAAGGCCAAGCTTCATCTTTCATTTACAGTGTAGAACCTGTTGAGGGTTGAGTTGTTTTGCAGGTTGCGGTAGTGGAGTCTAGATCTGGGTCATTTCATTGCTTATTTTCAGTGGAGAAGGCTTCCTTTCTATTGGGAGGACAGTAAGGAAGGCCCTTGTGCACATTTTCAGATCTTCGCATCAGGCCAACCATATTTTTATACCTACAATGCAGTTTACTTCCAGATCTGCGTTAATTTTGTAGGAGTTGCAGGGAGGTTTCGCACACCATTTGGAGTGTATATTTTTGGAGGATAGGATGAGTATTGTCCTAAAAAATGCAATGTAGAACTATGTGTTCAACATTGAGCATGATCTTGGGACAACAGATGCACTATCATGGAGATCAGAAGCATTTTCATTGAGCAGTAGTGTTGAGTTGGGGGCCCAACCATTATTGGAGTATTCCAATGACCTTTCTACATGTATAGCAGAGGATAGGCAGATGATTGAGGGAGGAAATCTTATGATGGATGACATCTTCGATTATTATGATGGACACTTCTTGATGAGCACTTCACATTTTGATGAGAAGTTTTTTCCTACAACTTATTTGGATCCTTATGGGGTCAACTTGGTCATTGATGAGTGGTCTTCATTTGGAGATCTCTAGGAGATTGCATTTCAATATCCTATGAAATGAAAAGATAGAAATCTGAATTTGGAGGATGGTATTCTCCATTGGAGGGATACCAATTTTGAGCATGATGATAGACACTCACCATTGGTTGGATGGGTGATGTTGATGAGAAAGAGGGTGGAAAGCCACTTGCATATCTATGACATGAAGTAGCAGGAGGCAAGGCTGCGTTGGCTACTCTTGAAAGATTTTGGTCAACATGTACCACATTCTATTTCAAAGAGTATGTTGGTGTTTGGGATTTGGCATGGCACTTGCATCATATGGCAGCAGGGAGTTTGGGTGCATTATGTTGATATGGCATTCTTCATGTCAATCATCATGTTTTCACCTCATGATTTGTATGATGGAGGTGTGAAGAGGTAGCAAAAGCTATTGTTGCTTTGGCTACTCTTGGGAGAGTATGGGCTGATTTTCTCCCATACTTTGCATGATGTTGCAGGGGTAGATGGGGGTGGCACAAGCATGGTGCAAAGGGGCTACTCCTTAGCTTTGGAGGTACTTCCACCTTGGAAGAAATCTCCCACATATAACAACATTATGGTAGATGACTTTGGCATTTGGCATTCAAAGAATGGAGCTATGAGATGACAGGGGCCTTATTACAAAGGCCAACAACGCTGTCACTTGGGAGCTTGGATTTGTTAATGGAGTGTTCCCAGAATCACTACACTTATGATGCACTTGATGGAAAATTAGGATATGAGAGTGATGGAGTAGTGGATGGAGACATCTATTACCAAGATATGATCTTCTTGACTTGGATTTCCAAGCATAAGAAGAAAGTTTTTCATGCAACACATGGTTCATACCTCTTTATGGGAGTATGTCATACCACTATTGGGGGCTCATTCATGGATCTCATTATCAGCCTACTCTCAATACATGGTAATAATTGTGGTTTTGCACTTATTGATTATCTAACATAGTATTTTCATTCTCTTACCATCTCTATACAGTGCATTGCTCCACAAGAGGGAAAGCCTCTATTTGGGCTTCATGGTCATTTTGGGACCAACACCAGTGATGGGGATAACCATATCTTGTATGGCTTTGGGAAAGTTTTGTACTATTCTTTGTATGCTCAGTTGATAAACAATGTCATTTACTATTTTCTAGTAGATGAGATGACATGCACAATTAGAAACTTGTGGGGAGATAAATTTCCATGCTATATTTTGAAACATCAGTTAGAAAAATTGTGTTGTGACCACTTGGGAAACTGTTGGTACCTTCTAGAACTACATGAAACCTTTAGCACTTTTCTCAATTTTGTTCCATATGATGATAATTTCATAGTCATTTTATATGGGATGATTTGGAAAGAACCAAAGAGTGGATCTTTGAGGATCCAAGTGCCTTTTTGCTTCATGAAGGCAACATTATTGCAACCCAAATTCAATAGCAGCTCTACAATTATCATAAGTGGAGAGAGAGATAGTGTGGGATGGAAAATTTAATCCATCATGTTCATCTATGCAGCCCACATAATTTGCAGGAGCCTAAGGTGGAGGAGATCTTTCATGAGTTTCCATGTTGGAGGGTGACTCATTTTGTATGGATGATAGCTTGGGGATGGGAGCTTCACATGGGAATGATGGTTCCCAATATATTTCAGATTCCATGCCTAAAGAAGGCCTCTATACCACATATAATTTCTTCCATGGATATCCCACTTGTTCATGATGAGAGCCATTTGGAATTTTCACCAAAGGTATACTTATACACTTGGGAGGAGTAGCTTGAGGACAATTTGATAAGAAGGCATCTTGTTCATTGGAGGAACTAATCATCTGAGGATGAAACAAGAGGAAGAGGAGAGGCTCTTCAGTTCTATCCTTGCAGTTTCTTGAGGACAAGCAACATTTGAGAGGGGAGGATTGTAATATTCCTAAAATTAGCACACAGCTAATTGGAATATTAAAATTTTGATTTTTCTCTTAGATAGAGGAATAAGACGGTATGGAGACCCATAAATCTCCTTAGTAGGAATAAAATACACTCCTAGTGTGAATGGAGGTCATATAAAGCTGGATTGAAGACCCTTAGGTGTGAAAAAGGGCCGGAGCATGAAGACTAGGTCAACTTTGACCAAATCAAACGATGTTGTTATGGAGGAGTGGCATTTATGGCGGGACAATGCAGTTTTGGAGGGATATTGAATGCATGGAGGTGGTGACCTAATTGAGTGGCTCCAAGGGTGAGGAAGCTCATAACTTATATAAGGAAGAGGATGGAAGCCATATGAGGATGTGTTTTAGATTATTATTTTGATATGGTCTGTTTAAACTTGTTTCTCTATTCAATTGTTTAGCAAAGATTGCAGTGTTGTTTAGCACAGGGTGTTCTCAAGCAGGAATCCCACCTCTTTCCTTGAGAGGCCTCTTGGGATAGTATTTCAATACATTTTACACTATCCAGCATCAGGCCAAGCTACATCTTTGTTCTACAACTTACTTTCTGCAGGAAGTTGTGTTGTGTTGCAGGGTGCAGTAGTGGAGGGTTGAGAAACTCAACTTCTGAGCTTGTTTTCCAGTGGAGGGAGTAGCCCTTCATCCGGGAGGCTTGTGAGGGAGATTATTGAACCTCATTTCATCATCCAACAATAGTTTAAGGCACTGATATCAATTACAATGCATTTTTCTGAAGGAATTGCGTTATTTCAGTGTGCAGTTGAAGTAGGGGGTTTGGAGCCCTAGTTGGGGAAGATATATTTTCAGTGAGGGGATCAGCCTCTCATTTGAAGAATATATAGGAGGATTTTTCATACATTTATAGATAAAATCAACAACCTCCTATCATCTATCTAGTTGTAGAGATTATTTAGCCCTAGGGCCATATTTGTATTTCTACATTTTTGTATTTCAGGAAACCCCTTCTGGGTTATCTTGGAATTGTGCTTGGGAGCTTAGATATTTGTTCCCACCATTGTTTAACCTACATAAAATCAGATCCATATTGATATATCATTATGTAGTAGTTATTCCCTCAAACTATGCTATCTTAGCTTAGGGCATTTGTATGGCAGCTATTTCTCATGTATTGACATATTTGTTTAGAGGAGGCTTGTTTTGTATTGCTTGAGTGACTTGATCCTCAAGATCATGTGCCTATCATTAGGGGAATTTTGAGGTCTAAAATGGGCCTCCTAAGAAAAATGTACAACAAAAATAAACTTTATAACAACCAATAGGATTCAAGATGATGATGTCAACCATGGGGGATGATTTACCATTTTTAAATAAAAGGGTAAAAATATTAAAAAATAATAAAATAATAAAACTACTTTTTCAACTCGTATTTTCAACTTATCTCCCACAATTTTTACTCAAATTTCGAGTGGGAGTACTCGTTGGATGCAAAATTTAATTCCTCATCCAAGGAGTACCCATGTTTCATACTTTCAATGAACCCTGCTACATGAAAAATGGGAAATACATAAAAAAACGTGATTACAATCATGTTTTTTTTATGTTTCTGAATTTTCAGTGTAGTAATTAATATGAATGCAGCATGAAGGTACTCCCCCCTTGGATGAAGATTAAATTTCGCATCAACGAGTACTCCGCTCAAAATTTGATTAAAAACTTGGGAGATGGAAGTTGAAAATATGAGTTGAAAAAGTAGTTTTTTCATTTTTCCCTCTAAAATTTGATGATGTCATCAAATCTTATTTGATTTTTTCCACTATTATTTTATAATTTCTTTAGGAGGCCCATTTTAGACCTCAAAATTCCCCTAATGTATTTTCTGATATGTTTAATAGGATGGTTGTACATTTGTATCATATCATGGTGTGTTGATTTATTCTCTGCTAATTCTAGTTTTGTGTTCATATATTGTTGCTTCCCCATTTGAGAATATTATAGTGGGGATCTCAGCCATTATACTATCAAGCGAATAAGAAGAAGGAGAAAGAGATCATAATGATGGAAAGAATGAGTTTTATCTCATCTCTTTTCAGATCTAAGAGGGACCTCACCAACGAGGTCAAGCAAAGAAATGGAGAGTTGGTTTTCTAGTGAAAGGGATCTGCCTTTCATTTAGAGGATCTGTTTGTGCTCAACCTAGTGTTCCTAAATTGAGTTCATTAATTGTCAACCAGGGTTGGTAAACTGCTGAAGTGTGGTGCACTATATGTGCCTAGGTATTTGTTTCTCACTACGTTGTGTTTAGTGTTTTATGATGTTTTTGGTTTTATGGTTTTATGTTTGAAAAGAGAAAGAACTAAGTGTTGGTGAAAATAAGCTATTGGTTATTTAAAACAAAACAAAGCCTAAATCATGGATGAAAAACAACAAATGCAAAACTTGATAATGACTTCATTGCAAGAAAATAAATCACAACATGAGCTTGAACTTATCCAATTCATTCATTAAAGGTGTGTTGTAAGAGCTTGAGAAATGGACAAGTTAAGTGTAAATGAAGTTCTCCTAAATAAACAATCAACTCACAATATTACAAAATGATTATTTGTAACACAGTAAGGTTTATATTCTAGATTAACCTATGATGTTGAAGTTACCCTATTCTGCAACTTGACTTATCACTTTTAGGCCTTATTTATAAGTTTTGAGGTTTTCTAAAATGATACTTGGGAAAAAGGCTATAAGTGAGTCTGTAAAAGATTTGCAGAGTGATCAAAGCCTTAAACTGATATTACTGACCCCTGTTCATGTGATGATGTATCAATATAAATTCAGAACAAAAGTAAGTTGTAAATAATGAAGGCCGAGAGACTAATTTTGACAACTAGCACTACTTGAAACACAATGGATAACACTAGGCTAAAAAGCGGTTTATCAATTTTAAAATGTAGTGACTACACTTAAACTAGAATGCCATTAATCTTTCTTGAAACAAAATGAACTGAGACTGAACTAGAGTGCTTCTAATCTACTTGAAGTATAGTGAATAGAGTTAAACTAAAATGCCATTATCAAACTGGAAATGTAGTGACAGAGCTGAACTAAATGCAATCAACCTCCGGAGTGCTATAACTAAATTAACATGCAACTAGTCTATGGAATTCTACAGCCCATCTCATTCAATAGGAATGATATTTTGGAAGAGTTTGTAAAACAAGTCTGGATGTATTATTCAATGCAATTGAACATAAACATAAGATTGAAAGCAAATACAACTAGAATCTAAGACACCACAGCTGTTTCTTATTCATTGTTAATGATGTTTTGGAAGAGTTTGTAAGAGTAAGACCGGCTGTGACACTTAGTGTAAACAAGCATAAATCATAAAATTTGAAAGGAAATGCAACTAAAACCTACAATACCACAGCTATGCCTTATTCATCGTGATGATATTTTTGAAGAGTTTATAAGAGTAAGTCTAGCTGTGATAATTAATGTAAACAAGTATGAACATAAACTTCAGAAACTTGCCTAAGCTAGAAATGAAAACGAGACTAAAATACTTATCTAAACCGTATAAACAAGGCTGCTCAGGTAGCAGGGGCCCTCTACCACCGGAGTAGCACGAAATCTACTTCAAAATTGACTCAACACTTTCAAGGAAATGATGCTTCTTTCATTAAAGAGAAATTACTTCAAAAACAGAGTGTTTTCGGACTTCTGAAATCTAGCAATCAACCACAAAATCTAACCTTGTCCCTCAGTTTCCCGAGCCATATTTGTAACAAATTTACATAACTGTCTTGAGATAACCTAGGGATAATTGTCTTTCCAAATAAAAACCAAACTAGGACTTTGATGGTGGTCACGTAATATAATTAAGGACATCTGGATTGTCCTTGTCCTATTAGGAGTCTCTCTCCTAGTTTGAGTTCCCACGTACATAACCGCCTACAGAATTCCGTTCAAACTTCGTGGAGAGCAAAAAATGATGAGGGAATGATGTGGAATACGACCATATGTGTTTTCCTCTGAGATGATGCCTAGAACCTGCGTAGACGTGAAGACAGCTGCAGAATCGACAACTAGCTACAGAATGTCTGCATTCTGTAGCTAGATCTAGTTCAAAAAGTACTACAATGACAAAATCATAAAAACATAGCAATTTAGTCATGATATATATTCTTAAAGCAATTTTAACCAATTCTACTGATCATTTGAGCCTGTGATTAATAATGGACAAAGGAAATGGAGTGGAATGTGGTGGAAGAAAGAACATCTTTGGAGCTCAACATACCCCCACTACTAGATTCTTGCATGTCCTCATGCAACTATTCCATGAACTCTAAGACCTTTGCAAGGACATCCAACCCTCTTCTTCTGCTTTGCCTGGCAGTCAAAGGCCTTCTGGGCTTCCTTATGACTAACTTGAATCTCAAATTTGTGAGTGCCCTGGTTAACTTTTTATTTCTCTTCTTCAATTTTTCACTGGCCTTGTGTAACTTTTGCATTTGTAGAGACAGAGTTGAATTCATATCAGTTTTCAGTTTAACTTGCTCTCTCATAATTTCATTCTCATTCTTGATATGTCTGTTGAGTATTTCTAACTCATATTTATCCCTCCTTAGGATATCAACTGCAGATTTTGGTGGACTAGGAGTTCTGTCTCTTCCTTCTGAAGCTCTTTTCTCTAATGTCTCAACATAGTTGTAAATTTCTTGTTGTGCAGGGTCTATTTTAGGAGCTCCTTCATCAAAATCCTCCTCAGTAGGTGTTTCTTCATCCTCTATGTTTATGACTCCAGTTTGTTTAACCTTTGTTTTCTTTAGTATCCCTCTAAGTCTGTGGCTCCTTCTCGGTTGAGATGGCCCTTCTCCTTTCTCTCTGGCAAATTTTCTTATTATCCTCTCTTTCTTAAGATGCTTCTTAATCTGAGTCAATTTCTCAGAAATCATTTCTTCACTGCTTTCAAGTATTGTTTTACCAGTTTAAGTTTTGGAGGTTTTCCATTTTTTGCTTCTTTTTGTAGGTTTTTCTTCAGGTGGAGGTTCCTTGGGTTCTTCAAAGTGATTTCTCACTAAGAAATCTTCCCAATTATCTCCCATTTTGCTCAAATGATGTTCAATCAAAATTTTGACTAAACCATGGTGGTATAAGGTTGTTTCCAGAAATTGAATTCTCTTTTGAACACTTGAGGCCATTTTCTTTAAACTATGAAGCAAGAAAAAGGGAAAATTGAGTTCTTCTTCTAGGAAATGCATTATCAACCGAATATGATAAACATAGAAAGTACCATATCTTCCTTCACAAGTGATGAATTTTTGCAAGATAAGCAACATGTTCCTCCATTTTTTCTTTAGTGCAGAGCTAGGGATACCCTTTTTAAAAATGGTGACATCCATACCTGGTGACTTGAGTATCTGCTTCCATGCTTCATTATGAAATTCTTTATTCTTGAACCACCTTTCTCCTTGTCTGGGAAATTTGGTTGCTTCTGCAATGAAGGCTTCAGTAATGGTGAATTTGATATCTCCTATCTCGACCTCAGCTCCGTTGAAGGATCTTGCAAACGTTTTGGTCACCTCTTTGTGAAACCCACTGAATTTTTCAAAGAATTGCAACCACCCTGCTTGTTGTAACATTTCTCTGACTTGAGGATAACCCTCCAAGTACTTAGTTCCCACCGGTTCTGTCCTCACTATGAGACCCATCACTTCTCTTTCCAACCTTCAAATTGTTGCTCCTCTATTCACGGTGACAATGGCTATTACAAGGATGTTTTTACCCCACAGACGTTTCCTCTGTTTTACAGATTGAAATGGTTAAGAGTTGGCTACGGGAAAGAATGATATGGAGTGATTGCGGAATGAATATAATGAGGTGAGGATGATGTATATGAGTTGAAAGATATCACAGAAGAAAAGACCGCGGAGATATTTTGTAACAAATTCAAAATCATCATTAAATGCTTTGGCCTAGTGACGTGACTAATCCAATCACTTCAGCACTTTAACCGTTTAGATTTTTAAATGATGATCGGATATGGGATTTGAAATGGTGGAATAGAAGGAGTTTTATCCAAAGTTTTTGCGGGAGGTTTGTTAGGCATGATCAATAAAATTAATTAAAACAACTTTTTGAATTATTCATAACTTAACTATACTAAAATATTTCATGATATGTCATTATAATCAGAACTTTTACCTTTGCCTTTCCTCTGATTTTTTTTTTTTTTTGTTCTTCATATGCTTTGTTCTCTCCTGGAAATCATTAATTTTTGAGTCTTCATAACCTTCTTGATTTTTCTTGTTGTCATGAATATGCAGGATCATTTTATTGCAGATCAGGTGATTACTAGACAGTGCCTTCAGGATCTATGGCTGCAGAATGTCTGAATGGCTTCAGAATGTCTGATTGATTGCAGAATGTACATGTAGAGAACTTGAAACATGAAATGGAATGGTTTGGAGCATGAGTGGAATGTTGTATGGAATGAGTGAAGATGGATAATGAAATATGATGTAATGGAATATGAATGAAGTAAATAATGGAGTGGAATGGATCACAACTTATGAAATGGAGTGAAGTATGAGAAGTGGCCTGCAATTCATGATATGTATTATTCAATTGCAGAAAAACATCAAACTTAAAAAAAAGTCTGGAATGGAAATGAGGTGGACCATGGAGTGAAATGAATGAAGTGTGTATGAATGAATGAAATGGAGTATGGATGAATGAATGAAATGAAGTATGGATGAATGAAATGAAATGGACCATAAGTGAAATGGATCTGCACGATCTGCACTTATGATTTTGTAACAACTGCTTGCAAAAAAACAAATTTGAAAAGCTAAAGTGTCAGAAAGATTCTGATTTTCACTCTACCTTTTCTGTATAAACATGCTAATCAGTGATTAGTTTTCATGTTTATACTTTTTTTTTTCAATAAAATGACTTCAGAAAATTCAATTAAGTTGATGAAGAAGAAATATTCTTCTTCATTAACTTCACATCACTGTTTTCCTGGAACTTCTTGACAAATTCTTCTCTTGAAAGTGGCTTATGATACAGCTTCAATCTATGACCATTCACAAGAAAAGTGACCTCTTCTTCATCTATTGTCCTGAATTTTATTGCTCCATTGTCAAAAAATTTCACAATTTCATATGGCCCAAGCCAATGTGTTTGGAATTTACCTTGAAAATCTTTGAACTTTGAATCAAACAAGAGAGCCCAGTCACCTTCTTTGAACTTATTTTCCTTGATGTACTTATCATGCCATCTAGTCCTTTTCTGTTGGACTATACTTTTTTTCTGAACTGCATCTTGTCTGATCTCATCCAATTCATTAATCTGCTCCAATCTGTGCTTTTGTGCCTCTGTTAGATCAAGTCCTAGCTGAACTGCCATTTTGAAAGTTTGAATCTGGAACTCTATGGGAAAAAAAACTTGCTTTCCATAAACAAGTTCATAAGGAGTATGACCTGTTGTGCTTCTCCATGTAGTTCTATAGGCCCATAAGGCTTCAGGAAGCCTATCTGCCCAATCTCTTCTATGTAAATGAACAATCTTTGTTAGGATCCCTTCAATGACCTTATTAGTAGATTCCACTTGGCCATTTGCTTGTGGATGATAGGGAGTAGATTTTCTGTGTCTGATTTTGTACCTCTCCATCATTTGTTCCACTAGCCTTGATGTGAATTGAGCTCCTTGATCTGTAACAATTTCCCTTGGGACATCAAAACGAGTAAAAATATCCTCAAAAAGAAAAGTAACTACAGATGCTTCATTAGCAAAAAGTAATGGCTTGGCCTCTACCCATTTGGTAACATAATCAGTGCAAACTAATATATATCTCTTTTGTCTTGATGGAGGACTAATGGGTCCTACAAAATCCAAAGCCCATTTTTCAAAAGGTTCAATATGTACCTGAGGTTGTAATGGCATCTCACCTGAAGGAGAAGGTTTCCCTACCCTTTGGCAACTGTCACACCTTTTGACATATTCTTTAGCATCTTTAAACAAGGATGGCCAATAATATCCTAAATGAAGGATCTTATAGGTTGTCCTCTTATCAGCAAAGTGTCCGCCACAAGGTTCATCATGACATGCTTTGAGAATCTCAGGCATCTCATCTTCCCGAACACATCTCCTAATGATCAAATCTGGACCTGTCTTGTACAACTCATTAACAACCCATGAATATTTTGCACTGTCATAAATGATTTTTCTTTTATCTCTTGCATTCATTATTGAAGGAAATTTTCCTGAAACTAAATAATTAGCAATGTCAACAAACCAAGGAGTTTGGGTAGAAATTGCAAAAAGATATTCATCAGGAAATTGATCTTCAACTGGAGTGTCATATTTGATGTTTTGGAGTCTAGATAGGAAATCAGCTACTGTGTTTTGTTTTCCAGGCCTATCTAGAATGGTAATGTTGAATTCTTGTAAAAGCGATAACCATCTTATGACTCTGCCATTAGTAATTGATTTGTTCATTAAATATCTAATTACAGAGTGATCTGTGTGAACAAAGTTTCATAGCCTATTATATAGTGTCTGAATTTGTTTATGGCATGAACAACAGCTAAAAACTCTTTCTCAGTTACAGTATAGTTTAACTCTGAAGGATTCAAATTTTTACTGGTATAGTAGATGGCATAAGGAATCAGGTCTTTTTGTCCCAATACTGCTCCTAGAGCTGTATCAAAGGCATTTGTTGAAATATGAAAAGGTAGCTTCCAGTTAGGTCCCCTTAAAATAGGTGCTTCAGAAATTTTTGTTTTCAGGGTCTCAAAGGCTAACTGGCAGTCAGAACTCCATTTGAATTCACAGTCTTTGGTAAGTAATTTGAAGAGTGGAGATGTTATCTTGGTGAAGTTTTCTATAAATCTTCGATAATAGCCTGTAAATCCTAGAAAACTCCTAACATATTTTTGACAACTTGGAATAGATAAGTTAGAGATGACTTCAACTTTTGACTCATCAACTCTAATCCCATCCCCTGAAATGTGATGTCCTAAAACAATTCCTTCAATAAACATCATAAAACACTTCTCATGACTAAGTGAAATATTTGCTTCTTTACATATTTTTAAAACTTTTTCCAAGTTTGCTAAGGCTTCTTCAAATGTGTTTCCATAAACTGTGAAATCATCCATATATACCTCTACACAATCATGTATTAGATCTAAAAAGATTCCTAATACTTCCCTTTGAAATGTTGCAGGTGCATTGCATAATCCAAATGGAAATACTCGGTAAGCATAGGTACCCCAAGGACAGGTAAATGTGGTTTTGTCTTGATCCTCAAGTGCTACTTGAATTTGATTATAACCACTAAACCCATCTAGAAATGAGAAGTACTTTTTGCCAGCTAAGGTATCTAACACATGATCTATGAAAGGTAGGGGAAAATGATCTTTAAGAGTAGCTTTGTTTAATTCTTGGTAGTCAATACATACCCTCCATTTACCATTTTTCTTTGGCACAATTACCAAAGGAGAAACCCACTGACTATCTGAAATAGGATAGATAAAGTTGACATTCAACAATTTATGCAATTCTTCTTTAACAATCTCCCTAAGATTTGGATTCATCCGTCTTTGAGGTTGTCTGATTGGTTTACAATTTTCATCTATGTAGATGTGATGAGTGCAAGTCTTGGGGCTTATCCCTTTCATATCAGTGTACTCCCATGCATATGCAGAAGAATGTCTCTGTAAGATCTTGACTAGCCCTTCTTGTTGAGATTTTTCTAGGTTCTTGTTTATGTTTAAAGTTTTGCCTAGAAATATCTCAATTATAGAGCTGCCAAATTTATCCATAGAATAAAGAGACATCTGTCTTGATGAAAAAAACTCAATGTTGGATTCTTCTTGAAATTGTTCATGTTTGTATTCCGAAGAGGATTCAAAGTTTTCTAAAGTATTCAAAATTTGACTATCTTCACTAATTTCTGAAATTGTGAAGAGAGGTTGTAAGTCTTCTTCATCCTCTATCCATTGAGTATCATCTAAATATGTAATTGTCCTTGCTGGAGGATACAAAGTGAATTTCTTAGTTGAACTACCATCAGAGATGTACATATCACCGGATCTACAACTAATGAAAGCATCAGCTGTAGCTAACCAAGGTCTTCCTAATATAATAGGGTGTCCTCCTAGATTATTCTTAGGAGTTAGGATCATGAAATCCACCGGGTACTCCCAAGAATCTAGGGACACTGGAATGTCTTCTATTACCCCATCAGGTTTAATCACAGATCTGTCTGCTAATTGTAATAATGTGGGTGTAAAGAGAAGATTAGGAAGTTTCAGTTTATCCATGATTTGTCTACTCATGATATTGATTGTTGCTCCTAAATCAATGAGTGTGTTTTGGATCTCAATTCCATTGATGTGAATTTTAACAACTGGATTTCCTGGGTCTAGATACTTTGGAATATCAATCTTACCCATCATGATATCTGCTATTTTTCCTGCCAGTTGAATTTTCTTTGTCTCTCTTATTCTTTTTCCTGTTTTCTTCATGCTCAACTCCTTTATTGTCTTTGCTAAGATTGGAATTTCCTTGATAGCTTGCAATAATGGGATCTTAATACAAACATTTCTCGGCTCATCTAGGAAATCATAATTAGGCACCATAATTTGTTTTTCTACACCTCTATCAATTTGTAATCTTTCTGGAAAGGGAGGTGTAGAAGTGGATGTTGATGGCTGCTCTAATATAGGAGTTGAAATGATTGGTTCTTTTTGTTTTGATTTTTCAATGTTTGGGTCCTGAAAAGATGTGTCTTCTTCAAGACTTTTATTTTCCCGTAGAGAATCTTCCTCAGAGTTGTCTTGTTCTTGTATGATCACAGAAGGTTTCCTCTTTTCAAGTATTCTTCTAGACCTAAGTTGAACATCACTAAGGTCTAGAGGAGTAATTAAATAAGTTGGAAACTGTTGGCCTTCTATCATGTATGTATTCTGAGGATTTTTATTGTTGGGGTTTGGTATGGGTTGAGCAGGAAACTGATTTGATTTCTGAGGAAATGGTAATGGAAGTGGTTGATTTTGATGTTGTGGGTTCTAAGGATTCTGTTGAGGATTTTTTTGAGGACTTTGAGGAGAAAAATGTGGGTATGGTGGATAGGATGGTGGATACTGATAGTATTGAGAGTATCTTCCATAGGGATTTTGTGCTCCTTGTGCCCAAGCTTGAGATTGATTTTGAAATTGGGGCCAAGGTTGCTACCAAGAATTCCAATTTAGTGGAGGTTGATTATACAATTGATCATGGAATCCTTGTGTTTGAGGTCCTTGCCAAGGCCTTCTAGAGACAAAATTGAGAGATTATGTGGAATTTGTAGGAGTTTCCTCTTGAAAGACAGCTTTAAGACCAGGAAGTGAAGGACATCTCTTGGTTTCATGTTTTTCTGAACAAATTACACAAGTCTCTACAACTTTTGCATCCAAAGGACATTCTCTCAAGGCATGCTTCTTTCTACATTTGGGACAAAAGATTGCTAAGGCATCAGATTCAACTTTTTGCTTGTTTTGTAACTTAAGGGTGTCTATTTGTTCACTAAGACTCCCTAAGATGTTAGATTTGAATTCATCAAGCATATGCCCTATCTCTGCCCTACTCACTGTCCCAGAAGTAGACTTACTTACCCTTGCAAGAGCAGGGTCTCTTGGACCTTTTACAGTTTTGGATTTCCCTCTTGAAAGGTTGATACATAACTCAGATATTTCAAGTAATGTGAGCTGAGATATATCCCCTTTTCCCATCATGTTAAGAATATCCAACCATTCATCCCTAATTGTCTTCAACAAGAGAGCTTTTAAGGTGTCTTGGTCTAAGTTCTCCATTTTTTCTCTTTTGATGTTGTAATGAAATCTCTCCAACAAATCTTCCAGGTTTTCATATTCTTTTTGTAACATATTAAACACTTCTTCCTTATGATTGATTGGCATACAATAATCCAAATACCTCTCTAGAAATGCTTGTTTCATATCTTCCCATGTTCTAATAGAACTGTTGATCAAACTAATAAACCACTTCAATGTTGCTCCTTTCAATGTTGAAAGAAATAGTTTAAGTTTTTGAGCATCTTGTAAGTAGTCATAAGTTCTACATAGGACTTCAAATTAAAATAAGAAGGTTTCAGGATCTTTGGTTTTAAGTCCATAGAAGTTTGGAAGGACAGAGGGTGAAATGTTTTTCATAGTTGTATTGGTTTCTTCATCTACTATAGGAAACCCAAAAGAGCTTCCCATTTCTCTTCTACCTCTTCCTCTACCTCCTTCTCCTTCTGCACCTCTACCTCCTTCTCCTCTACCTCTACCTCTACCCCCTCCAAATAATGTGTGTTATCCATTAAAGACTCCTCCTCCCCCTTCTTCTGCCATAGTTGATTCTTCTGTGGAAGTGGAAAAGTTTGTATCTCTAGCAAGGGTCCTTGAATCTTCTCCTAAGACAGGTTCAGTGGATGAAGTGGAAGGTATTTCTAATGGAATATCTGATCTTAAGTCTTCTGGAAGTCTAGGATCAGTAAAGGATGGAATGTGGGTCTGAGTTGTAGGTGTGCTAGCTCTTGGTCTAGGTGAAGCAAGTGGTGTTCTAGGAATCAAACTTCTGCTTCTGCTTCTTATGAATATACCTCTTGAGTCTCTCTCTCTACGCATATCATTGTTTTTGGAAGTTAAGAAACAAGGCTACCTAGTTACACTTCCCCGACAACGGCGCCAAAATGTTTGTGCTCAACCTAGTGTTCCTAAATTGAGTTCATTAATTGTCAACCAGGGTTGGTAAACTGCTAAAGTGTGGTGCACTATATGTGCCTAGGTATTTGTTTCTCACTACATTGTGTTTAGTGTTTTATGATTTTTTTGGTTTTATGGTTTTATGTTTGAAAAGGGAAAGAACTAAGTGCTGGTGAAAAGAAGCTATTGGTTATTTAAAACAGAACAAAGCCTAAACTATGGATGACAAACAACAAATGCAAAGCTTGATAATGAATTCATTGCAAGAAAATAAATCACAACATGAGCTTGAAATTATCCAATTCATTCATTAAAGGTGTGTTGGAAGAGCTTGAGAAATGGACAAGTTAAGTGTAAATGAAGTTCTCCTAAATAAACAATCAACTCACAATATTACAAAATGATTATTTGTAACACAGTAAGGTTTATATTCTAGATTAACCTATGATGTTGAAGTTACCCTATTCTGCAACTTGACTTATCACTTTTAGGCCTTATTTATAAGTTTTGAGGTTTTCTAAAATGATACTTGGGAAAAAGGCTATAAGTGAGTCTGTAAAAGATTTGCAGAGTGATCAAAGCCTTAAACTGATATTACTGACCCCTGTTCATGTGATGATGTATCAATATAAATTCAGAACAAAAGTAAGTTGTAAATAATGAAGGCCGAGAGACTAATTTTGACAACTAGCACTACTTGAAACACAATGGATAACACTAGGCTAGAAAGCGGTCTATCAATTTTAAAATGCAGTGACTACACTTAAACTAGAATGCCATTAATATTTTCTTGAAACAAAATGAACTTAGACTGAACTAGAGTGCTTCTAATCTACTTGAAGTACAGTGAACAGAGTTAAACTAAAATGCCATTATCAAACCGGAAATGTAGTGACAGAGCTGAACTAAATGCAATCAACCTCCAGAGTGCTATAACTAAATTAACATGCAACTAGTCTATGGAATTCTACAGCCCATCTCGTTCAATAGGAATGATATTTTGGAAGAGTTTGTAAAACAAGTCTGGTTGTATTATTCAATGCAATTGAACATAAACATAAGATTGAAAGAAAATACAACTAGAATCTAAGACACCACAGCTGTTTCTTATTCATTGTTAATGATGTTTTGGAAGAGTTTGTAAGAGTAAGATCGGCTGTGACACTTAGTGTAAACAAGCATAAATCATGAAATTCGAAAGGAAATGAAACTAAAACCTACAATACCACAGCTATGCCTTATTCATCGTGATTATATTTTGGAAGAGTTTATAAGAGTAAGTCTAGCTGTGATAATTAATGTAAACAAGTATGAACATAAACTTCAGAAACTTGCCTAAGCTAGAAATGAAAACGAGACTAAAATACTTATCTAAACCGTATAAACAAGGCTGCTCAGGTAGCAGGGGCCCTCTACCACCGGAGTAGCATGAAATCTACTTCAAAATTGACTCAACGCTTTCAAGGAAATGATGCTTCTTTCATTAAAGAGAAATTACTTCAAAAACAGAGTGTTTTCGGACTTATGAAATCTAGCAATCAACCACAAAATCTAACCCTGTCCCTCAGTTTCCCGAGCCATATTTGTAACAAATTTACATAAATGTCTTGAGATAACCTAGGGATAATTGTCTTTCCGAATAAAAACCAAACTAAGACTCTGATGGTGGTCACGTAATACAATTAAGGACATCTGGACTGTCCTTGTCCTATTAGGAGTCTCTCTCCTATTTTGAGTTCCCACGTACATAACCGCCTACAAAATTCCGTTCAAACTTCGTGGAGAGCAAAAAATGATGAGGGAATGATGTGGAATATGACCATATGTGTTTTCCTCTAAGATGACACCTGGAACCTATGTAGACATAAAGACAGCTGCAGAATTAGCCACTAGCTACAGAATGTCTGCATTCTGTAGCTAGATCTAGTTCAAAAAGTACTACAATGACAAAATCATAAAAACATAGCAAGTTAGTCATGATATATATTTTTAAAGCAATTTTAACTAATTATAATGATCATTTGAGCCTGTGATTAATAATGGACAAAGGAAATGGAGTGGAATGTGGTGGAAGAAGGAACATCTTTGGAGCTCAACAGGATCTATTGGAGGAGGATATTTTATTGATCATATCAGATCAGCCACACTTTCCAAATATGTATTTTGTAGTGGATCTGCATCCCTAGGGATTAGATCCCCATCTTGTACATGGTGTTTTTCTGAAAACCCTTAAGGGGTTCTTCAAAGGAGGTTGTATAGTGCTCAGATCTATATTAGATCTATCTTTTGAGGTACATATCAGCCCTAGATTTGCTGTGTAATAATTTGTTGTAGCAGTGCATTTAAAATAGCACTATAACTGTCTTCCAATCTTTATATATAGTAGCCGCACCTCTTTTGAGGGATTTTTTCCATTGGAGGCTTGTTCTTTCTTATTGTACATCTTATGGCCCATTATTCATGTATATTTTGTTTTTTTATAACATATGAAAGTTCTCCATATCGGCCTCTTGATTTTATATGATGATTTACACTATTGTTCCAGTATTTTGCACTATATTCTTGCTTTTCCCATTTGATAATATTAGAGTGGTATCAGAGCATGATCTTTGGCTCAGATTGTGGACACTTCATATTTTGCATCAAAAGAAGAAGCAAATAGATGAGATATATCATGAAGGAGGATTATAGTTTTGCCACTCCTCTCTTTAGATCCATGCAAGATCTCTCTAAGGAGGTAAATCAAATGAAGAGGGAAAGGCAAAAGGAGGATCCAGGAAGAATATTTGATGGGGATGGTCCAAGCAATTCCTATCAGCAACAAAGAAGACCAGAGAATCATATATCTCCTCATAGATCTACTATGCCCACTTTCTTTGAAGAAGGTGAATGGTATAGAAATGAAGAAAGGAAAGAACCTGAGGATCATGAGACTCTCAGTTTGTGTCTTGAAGAGTACAAGGCACAATCTAGAGCATTCAAAGAGAGTCTAACTCTCCAAGAATTCTTCGAACTCAAATAAGAAAGAAGATCCTATATTAGAAATAGAAGTAAGAGGCACAATAGATTTTATTTTTCTACATTTGATGGATATTCCTCAAGCACTGTTAAGGCTTGGAGGAAAGAGTTAGATACATTTTTCATGCTACATCCTGTGGCTGAACAAGAGGTTCTCCAAATTCCAACACTTCATCTTTATGGTGAAGCCAATTATTGGTGGTTTGGTCACATGGAGCATGCAAAGGTGACTAAATATTCAGATTTCTTTCACAAGTTGAGGAAGAAGTTTGATGTGATAAAAACAGAGATGTGCCACAAAGAGACATTTCCTAAGGAAACAAAGGAGGATGTAAACCTTGTCACTCTGGACAAGGAGTCGCTACATTCACCACCAGCTGGAGAAGTACTTGCATCTAGAGAAGAGACACTTGCAACCTTGGAAGACAGTCTTGAGCTCTTGACCCATAGAGGCCCATGCATGATTCAAATAATGCATGAGGAAGAGGAGGAATATTCCAGGGCTAGTACATTGATAGAAGAGTAGTCATCACTATTACCAGTGGTTGGAGAAAAAATTGTCCCAGTTGGAGGAGCTCTTGTGTTCTTGCAAGAGGTTCCTACACATCAGTTGATCCAAGGTATCCATGCACTTTCATCACATATTTTTTTAGTAGATCTTATTGAAATTTCTGGGAACATGCCATCAGGTTCAATGCATAACCAAGGGTTAGAACAATTTTTTTTTTGAAGCAGAAACATATCACATCGCAGAGGACCCTTGATATAATCAAGGAGGAGATTAAGAGCTATCCCAACTCATCATTTTTGAGCTACATTCAACCCTTTGAGTTGAAGTGTAGAGTTTCAGAAAATGGGATGAACATGATGCTATGTACAATGACTGGTTATGAGATCAACATTGTGCCTTGCTTTGAGACAACATATGTATTACCATGCAGATCTATAGCGTTGTCACTTAGTAGAAGTGATAATGAAGGGGCCCCATTATTCTTGGAGAATTATGAGGGTAGCTTCACTCATGAAGCAATGGAGGTAAAGATGATAAATGGTAGACATCTTGAGATGAGGCATATTTTATCCTTTCTAGATGACACTTTCTCAATGAGCATCTCATAGCTCAAAGAGAAACTTCTACCTGCAGTAGATCCATAACCTCACTAGTTTTGGAGGGCCATTGATGAGAAGAAGGTGTCATTAAGAGATCTCATTGGACGTGCACTTCAAAATTTCATGGAGTGAAAAGTTCTTCATCAATTTGGGAAGGATGGTATTCTACAAAGGGAGGATACCATGTTTATGCAGAACATCATTCATCATCTACATTGGGATGAGTGGGTGAGGATGACAAGCAAGGGTTTGCATGGCCACTTTCATATATATGACATGGTCCAACAAGAATCTTGGTTACACTGGTTGCTATTGGGTGAGTTTCGTTACTACCCAAAGGCTCCTAATTCTTTGATCCATGCCTTGAAAAACACTCATGTAATGAATAAGGAGGCAGGGTTGCGCTGGCTGCTCTTGGGTGAGTATGGTTACCACCCAATAGCTCATATTTTTCTGATTTATGCCTTGTGTATCAGTGATAGAATGTAGCAAAATAAGGCATGTTCACTTGGGTTGCCCCTGAGAGAGATTAGCCATCACATGACATCTCCAATGTCTATGTGTTTTGTATTTTGTAAAACTTGGCATGATGCTCTCATGATGTGTATTAATGGTGCTTACTTGTATTCGGCTGATGTGACATTCCACATGTCTATCAATATGTCTTTACTCCATGATGTACATGAGGAGGGGAGAAGCTAGCAAGATCTCTTGTTGCTTTGGTTGCTTTTGGGGGAGTTTGGCTTATCCATCTTGCATGAGGGAGATGGAGGATGGTAGAAAAGTGCCTCACTCTGGTGGTTACTGTTGGGAGAATATGGTTTGACCACTTTTTCTACCCATATATCTCTATTTCTTCTTTTGCATAATGTTGGGATGATGCTTGGGTTCAAAAAGGCCAACAGGGCTATGGATGAGGGCATGTCAATGCTCAATATACTTCATACAACATGGGATGAAGAAATACTTTGTGAGATGGGACTTTTCCTGTATGTAAAGAACCACTTTATTTTATGTATCTCATGTATTGATAATATTGGACATCATATGGTTGTCACTTGGTACTTCATGGTGGAAGGAGGGCATCTAACTACACGGTTGGAAGTCATTCTATGAATTCTTGAGAGACAACTTTGGAACCAAACATGCATGCCACATTGCAACAAATGGAGGAGGCCTTCCTTATGTGGATGCCATTTGGAGGGGAATAGATGGATTTGCATCTACTTTTGCAGTTTCTTGAGGACAAGCAACATTTTTCCGAGGAGGACTGTAATATTCCCAAATTTTCATATGATATTTGGAATATTAGAGTTCTTAATAAAATTAATTAAGTAAATAAATAAAATGATGCAGGGACCCACAAACCTCAAAGATGAATAAAATCCACTTTTAATATGTGTATGTGGATATTCTAGATCTAGATATAAAATCATGGAGTAGTGGAGTAACTCCATTAATGGAGATCATGTCTCATTTATGAGATAGGTTATGGAGGATGAATCAGTCAAATAAGATCATGGATCTTAAAAGTGAAATCATGAGGATCTTTGATAAGGTCAACTGAGATCATAGTGCATTCAAAGAAGATCATAGAGTACTTATGATAAGTTAGTGGAGGAAGTGATGCATTTACTGCACACATGATGGAGAGGGTGATCACCCCATGTGAACATGATGGAGGACATGGAGAAACAATGCAGTCACCCATGAAGACTTATTTCCACATGTACAACGCAGTTTTGGAGTGGGCCTAGGCTATGGAAGGCTCATATCTATATAATGAAGGTGAAGGCACAACAAAAGGCATGATTTGGATTATTCATTTATTGATCTTCTTAGATCTAGATTTGTCTTAGGACATTTCTATGTAGGCTTGGGTTGTTTAGCAGAGCTTGCAGTGCTTTTTAGTACATGGTGTTCCCGAGGGGGAATCCTGCTTCTTTCTTTGAGTGATCTCTGAGGAAGAGGATTGTACTACATTCCTTATCAGGCATTGGTGCCATCTTCAGGAGGTTGTTTCTAGCATTCAGCTAGGAAACTGGTGGAGGATTCATCCTACCACTTTGTTCTTCACATTCAGTCTTCTAGGAACAGCAGATCTATATCCGGCATTTAGGCCATTGGGTTTTACCTCTATGCAGCATCAGTTCCCTCAAGGATTGCGCATTCCAGTCCTATAGATCTATTAGAGGAAGGAAGTTTCCAGTATTTCAGCTAGAAATCATATGAGGGATCATCTCCTCAAATTGGATCTATTGTTTCCATCATTCAGGAGATGTATTGACACATCTAGCAGTAGGCTATTGAGCCTCCCTCTCTGACAGCACAGTTTTCTAAATCTTTTGTTCACCCAACAAATATTTTCAGTGGAGGATATTGGAGGAGCTACATCTTGACCTTTTAGCCCAAGGATCTAGTGAAGGTGTTACACAGCAATTTGTCACCGTCCCTGCCATTCCCCATCCCACACATTGGAGGGTTCATTCCGTGACCTGTGAGCAGAGACAAGACTTGAAAATACTTTCATTGCATCCCTCTGAAGATGAGCTTTCATTGCCCTGAAGACATCTCCCTGCCAAAACCCTAAAAATAGCTCTTTTTCCATTGGCGCGGTTCCACAGTTCAGCCCTCGCGCCAAAGGGGCAAATCCTCCAAAGAGGGCGCGCCAATTGGCGCTTTTTCATAGATCCGCACCCGTGCCAACCATATTAAGAGGTGTTTTTTAAAAATAAATGGCGGAAGTTTCGTCCTAACAATTCCTGGACTGATATCTATCTTGAGTTGGGAGGTTTGGCTACGGATTTCCATGGAGAGGAAGTGGTTTTCCACCTCTCATGGAAGCTTCCTTGATGATAGATCCAATCCCATGATTATAGGGATCCCAACTCCCCTTCCTCCATCTATAAAAGCTTGCTCATCTCCTTTGCAAGCTAGTTCCCAAGAGCTTTCACATCCTTATGCTGCAAGAGCCTTCTTGATTCCCTTAAGGCAAAATCCAAGCAAGGAGACTATTGTCAAGTATCCGGAGAGAGAGGCTTGTCCCATCCTTGACAGGCTTTATCGAGACATGTTTTGCTGACGACCCGCCAAAGGAGAGTGCTGCGTCGAAGCTATGGTTGTATTCTTCTTTTGACTCATTAATGATAAGCAACTATCGGTTATGGTTCCACTCTTGTCCTTGATTATGTTCATGAGTTATGTCCTCTTCGAATTTTATGCTTGCATTTGTGTTGTTTCTTACATGTGCAGGTGTCCAATCACGGAGATCGTGAGGATTGTGATCTGCCAGGGCAAAGGAACGGGAGCACCACCTCTTCTACAAACGACGGCATTGGATTCCAGGTAAGCCTTCCTCGCAAGTCGGTTTATTTGCAATTAGGAACCTGTGCTGTAGCATGTTTGATTGTTGCTAGACCCGATCTGGGCTAGTAGGGACCGCCTCTGTCCGCAGAGGGGATTAACCTCTTCAACAAATTGGCGACTCCACTGGGGAATCGTTAGCTTGCTGTCGTTCGTTTTATAAGCTATAGATGGAGCCTGAATTTGGCCAGATAGCCTTCGAAACGCTTTTGCTCTGCAATTGCGAAGTAGATCAAAGCTGCTTCAGTCAATCTCCGGTTTAGTTTGTAAACTGAACCCTTGGAGCATTGTCTTGTCTTTTCGATTAATTCTTGATCCTCCTTGCTTGATCAACTCTTTTGGGCTGGTTCTTTTTGTGAATTTGGGTCTTTGATAGCTTGAACATCACTGGTCTGATCTTAGATTTCTTATTTTTTATTTTGGCATAGCGAACTTGACTGGCGCGCTTTTTAGCATGACAGTCGTGCCAATTGGCGCCAGTTGTCCATTTATTACCCGTGTCAATCTTGATATGGCGCTAGTTTCAGCCTGACAGTCGCGCCAGTGCTGGGGACTACTGGGGTTTGCTCTATTTTGAGCTTTCTGAGCTTGATCTATGTGTTTATCTTTGCCTCGCTTTGAGCCTAGATTACATGGTTCATTTGAGTCTTGGAGATTCTGCTGGAAGTGGTGAGTCTGGTCTTGGTTGGGAGAAATTCTTTGTTTTTTCATTTTCAGGCATTGGCGCTTGTTGTCAGTTAGCAACCCGCGCCAATTGACCATTGGCACTAGTTGTCAATGTAAAAGTCGCGCCAGTTTGCGCTAGTTGTCAATGTACAAGTCGAGCCAATTTCAGGGTGTATGAAAATTGAGATTTTTTCCCTAAATCCTTCACCAGTGTGTCTTTCCCTTCCGGTCTTTTCACTGTATGAGCATAGATTACATTGCTCATTGTTTGAAATGTCTTCTTTCCATGATTGTTTGATGTAAAAGGGAATGAATGCCTTGTTTTGATCTCTTGCTTTGGAAGTCCTCTTTGTGTTTGACCTCATATGTCTTGTCGTCTTTTGAGGGATTTCATTACAAAGTGTTTGAAACAACGATTTCATTCTTAGTGTTTGTTTACATCTCTTTCGCATTCATCCTTCCATTAAGAAGATTTGCATTTATTTATTCTTCGTCTCAAAGTGTTCTTTTTGTTAAAATGCATTAGATCACATTGCATTGAAAAATATTTTTGAGATTTATCATTGAACTTAGATTACATTGTTTAATGATCGAAAACTAAAAATCGCTATGAGTGCATTCTCTTTCATTGAAAGCGTGCATTAAGTAGATTCTCATTTCATCGAAAAATGCATTGAGTGAATTCTTATCATTTGAAAAGGAAAAGGAAATTGTGCATAGATTACAATTGCATAGTTTTCGAAAAAAAAATGATTTTGCATAGATTACATTGCATTATTTGCATCGTTGAATGTTTGAAATTATTTTTGGATAGTGAAAGTCATCTAGTTTGGAAAAAGTTTCGTTTTCAGTGTTGTTGTTTGTTGCATCATTGTTTGAAGCTCTTCCTTTAACTAGATAGCATTCATCGAATTGAAAATATTTCTTTTCTCATATAGATGCATTTAGGAGATTGTCATATGACACTCGCTAGGGCCTGAAAACTGAAACATAATTGAAGATCAACCATAAAATTTATTCAATTAACCTAAGGCAGCATTGAAATCTAACGAAACACATTTAGAGGTCTAGGCTAGAGACGTGTTCCAGCGTCTTAAAACCTAGTAGCTGTCGTTCGCCTCTTGGCTTTAGACAACACTAGTACGGACTTGTGCTCCCCGTACCGTCACGTATATAAAGGGATACCCCACTAGGTTTCAATCCTTTATCCATAGGAAGTCGAGTCTGCTTCCCTATACCCGTGATACACCGGACACAACATTCGGGGAGATTGCCTACACGTACGGAAAGTCCTTGGTTGATTTCTCTTTCATTTTGAAACCAAGGTGTATATTGTAGTTCACGGTTATTTGGTACACCCTCTGCCTAGTATTCCTGAGCAGTCATTTTGATCCTATCTGACTCCTTAAATTTGAAAGGATCACTAAGTGCTTGTCCTTTCACGCTTGTGTCAAATCTGAAAGAGATAGAGTCACCTTTTCAACCGTTTCTCAACTCCTAAAACATGAAACGGTGAAGTTTCTAAGTTTCAATGTGGTAAAATAAATCACCTACGATCACACGCCATTTTAGAGTTTGCTTGTTGGCCGTTTGATTGTGTGCCTTGGTTTTCAGCCCGTGTGCGATTTTGAGATTGTTTCTAATGGCAACTTTTCCGGAGTTCACCAACCAAGGAATCCCCTCCGATGGGAATCCTGGTCCTTTTCCTCCTTTTGGAAATGTTGGTGCTCCTTATATGGCAACGTTGTCCCTTCTTGGGTTAACTGTTGGGTTTCCTGTTTGGTTGTTCTCAACCTCTATAGTCCCGAATGTCTCGGCTACTGTTCAATCAGTTCCTCCGCCTGAACAAAATCATGTTGATTCTAAGGTGGACCTCTCCCCTTCTTCACCCATTTCTGTGTCCTCCTCTTCTACTTCACCTGGTGAAAGTCTGGATTCTAGTAACCAGGTGGCTAAGAAGAAGAAGAAGAAGACAAAGAAGAAGAAGTCCGATAAAGGAGAGGCTAGCTCTGCGGCTATTGCGCCTAAGAAGTCTCCTCTTGATAAACCTTTTGACCCTCCACGGAAAGTCAAGTTCCCTTGCATGTTGTGCACGGGAGACCATCTTCTTCGAGACTGCCCTGGCATTCCCAAGGTGCTCGAAGTTTGGTCCAACGGTCGTCCATCGTTGTCTTTGGCTTTCGAGAGTCAGGTTGGGGGCACGCGTTCAGCTAGTGTTGGTAATACTCCTAAGAAGCAGGGTAAGATTACCAATCCCTATAAGTTATGTGAAGGACACCATGCCATTCACCTTTGTCCTTATATGGATGAAGCCAAGCGAATGTTGGACAACAACTACTTCTGCACCGCGCCTCCCAACTGGTTACAAACAAATTTCTTTGAGTCCTCCACCTGTTGATGCCACGATTGGTCAAGAGTCATCCTTGGTCGATCCCGCTCCCTCGGAAATTCAAATTCAGGAATTCGTTCCTGACCAACCATTGGTCGTGGGATCGGTTGAACTGGCCCCATCTACGGTGCACCAGGTCTTTTCTGTTGAGAGTGGACCTCACATCCCTCAGGTTCTTCTTGTTTCTTCAGATTCCTCAGACTTGGAGAAAGATTCTCCTGTCCCTATACCTCAAGAAGTTGCTCCTCCGCCTCCCGTGATGGAGGTGTTAGAGGATACTCTTCCTGAATCCGTGATGGAGGTCGTGGAAGATGCTCCTTCTTCTTCCGTAACATCAGGGGAAGACCTTCTCAGTTCGATGGTAGCCCCTCCGAGTAGTTTGGTCGCTTCCTTTGATTGGAATCGATTTTCAATATACCGCCTTCCGTCTTATGTGCCTTTCGAGATCACAGTACAGGCTTTTGGTTTGGTTGTACCCAGCACCATTATAGACGAAGGCGCGTCTGTTAGTGTTCTATCCTCAACTACTTGGCAAGATTTTGGCTCACCGCCGCTTGTGCCTGTTACACAGAATCTGTTGGAATTTAACAGAAGAACGAGTCGACCATTAGGGATCCTTACAAGGTTACCTGTTACTTTGGGAGGTAAAATCGTCCATATGGACGTGATGGTTGTTCCAGGCCCTTTGGATTTCAATCTGCTCTTGGGGTGCGATTACACCTATGCCATGGGGGCTCTTGTCTCCTCCCTCTTTCGTGTGGTCTATTTTCCACATGAAGGAAGGATCGTGACCATTGATCAGCTTTCGTTCTTTGGTCCCGATGTGGCAGCTGGGCCGCCATCATCCCTTCCTGGTTTTTATCCATCCGTTGTATCTGTCCCACCGCAGGTCAACTATGTGGCTACCTACCACGTGCCTATACCCAGTGATAGTGCCGTTGTGCATCAGGTGTTGGGGACATTAGGTCCAGACTTCCAAGATGTTTTCCTTCCATCGGGTGTGGAAATATTGGAAGCAATGACTTCTTGTTCATTATGATAAGGTCGTCGGAGCAGAGTTCCTTGTCTTGTGTCAAGCTCCTTAAAAAATGAAACAAGGTTGCGGAGCAGAGTTCCTTGTCTTGTGTCAAGCTCCTTAAAAAATGAAACAAGGTTGTGGAGAAGAGTTCCTTGTCTTGTGCCAAGCTCCTTAAACCATGAAACAAGGTGTCCCAAGGATAGTTCTTTTAATGTGTCAACCTCGTTAAAACAATGAAACATGTTCCCGTTCAATTCAAGTCTTTGTTTAGATCTCGTAAAATCCCAGTCGAGTTTTTCTCTTGATCTCGTCATTTGAACCTTCACTCCATATACTTTTCATATGGACTGAAGCTTGGGGGGCATGTAACTCAAATTGAGTCACCATGCTGGGGGCATGCTTACTTTTTCAAGCATAGTTTGTTTCCATTTCAAGCTTGTGTAAAAATGAAACCGGTTTCAAGCATAGTTTCTCTTTGTTTCAAGCTTGTGTAAAAATGAAACCAACTTCAAGCAGAGTTTCCTGATTTCAAGCTTGTGTAAAAATGAAACCTTTCCCATTTTACCTCTTGTGATTGCCATTTTATCAGCCTGTTTTTGCCAGATGAGCCTTGGTTTTCTCACTCCATCGTCACTATCTTCTTGGCCGATCATATGCCTTCACTTGGTTGTTTTACCCATTCCTGAGGAACCGCTGCGATGAGTGGTCTTGTTAGCCAGCCTCTTGACCTTTATTTGTTTTGAGCAGTTCCACCATTACCGGAACCAGTTGCTACCCTTTATACCACTCGTTCCTCCAGGAGGAGTCATCTTTCAGCTCTTTTCTGACTCTCTAAACATGAAAAGATTGCCGAGGCCCTTGTCGTTTCGATCTCGTTAAAGTGGCCCCGAAACGACATCTACCCAGTATACGTTTACCCCTTTTTCGGGCTGGGATAGATTATTTACGAAAAAGGAATACCCTAGCCTATCGCGACTAGGAGGTTTTCTCAGACATAGTTTTCTACCTTTTTAGATATGAGGAACTATTTACGAAAAGGGACTGTTGGAGTTTACTTTTCAGCTGTCTTTTCAAACTCTCTAAACATGAAAAGACGCCGAGTTCTTCCTTTGTCAGACTCGTTAAACCTTGATGACATTAGATTCAGTCATAATGACGGTATCCGAGTTCCTCCTTCCTAGGGCTCGTAAAATGTACTAGGATGGACTTATATGACAAGCATATGGTATCCTCTTCAAGCTTGTGTAAAAATAAAGAGGTACTCGCCAGAAATGGTGGGGAAAATGGAACCAACATCATTGTTGTGTCGGCAGTATGTCGCTCTTGAACATGGCACTTGTCTGCATTCGTGTCGGGTTGGGGACATCTCATCTCGTTTTCACTTGCCTCCGTGGGTTTGGGTGATCCTTTTTGACCTCTCATCTGCTCTTTGCCTCGTCACTATGACCTCTGATCTTTTGATGTCAAATACTGCCAAACTCACTATCGTGCCGTTTATATGTTCAAGAGAAGTTGACCTCTGCAAGTACCAACCTTCCTCTGATTCTCATCTGATCGTGATTCACAAAAACATTATGTTCCTCTGTCTCGTGTCGATGATGTGGGAAACATTATGGCCCACCTTCGATCAAGGTCACTTCCTGTCGACTTCAGCTCATTATCCAGGAAGCTGATCGAGAGACTCCCTTATGGTACCTTGGAGCCTGCATGCCTCAATGGCAGGTTCGTTGCATTCGACATGAGGTTTTCATCATTGGCCTCCGATTGAGTGATTCTACGAGTGTTCGACTCCAGCTCATTGATTCACATGCCGTAGATTGTACCTATAGTACCTTGAGGGCCATTGTAATTATTGGTGGTTCCTCTCGCGTTTGTTAACAGCTTTCATCATTGGCTGGTAATCAGATGATGTTCTTGCATGTTCGACTTCAGCTTACATATTCGCATGCTTGAACTTGTACTCTGTTCGGGTCGAGATGGAGCATAAGACCCTGGATTGTGTCTGTTGTAATTCAGGCTGCGATTTTGTGGATTATTTTGATTATTTACATGACTCACTGATTGGATGGCTGCGACCATACCTGAGTCTATTTATCGATCCTCTTTGGATGGCTGCGTCCATGCCTTGGATCTCGATTATTGTATACTCTGTTATGGATGGCTGCGCCCATACCACGCATATATATCATGTATCTGAGACATCAGTTGTACTTCGCTCCGCAGGTTTTCCGATGGCAGTGTTTTCAGTCGGCATGTTCTCGTAAAGCATTTCACCCCTCTCTCTCTCTCTCGGGCCTCATCCTTTAGGGGGCATCTGTTACACAACAATTTATCACCGTCCCTACCATTCCCCATCCCACACATTGGAGGGATTATTCCGTGACCTGTGAGCAGAGACAAGACTTGAAAATACTTTCATTGCATCCCTCTGAAGATGAGCTTTCACTGCCCTAAAGACATCTCCCTGCCAAAAACCCTAAAAATAGCTCTTTTTCCATTGGCGCGGTTCCACAGTTCAGCCCTCGCGCCAAGGGGGCAAATCCTCCAAAGAGGGCGCACCAATTGGCGCTCTGTCATAGAGCCGCACCCGCGCCAACCATATTAAGAGGTGTTTTTTAAAAATAAATGGCGGAAGTTTCGTCCTAACAAATTCCTGGACTGATATCTATCTTGAGTTGGGAGGTTTGGCTACGGATTTACATAAAGAGGAAGTGGTTTGCCACCTCTCATGGAAGCTTCATTGATGATAGGGCCAATCCCATAATTATATGGATCCCAACTCCCCTTCCTCCATCTATAAAAGCTTTCTCATCTCCTTTGCAAGCTAGTTCCCAAGAGCTTTCACATCCTTATGCTGCAAGAGCCTTCTTGATTCCCTTAAGGCCAAATCCAAGCAAGGAGACTATTGTCAAGTATCCGGAGAGAGAGGCTTGTCCCATCCTTGACAGGCTTTATCAAGACATGTTTTGCTGACGACTCGCCAAAGGAGAGTGTTGCGTCGAAGCTATGGTTGTATTCTTCTTTTGACTCATTAATGATAAGCGAATATTGGTTATGGTTCCACTCTTGTCCTTGATTATGTTCATGAGTTATGTCCTCTTCGACTGACATATAGTTGTATGTACTAGATTTTATGCTTGCGTTTGTGTTGTTTCTTGCATGTGCAGGTGTCCGATCATGGAGATCGTGAGGATTGTGATCTGCCAGGGCAAAGGAACGGGAGCACCACCTCTTCTACAAATGACAACGTTGGATTCCAGGTAAGCCTTCCTCGCAAGTCGGTTTATTTGCAATTAGGAACCTGCGCTGTAGCGTGTTTGATTGTTGCTAGACCCGATCTGGGCTAGTAGGGATCGCCTTTGTCCGCAGAGGGGATTAACCTCTTCAACATAAATAAAACCTCTTTTTATACTTAGGTATGGTAAATAAATAAAAATATAAATAAACTTTATGTATGGTAAATAAATAAAACCTATTTTTATATTTACTCCATAAACCTCTTTATATTTACAAAAACCCAAAAAGAAAATTTTATTTAGGTGAACCCTATGGGCCAAATACCATGGGACAAATTATTATCAATACCATGGGCCAAATGCCGAATTTATAAAAGAGGTAGAAAAAGGTAAGGTAAATAATAAAAATATATCAAATATGAGTAGAAACCAACATCTAATTATATTTGAAGCCTATTCACCAAATTAATAATAATATCATGCAAAAAAAACATTATTAACCCTAACATTAATATTAACATTTATTAAATTTAATAACTTTATATTGATACAATATTAAATTTGTTATATGTATATATATATATATAAGCTCTAGATATATATGGGAGGGAAGAAGAAAGACATATGATACAAGTGGAGAAATAGAGGGAGTGACAAGGGAGAGATGGAGATAAACTGAAGGAGAGGGAAGAGGAGGAATAAAGAGAGAGAGAGGGAGAGGAGTGGTGGAGCTAAATAAGGGTTAGAGAGGGAGAGGGAGACATAAATATGGAGGTGGGGGAGAGAGAGAAGGAGAGAGGGAGGGGGAAGGAGAAAGGATTGGAGGGTAGAGAGAGACATAAAGAGAGAGGGAGGGAGAAGGAGAAAGGATTTGAGGGTATATATATATATATATATATATATATAGAGAGAGAGAGAGAGAGAGAGAGAGAGAGAGAGGAAGGATGAGAGGATGAGAGAGGGAGGGAAAGAGAGACGGAGTTGGAGAGGGAGAGTAGGAGAGAGAATAAGAAAGAGAGGGATATAGTAACATAGTTGGAGAGATAGATAGAGTGATATGAAAAGAGAGATGATTTAAGGCCGGAGAGAGAGAGAGAGAGAGAGAGAGAGAGAGAGAGAGAGAGAGAGGTGACGATAGAGGGAGGCAGGCGATAAAGGGAGAGAGAGGAAGAGAGAGATGGTGGAATATAGAGGATTGTAGGGAAAAGAGAGAGAGAGAGAGTGAGTTAGTGATGGGGGGATTGATAGATTCAGCTTTAGATCCATGAACTCCGGATTATCATGCGCCGAAAGGATCAAATCTCTTTGAGGTGAAAACCTCTTTTTTTTAGTGCAAAACTCGAGGAAAGGTTTGCACTTCAAGAGATTTAATCCTTTCGGTTCTTGATAAATCCGTAGTTAAGATGGATCTAGGATGGTTACGATGAGCCGGATCCTAATATCATCTTTTGCAAGTAAGCCTACTTTTGGTTTTATCACATGCTGGCATATTTCATCTTTTACATGCGAGCTCGAATATCTTAACAAGCGAGCGTATACTTTTTTACCTCTTCTATCATCTCGGTTATTATTTTTGTGCCTTCCTTAAACAACATCGTGACTAACAATAATAGTTTCATATGAATGTTTCTTGCCGTTTACCTTTTTTGTGTAACTGGAGACACATTATACTATGATCCTCTGGGTCTTCATATTTCATAGATCCTATGGTTTTATCATCAGGTTAATTCACAGTTTCATATAGACTGAGACATGGCTCTCTCTGTGTGTATGGTGCTGGGCAGATATATGGGATTGAGTCCATTCTATGCATTTAAAAAAATGTATGTTGTTGCTTCTGATACGGTGGGAGCACAACTATTATTGGATATTAGACCTTTTCTGATCTGTCTTGCTTGCACATGACTTAATTATGATGTCCCTATGTAATAGTTACATGTACTGTTTTAATATTAAACAACGTTTTTTCTCTCCTTGAAAAAAAAAAGTTTGAATCATTAAAGGTAATAAACTATATATAAAACAATATACGTTTGTGTTGAGATGTGTTTTCCAATTCATAATAGTAGAAATATTGTAATTTAATGTAATTTCATGTAAATATTTAACTTTGTCAAAATAAAATAAAAAGAATCCTATGTTAAAAAAAAATGTTATTATTTGTATTTTTAATAGTTTTTGTTGGGTAGTTAAGGTAAACATGACTTTTTCAAGTTACTAATGGTTTTTGAGCTCCATGACTTTTTCAAGTTACCAATGCTTTTTGAGCTCCATATTTTATGAAAACCCATGGTATTGACCCATGGTATTCATGTGGAATATAGTCAATTTAAAGGGGGAATTAAACTAGCTTGGATTCATCTTAACTCTAGATCTACCAAGTGACGGGAGGGATCAAATATCTCGAGATGGGGATCAAATTTCTTTGCATCTCAAGATATTTGCAAGATATTTGATCCCTCTCAGTTCTTGGTAGATCTAGATTTAAGATGGATCTAGGCTGGTATAAAATATGTCCTATTAAATGTGTTTATTAGTTGACAAGTTTTGTGATCTCAAAAGGAAAAATTTAGTCTTAAAAATCAATATTTTATGTCAAAAACACTAAAATTAATTCCCAAATTGAAAAGTAGTGTTCTCATAATCACCTTTTTTTTATAAGGGTTAAAGTTTCAACATTTACAACCATGAGCTTCAAACCCTATAATGTTGCAAACACAAACTAAAAAGTCAACCCTTAAATAAAAAATTGATGCCATCAATAGCATCCTCTCTTTTTTTTCATGGTTACAATTGAAATCACCTTTTTTTATAAGGGTTAAAGTTTCAACATTTACAACCATGGCCTTCAAACCCCATAATGTTGCAAACAAAAACCTTAAAGTCAACTCTTAAATAAAAAATGGATTCCTTAAAATCAACCCACAAATCAAAAAGTGGTGCTACCAGTATCTTTTTTTTTTCCTTTTCAGGGTTAAAATTATGACTTGTTTGAAACAATGGCCTTGACAATCCATAGCATTGTAAATCAATCCCTTGAATAAAAAATGTTGTTACAAGTAGCACCAACAATATTTTAGGAGTTACAATTACAACTTTTTTAAAACCATGATCTTAACAAATGGTACCATTGTAACTTAAATATTAAAATCAATTCCTAAATTGAAAGGAGGTGTTACCTGTAACAGCATTTACTCAATCTTAAACTTGCAACATTTTGAAAGTATAGTCTAAAGAGTCAATACTACCCACAAACATAATTATAAAAAAAGAGGAAAAAATAAAAACCCTCAAGGAAATAAAAAAACAAAAATGAAGGGAAAAACAACTAAACAAAAAAACATGTTTATAAATAAATTAACAAAAAATAAAAATGAAATGGGAAAAATGCATAATTTCAACCAAAAGAAAACCCTAAAATGTAATTGACTATGAGAGAAAGAAAGTGTGTGAGGGAATTTTAGATTTATTTTTGAAACTTTATTTGTAGAATTTGAAGAAATATATTATAGCGATAAACACATCTACAAAAATACTCATTTAAAAAAAAAAAAGCAAATTAGAATCTAGGAAATGAAAATATCACTTATTTAAAATCAACTATTTTATGGGATTTTCAGGTGACAATTATAAGTATTATAAGGAAAATATATCTTGATAAATAACATAGATTGTAGCTATACCAACACCATTTATAGTAAAGTGGCCATGACATTTCTAAACTAGGGTTATAATAGAAAAGTAGAGAAGTATTGTGGAAATTATATCTCTCAAGTCGAAAGAAACACTTCTCAAAGGGAAATGGAGTGATAGGATCTTTTCTAAGGTTGTAATGAGGAATTGTAAGGCCTGCTAGAGTTAATATTAATATATGTTTGGTGATAAATTATTGTAAGGTGGATTAGATTCACTATACTTATTATTATTAAATAAGGCCCACTAGATAGTTATTGTTGAATAAATGTAATGTGGCATCATTAAGAAGGTCCATTAGGTAGTTAGCATTTGGTTATGATTAGGAATTTCTAGCTATCTATAAGATTCATATGAGCATGCATTGGAACTTTATTCAATGGGAATTTTTCCCTTTGAAGAGGCAAGAGAACAGAATTATATCCTTTTATAAAAGTGTTATTATATAAAACTGGTGACACCTTAAGGTTGGTTTTTGGATATCATCAAGTAACATGGCATTTTTTTTTTAAATAAAGATTGCTACATATTATTTTTTATCCATGGATAAAATGGATCTCATTAGTATTTTGTTACACAAGATGTAATGTCACTTTGATTTGAATCTTTTATATCATAGTCGTACATTCATGTCATGATGTATAAAATGTTTTTGATAATAGAAACATATGCTTTTGTTTAAAAAGTTGTAATTTAATTTGATATTAATCTCAATAAACAACCAAACTTGACTAATGGAGATCCAAAAGAGAATATACAAAAAGGTACTTGACAATATACTAATAGGATATACCAAACTTAATGATACTTGGATTGATACTTGGATATTGTTAAGTAAAAGGCATTTCTATATTTTCCAAATATCTTATTTGTGATCCAATTATAAATGTTAAGGATTAGTATAGAGTATTTTCAATATAGGGAGAGAATGTATCTCAATAGTATTTTGTTACACAATATATAAGGTCATTTTAGTTTAAATATGTATCTATTTTAGTTGTATATTCTAGTTATGATATATAAAATGTTTTTAATAATATAAATTTATGTTTCTATTTTAAATAATAATAATAATAACAATAATAATTGTAATTTAATTTTATATTAATCTCAACAAATAACTAAATTTAATCATGGAGATGTGAAAGAGGATATACAAAAATATATATGACGGTATACCAAACTTGATAATACTTAGATATCATTAAACTTGATAATACTTGGATATCATCAAGTAAAATGCCATTTCTATCTTTTCTAAATATTATGTTTGGGATCCAATTTTAAATGTTAAATATTACTACATATTTTTTTTCATTTATAGAGAGTATTTTATTATACAAGATATAAGGTCACTTTGGTTTGAAACTTATCTATCCTAATTGTACATTCAAACCATGACATATAAAATGTTTTTAATAATATAAATATATTCTTCTATTTATTAATAATAATAATAATAATAATAATAATAATAATTTTAATTTTAATTTAATTTGATATTAATCTCAATAAATAATCAAACTTCATCAATGGAAATCCAAAAGAGGATATACAAAAAGAAAAATTAATTTAAAAAATGTGGATGTAAATACATTAAAACTTAAGCATGTATTAAAAATCAAAAGTGGATAAATGTATATTTAAGCTATAGGTCCAAGTAAAGAGTGATGGTATTTAGAGATGTGGCATTACAAAATACAAAAACATCACCCACGTAATCTTATCATATTGTATCTATTCATATTCCATTTATTTATGCACTTGAGTTGATAATCAATCTCCTTAAAACAAGGTTTATATTGTCAACTTTAATTGATATGGATTGGGTTGAGAATGAAATGAAAGAACACAATAATGCAAAGATAACACAAAGTTAATAATGAAGGAAAAGTATTACAATGAAAAATCAAATCCTATTACTGAATTAAGAGGTGAAAATCATTACAATATACATACAAATACAAAATGGCTAGAAGGATAGTAGCTTATCTTTGAGGGGAGAATTGATGACTCCACTTTCTCAAAAGGAAACTCCTAGTAAGAGGTTAAAACTACATTTTATCATGATGTACAAAAACCTTAAGTAGGAAGAAAAAATACAAGGTACCTTAAGAGTCAAAAATCCAAAAAGGATAACCCTAGGAGCTCAAGTAGAAAATGGAATGCAAGCCTTAGAGACCCTAGCTAGTACCTCAACTTCCCAAGAATACAAATTTCTCATACTAACCCCATTTAGGGCACTCTTTGGACTATTATAAATATGTGTATGAGCTTCACAAGATGGGGGGTTTCAATTAGAGAAATTCAAAGATCACATGCTTGGCATATAATCATCCCCAAAACATGTTTTTAGTGCCCAAAAAATGTGTTGAAAGTTCAACCCAACTATTTTTGTAAATCTAAGAAGGTTCAAGAGTTTTTTCGAGATCATGAAAATTATAAATGACCACCTCGATATCTTGAATGGACATGAGATCAATCATTCTCTCTTGGGAAGAAGTGGTCCTCATTGCACCAAGTTCTTTTTGTTAGATGAGGAAACCTCCATTGCATTTAGCTCTTGGTAAACCACTTTACATAGTGAAGAAGACACCCTACTTTGACAATTCGATGTAGTTGAAAGTTGTGTTAGTTATTCTCTTCATATAGGTGTCCATGATCTAGGCCATTAAAGCCCACTCATGGTAGTCAAGGTTGAGCTCTGAAGAGTCCCCCAAGTGCTCCACCATCTTTAATGTGTCCAACATTCATAAAAAGAATAGTCAAATAAACTCAAAATTGAAGATAGGATGTAAGCTAAGAAAGGGTGGAAGATTCAAATCAAAATCATTATCACCCATAATCATTTGGTGATTGTATAAGGTGTTATGGTACAAATAATCCAAATAATATATAATAGAAATAAGTAATTTCATTCCTTGAGAAAAGTGAATAAATAATAATCGCATGGGGAAACATCATTTACATCTTATGATTAAAATAACTCTTGATTATCCCTAAAACTATATCTCCTTAGTATATATAAGACAAAGGGAAATAATTATAAATAATAAGACAAGAAATAATGACAACAATAATATAATAATGGAAATGTAATGGCCCAATACCTACGAGATTAACATGCCCCACCCCATCAAATAAGTATTTCACTCAATGCTTCATTAGTTGTGGCATTAGGGGAATTTTTAGGTCAAAAATGGGCCAAAAAAAATGTACCAACAAAACTATCTTTAAAATAACCAATAATATTCAAGATGATGATGTCATTTCCAAGGGCAAATATTTTGGAGGGAAAAGAAGAAAACTACTTTTTTTAATTAAATTTTTGTATTATCTATTTTTTTAATTATAGAACTTGATTTCAAGCATAATATTCATTAGGAAGGAGGTTGTTGTAACTATCCTAACCATTTCCTCACAGCTGACCTGGGAATTCATTAGCCAGGCTCTGGTTCCAAGAGGATCCCTTTGATCTCTAGTTTTCTTTCTTGCTCCCTTAGATTGTATAGGTGTGTTATATTTGATCGTGTCTAATGGTCTTATGGTTTTTATTTTTCACATTTGTGTCACCTTTTGGCCACTATCATGGTGGAGTTTCATTTGTGTCAATATCATCATCTTGAGGGCATTGCTCCCTATGAGGAGGTTCCACTTAACCGCAAGCATAGACTTAACATTACCATAGATACACATGTGTCACGGGTTACTTTGGGTGTTACTAAAGGGGTCAAAACTTCTGTTCAATGAGTGTTTTACCATAGTCTTCCCCCTAATTTCCATACCTCCATACCCATCTCTTTAGGTGGAGTGTTGACTTGTCTAGATCTTTATGTAGTACTTTACCCGATTTCTTTATGGATAACACCACTACCTCTACGATGGAACCTACTGTGTCCACACCTATAGTGACTGACGGTATTCCACCAATAATGTTCACATCTACTTATATGATCACATGTCCTATTCACACCACGTACACATAGAACCCATTCTCATTCTAGTAGAATATTCAGGGATACTCTTTTCCTCCATATAGTGAATCCATTATCGGTACCTCCACATCAACGTCCACATCATCTCTATTCATATTTAATAGAGTTTCTAGCTTAGCCATGTCTAGCATACTTATGTCCAAAGTTAGAGGGTTAAAGTTCTCATTTACATTTGGTTTCTCGAGCCCCACGATGGGTTTCAGCATCTCAATAAAAAGTTCAATTATAATTAATAAAGGATTTCCTTATGGTTAGAATAGTTTTACCTAATCCATTTCATCCTCTAACACAATTTGGGGTACTTGCGTTTCTAACGGTTTTTCTAATACTTTTGGAAGGAAATCGTTAGGGGGGTCTACATTTCAAGGGTACACATCTTTCCCAAGGAATTCCCAAGGGGGAGGGAACACTTTCTCTCACAATATGTTTAATTTGTGGGTTCTAATCCCTTTCATCAACCTTTTGGAACACCCTTTGACCTAGAAAGTCAAAAACCTTTTAGGAAACCTTTTGCTACTAGGTGAATTCATCCTAGGGGAATTAACCAACAACAAGTTTACATGGGTATTAGAGCTAACACCTCTAGCCAAGCCACTTCCACGAATCTACCTAAAACTCAAAACCAAGCCATGGGTGGAGAACCTCCTCCACTTGGGTTAGAGGGGGTACCTGCCTCCCCCAAGCATCATTCAACTTACCTTTCTTGGAAACATTTTATTTCCCTAATCTGTCTAAGTTAATGAACGATCCCATCAAGCACTATCATGCATGGCCACTTGTCCCATATAAAATGACTAGCAAACATCCCTAAGTTTGATGGTAGGCCTGGAGAAGACCCTGTACCCCACATTACCACTTACCACTTAGGGTGATCTTCCAATTAATTCATGGATGATAGCATAAGAATGCATATTTTCCAGCGGAATATTACCAATAGTGTTTCTGAAAGCTACATTGACTTAGAGTGAACCGCTTATGATAATTTCATGTCTTTAGCATAGGCATTTTTCAACTATTATTAATTTCCCGTTAGGTATGAGACTAGAACTGGCATTCTCACCAACTTTAGTCATGATACCTCCACCCAAATTTCTGACCATATTCATGGGTGGAGAATGATGTGAAGTCTCTTTAAAACCAAGTTCCCTGATGAGTTGTTTCATGATTGGTTCACTAAGTCCCTCTTGCCTAGAAATGTTGAATATGTGGCAAAGGTAGGAGCCCAAACCGAGGATTAATCCATCATGTGTGCCCATCAACTTGAATTGATTTATTCTCAAGAAAGTGCTTTATATGAGATCATTCCTAAAACTCCTCTTTAATAGAATAATAATATGAATCACAAACTCAGAACCCATGTCGATGGTGTAGTGGGATTCATATCTTCTGGAAGCATATGCCAACTAGCTTCTCAGATGGAACAAATGAATATATCTTCTAGTGACATGACTAGTAAGCCTTTAACTCAAACTCCAAATGCTCATGTTCCCGCCTCTGATGTCAACTATGCTTAGTCCAAATCAAAAAAGAACCCTAAACAACCATGAGGTAAGAAGAAAAAGAGCAAGTCTAACAAAACTTCAAATGAAAAACAAGGAACATCGCAAACCCAAGAGAAAAATGGGAGTAGCACGAACGAGAAGAAGAATAAAAATTGTTTTCTTTACAAGATTTGTGAGGAATTCCATCTCACTCGTGAGTTCCCATAATGGATGAGATTCATTGATATTTCTTGAAACAACCTACTGCTTTTCAACCAGTTGTCTTGACGAATCATTTTCCAGATCAGCAACAACACATGGTTGCAAACCCTCTAACACCTCAGCAAGGGGGAAATGGGGGAAACACTTTTTCTCATTCCTTTTCTTCTACAAAAGATATATTTATGTTAGAGAAAATCATTAATGTCACAAACATAGCACACAATTATGAGAATCCAAGAGTGGAACTTCTACATTAGAGCCCATGACCCAAACTCCTCTTGATGGCCTTCATCATTTTGATAAGTCCTCATTTAACATTGTGTCATGCCTACCCAAGTGTGCACTTTGAAATACTACACATAATCCTAATGCGAGGGCCACTCACAACTATAGTATTGTTGAGAATTTGGCCCAAGTTTTGGTTTCTATGTCCACACTTGAAGTATTGAAAATTTGTCTAACACAACACAAGGAACTTTTATCTGTTATTGGTGGAATAGATACTCATATTCGATTATCATGACCATTCTTTATGGAAACCCCATATTCCCCATCATTTTTCCTTCCGAATAATGGTCCAATCTTTTAGACGGTGTGTTTTGTAACAACCCTAGTTAAAAATCCATGTAAAAAAAAATATAATACCAAGGTCATGGGACACGTATTCCAAGTTAAACGGTGGGAAAAAAATCCTAGTGAGTGTCATTTCAGTTATTATTCCTAAAGGAAATTGGAAAATGCAATGGCAAAGGCTTTGGAAAGGCATGAGGCATTAATTGGCATTTTATTTATGAAAATAAAAGAAAATAGGAGAAAATTGAGGTGAAACGTCACAAGTTGCATGTGAGGAGGAAAATGAAGTAAAATAATGGAAAATGAAGAAAATCATTAGGGGAATTTTGAGGTCTAAAATGGGCCTCCTAAGGAAATTATAAAATAATAGTGGAAATAATAAAATAATATTAGATTACATCATCAAATTTTAGAGGGAAAAAAGAAAAAACTATTTTTTAACTCGAATTTTGAACTTATCTCCCTATGGGTTTACTCAAATTTCGAGAGGAAACACTTGTTGTATGCATAATTTGATTTCTCATCCAAGGAGTACCCATGTTCCATACTTTTTATGGACCCTTCTACACAAAAAATGAAAAATAGATGAAAAACGTGCTTACAATCACACTTTTTCATGTATTTCTCATTTTTTGTGTAGCAAAGTCCATCGAATTATGCAACATAGATACTCCTTGGATGAGGAGTTAAATTTGGCATCCAATGAGTAATCTTGATTGAAATTTGAGTAAAAACTTAGGGAGATAAGATGAAAATATGAGTTAAAAAATTAGTTTTTTTATTTTATTATTTTTTAATCTTCTTAATTTTTTACTCCAAAAATGGTGAATCATCCCCCATGGATGACATCATCATATTGAATCTTATTGGATCTTATAATGTCTATTTTGGTTGTAAATTTTTATTAAGAGGCCCATTTTAGACCTCAAAATTCCCCTAATGAGAGGCCTCATTGATAAAAATGCTTCTAAGGCCCATATGTACTCCTCAAGTATTTGGGGGGTCTGTATCGCCATTTACGATAGAAAGTAATGTTGTTCAAGTCCAAATTAGTGGACGAGGCTTGTCTACAAGAACAATAATTGGAGAGCATAGGCCTAAAGAGAGTGAAATCAAGTGGATCGAAGAACAAGGAACAACGAGACACCTATAAGGAGGGGAAGAAGAAGAAAAAAGGGGGAAAGATAAAAAGACGACATCCACAGGACACCAATGCAAATATCTGAAAAACCATTGCTACTACCTCAACATTAACAACCATATAGAGGATGAGTTCCAGAAGCCACACCCAGAGCTAAACACGAAGAAAGAAATGAAAGACAATAAGAAAAATAATCTCATGGCTATTGATTCAAGAAACCAAGTTGAAATAAACTTGGATGTGGATGAGAAGATCATATATACATCAATGCAGAAGGAGGTGAATCTGAGTATCCTCAACAATAGGAAGAAAAAATGACCAAACTCTTCCATATAAAGATACAGGTCAAGAAGACAAAGATTTATGCTCTATTTGACTTAGGATAGCAGGTGAATATCATTGGAGAAGAGTTGGTCAAGAAGTTGGTGATGGAATTTCATGATCATCCAAACCCATATCCACTGGGATGGGTAAATAAGTATGTAGAGCTAAAGGTAACGAAACAATAAAAAAATAGGTTTTCCATCAATTCCTATTTTACCGATGATTTAAAAATAAATGTGGTTCCCTTTGATGTATGTGGAGTCATGTTTGGGAGTCCCTACATATACATGTACGATGAAATATTCGTGTATAGAGCCAACTAGTACCAAATTTTCAAGGATGTAAAATCGTTCATCAATAAAGTTGTTGTCAAGATAAATCCCCTCCGTGGATAGAGGCGATCTCTCTAGTCCTAGAGTGTGTCTAGCAACTTGAGATACTTTCTACTACAAATATTTCTTATATAATATTCAAAATGCGACAAGAAAAGAGATATAAGTACCTTTTTCCTGATGCTATGTTTGAACACGTTGATGATGACCTTGATCCATGATCATTTTAGGCTCGCTCCTTACTACTGGTGGCACACGAATACCTGTCTATGATCAAGAGGCAACAACAAATGTAATCCAATACATAAAAACCTGTAAACACTAGCTATCTAGCAGATAAAGGAGTACAAGAATATTTGCATAAAATATTAGACAAATATAGAAAGCAAACATTAGATGTTTTATTAATAAATATGAAAGGAAGAGCTTACAACCCAGACCTTGATGTTGGAGGCCTCCCTTTGGTGAAAATCTGAGTCCTTCATCGAAGCTCTACATCATTCATTCTCACGAACAACTTAGGCATTATCACAGTGCGAGAATGTAAAGGGAACAAGAGTTCAGTGATCAGAGGCTCAATATTTAGCTCAAAAATGAAAGTGCTCAGAATTGATTGGACACTGAATGACCGCGACCACCCTGTCACCAGGAATCCAACGCAACTCTTTTAGTCAAAAACTGACTTCGGATGAAGAAGTTATAGCCTGTTGATCGTCGTTAAAAACATGCATTTTTTTTTTTTTAATTGTAGAACAGTGATAGGTTGATGACATGCCAGCTCAGTTAGCATGCAAGGAATATTATTCAGTTTATGCCTAGTGGCATTGTGACAGGTTTCATAACAGGATTCGTCAGTTTGGTTTGAAAGTGAATTTTTTTAAAGTTTTTCTCCTAAGGTTGAAGTTGAATTTTTTTTATGTGGTGGATGGAAAACCCAACCAGAGGCTGACATGTGTTGCAACTAGGGGCCGCCACGTGTCCCCTCTGGTGGACCCCCTCTCCAAGGTTGGCTTCGAATTTCATATGGTATGGTGGTTGAATTTCATTTTATGGAAGGTTGGTTTATGTTAAGGTCCGAATTTAATTTATATGGCGGCAAAGATCCGCATTAATCTGAATTGAACCATAGTCCATTGGCATGATTTATAACCTAAGGTTCATAACTATTTCGAGCGCATATTTTAAAGTTGCCAAAGTACAAATGTTATATTGGAGTGCAATTATATTATAACCAAGGTTCGAGTTTAATGCCAAAGGTATATATATATATGTGTGTGTGTGTGTGTGTGGGCATGCAAAAAGAATGCATCGAGTTCGGGTGGAGGTCGGTGCTCGACCCCATGACCTCCCCCAACCAACCAACCAACTCTCTGCCCATACCAATGGGCCATTCACATGGTTCTTAATAACCTTAGCTCACGACATCTATTTGAAGTTCAACATATGATCTGATGACGAAAAAGAGGGGTCCAGCCTCGTGGGCCAACCCCCTCCCATATGACCTTTCCACAGAACCAACGACTCGGTATGACTAAACAACGGAGTTTAAACTCCTAATCATGGGATTACCCACTAAGCCAAGGATTAAGGCTAATTAAACATGGTTTATCAAAACACGTTTAAAGCACAGTTAAGATTTGCTTATCCATAGTTAAGCACAATTTAGTTGTTAATTAATCCCATATTTAATTGGCGTCAGAATTAGCGGAACCACTATTTTCGGTGAAATTCTCAAAATTTTCGGACTTATCTGGAGTCTTCTCCAGATTTGGAGGAGGATTCTAGGGAAAAATTGAATAGGCCATACCTAAAGCAATTTCCGACCAATTTTGGCTCAGGAAGAGTCATTCCTAGTAGATTGGCATGCTCTGAACACATTGGAATAGGTTGTAGAGGCAGAGGAGAAATTCTACAGGTGTTTTTGTTACTTTGAATAATTTTGAATCTTAGGGCAACTAGGAAGGAAGGAAATGCCTAAATCAATTGAAGTCCAAATGGAGTGAATGAATAGTCATTTCTGATAGATTTCAACATTCTGAACTCATTAGAGTATGTTTCAGGAGAATTTGATGCATGTAAACAACATTTTTTGCACTATTTAGCTAATATAGAGGCCTAAGCCATGGAAGCTGGACCAAGGAGATGTAGCCGAGGAGGGGTGAACTCCTTCATCAAAACTCTGTTTTAATGGATAAATTGTGATGGTTTTTTTTTTCTTTATGTTTCTATTGTTCAACATTTTAAATTCATACTTTATGCTCTTGAATTCACTCATAAAACTCAGTTTAATTACCCGTTTGAAACACATAAGCAACAAGGAAACCTGCATATCAAGCATAAGATCAATAAATAAATTTTAAATTTGAACATGAAATTAGCATAGCAAAGCTAACATTCATACTCATATCAATTTTTTATCAGAGCTTTGGTTGAAAGGGCAAGGTTATTTCCTTGATAGTTGCTTGAGTTTTGTGCAAGTTTAATGGTTGCAAATTTCTGATGCTGACAAGGTTAAAGTTGCAGAAATTTGAAGGGAAATTGTTGTTTTCAAGTCTGAGATTAGGACCAGAAGAACGAGAGATAAAAGAGTACCATCTTCACCCAAAATTCCACTCATAGCTGCACTTTAAGAACCTCAATTTTTGTCTCAAGAAGTTGAGATTGGAGAGGTACAAGTTGTACAAGAAGTTGAGTTTATTGAAGAGGTACAAGCATCAGAAGTTGAGCTTGAATCCATAGCCATCATGTCAGGTGTGGGAGAGACTCAAGGTCATTCAGAAGATGATGATTTGAAGAGAGATTTCAATGACATAAATAGGATGGTTAAAATTATGTTTGATGCATTTACTACTGGGATGACAGAAGAAGGTTCTAAGCCTCCACATGGAGAAGGGACTTCAGATGATAAGAAGGATGAAGAGAATATTTCAAAGGTTATTGGAGGAAATCCACCTCCATCTCCACCTTCTTCATCATCCTCATCATCTCCATCAACATCATCTTCTACTTCCACCACAAAAACTACCCACACTCACTCAAAGGCCACAAAAGGAAAGACATCGTTACTTAAACTAGATGACAAATTTGAGCTTCCAATGTATAATCGTGAGGTCAATGCAGAAATATTGGACAATTGGATACGTCAATTGGAGGTGTACTATAGGATTCAGAACCTTCATGAAGATGACATAAATATTCAATTGGATTCTTTGAATATGGAAGGATCTGCACTTTTTTGGTGGGAAGCAAGGACTCAAGAAGAGATTAAAAACTACGGTAAGATATCTATCTCTTGGTCAAGTTTTATTTCAGCCATTAAAAGGAAATTATATCGCTTATCTTACATGCAAAAGACTGTTATGGATGGGGAAAATTTTAGACGGTTGAAAGGGAAAAGTGTGCAAGGTTATACTCATGAATTTAGGAGAAGATCTCTTATTTTGGGTATTAATTTATATTCTCAAGAAACTTTGTTAAAGTATGTTGGGGGTTTTCACAGTTACCTTAGGCACACCATTCTCATGTTTAATCCCAAAAACATATATGACATTTGTGTACAAGCCACACACTTAGAGGCAAGACGGAAACAAAACATAGATGAGAAAAGCGATAATGAGGGTAAAGGAAAGGGAAAATTTTATGGAAGAGGAAAGAGATATAGATTTGTAAAAATAGCGAAAGAAAAAATCACATGCAAAAAATATTCAAAGACTAGCCATGATGAATACCATTGTTGAAAACTTCATCCAGAGTTGAAGCCAAACAAACTGAAAGCCAAAGAAAAGGGGAAAATTGTTGCTATAGTTGAACATGACTTAGGATCAGAATCAACAGATGAGACGAATATTATAACCATGGGTTTGAAAGGTAAACATATTGCAAGCACTAGTACTTAAAATTGTTCAAATGTTACTCATGATGAAGATACACGAATAGAACTTTTCCATATTAGAGTTTTCTCTAAACATACCAAAATTGATACACTTTTTGATAGTGGGTCGCAAGCTAACTTTATTTACAAAGACTTGGTTAAGCAACTATACCTTGAAACTATTAGACATCAAAGGCCATATCCTTTGGGTTGGATATGCAAGAATGAAAACTTGCAGGTTACAAGGAAGTGCTTACTAAGATTCGCCATCAATTCAAACTTTCTTGATGAAGTTGAACTTGATGTGGTGTCGCTTGAGATATCAGGTATTGTATTGGGAAGTCCTTATCAGTATGATAGGAAAGCAGTATTTCATTGCCATGGGAATAAGTATCACTTGTTTAAAGATGGTATTGAGTACATAGTTAGAGCACATAAGAAGAAGACAAGTTTGTCTCTTATACATGTAGGAGAAATGAACAGGAATATAGTGAATGAAAGTCATAATTTGACATTGTTGATGATCAAACAAAGAGTTGTTTTGAATCAAAATTTTAAAAAAGATTCTTATTCTTGTAATGAGATGATCTAGATTTATGCAGGAACACAACAGAATAAATATATAACCATAAATACAAAGATGTAGCGGAAATAACACTTCATTTCATTAATATCAAAGAACTGAAATTTGCTTACAAACAGAATGGAAATAAAAATAGCTAGGGCGCTGGTAGCTATCCCTGAGAAGATATGTGGCAGCTACAGTCCTCTAAACTATGTTACAATGAGGCTTGAGGGCCTATTTATTATTGAGAAACAATGGAGAACTCTAAACTTCCAAAAACCTAACCCTAGGAGATGAAGCGCCAAAACTATGGGCCCTGTTTGGGTAAATTGGTGGTTCAACTTCCCGGGGACGTAACTTTGGCATCCGATCTCTGTTTGACGTGCTCAATAGCTTGTTAGAAAGATCTATCCGAGGAGTACAACTTTTTTAGGTCCTAAAAACGACTCCAAAAGTTCAGGACTTGAAAAACTTCTAAAAATAGTAAGTTTTGTTGCAACTTGAAAACTGAAAGAACTGATGGTGGGGGTTCAAATGGAATAGGTGGGTGGCCACCAATATCCACCTGGACCATTAAGCCCAAAAATGGCTCCGAGAGTGGAGGACCCGAAAACCTGCTAAAAATAGTAAGTTGTGCTGAATGTGAAAAGCTGCAAGAATTGATGGTGCTGGTCCAAATGGAATAGGTGGGTGGCCACCGATATCCACCTAGATCATGAGATGTTTTTGGATTCTAAAAGGTTGAATTTGAAAGAAGGTGAACAAGATGTAAAACATTTGCAGCAGTCAACATCAGTGTTGAGCAGTGTTGGAAACAAGATGCTAGTGCAAGAGAGTGTAAAGGTAAAAGAGAAAGCGAAAAAGCAGCTTGGAAAAGAAGCCATGGGTTCCAAAAATGCTTATTTTTGGTTTCCAAAAATTACATGGCAATGGTGAAGATACTTGGTCAAGATTCGACGCAAGTACAAAGCAAAAGAAGTTAAGAATTGCCATGGTGACAGTGTGCAAGGTGAGATAGATTTTAAGTTTCACTTGATTAATGGCCAAGGTAGGAACAAGATGTTTTCTGCAAGAATAGCTTGTTGCTGTACAAACTTAGGAAAAATGCAGCATGACGGTGTCAATTATAGCAAGAGAAGGTCGCAAGAATTAAGGAAAAAGTTAACTTGTTCTGAAAAGCTCCAAAAGATGAAAATGGGATATTTTCAATGGATAGAGACTCGAAAGGTGAGGGAACAGTACCCTCATCCACATGATCAGTACTAAGAGAAATTTTGGGGTCCAAAAGTCTTCTAGTGGGGAGGAATGATCAGAGGCTTAATATTTTTCTCAAAAATGAAAGTGATCAAAATTGATTGGAAATTGAACAACCACGACCAGCCCGTCGCCAGTAATCCAATGCAACTCGTTTCGTCGAAAACCGACTTCGAATGAAGACATTATAGCCTATTGATTTCCATTCAGAACATGCAAATTTTTAAAAAAATTGCAGAACAGTGACAGGTTGATGACATGGTAGTCCAGTCAGCATGCAGGGAATATTCTTCAGTTTATTCCTAGTGGCACTGTGACAAGTCACAATAGGATTCACCAGTTTGGTTTGAAAGTGAAGTTTTTTAAAAGTTTTTCTCCTAAGGTTGAAGTTGAATTTGTTTTATGTGGTGGACGGACAACCCAACCAAAGGCTGACACGTGGTGCAGTCAAGGGCCGCCACATGTCCCCTCTGGTGGACCCCCTCTCCAAGCTTGGCTTCGAATTTCATATGGTATGGCAGTTGAATTTTATTTTATGGAAGGTTGGTTTATGCTAAGGTCCGAATTTAATTTATATGGTGGAAAAAATCCGCATTAATCCGCATTAAACCACAGTCCATTGGCATGATTTATAACCTAAGGTTCATAACTATTTGGAGCACATATTTTAAAGTTGCCAAAGTTCAAATGTTATATTGGATTCAGGGAAAATTTTAAGAACCCCCCTAAATTTATATATATAATAAATAGGCGAATCCCCATGATACATAGGAAAAATGGAAGGCGATTTTATTAATAATATAATATGTATATATAATTTTTTGGCGAATCTCTCACGAGATTATATTATCTGGTAAAATCATGGCGAATCACCGAAGACAAAATGGGTATGAAATCAGCTGGTTCAGGATAAAGCGCTTCAATGGTCCAATGAAGATATGGTAGTTCAACCAGAGTAGAAGGAAGTTAGAACCACCGAGACCAAGCATGGCACATGGTGACTATGGAGGGAAGTAGTTCTCGTGGTAGCCTGGAAAACGTTGCTTCTTCTAGTTTTGCTGCGTAGTGTTGTTTTGACTGCTACTAGCACTGATATTGAGGTTGGAGAGGAGTTTGAGGAAGCATGGAAGGTAGCAGTGGTGGAGAATTACAAAGAAGTACTCGCATGATGGGCTCCCATTTTTTCCCTTTGGTATTTGTGCTCATAAGATCTTCTCTCGTCCATTGAACCAATAATTAACTGTTCAACCAAAATCAACTTGATCGAGTTGATTAGGTACTGCAGTCAACTTAGACTAATCTTCAAAACTATGCTTTGCACTATCCCATATTTATCACACTAATGCTACACAACATTGTGAATTTGCATCCAACTCTCATGCATGCACACAAAATTTTCATTAACATCTATAACCCTAACCAAGTGAGAATTTATCAACAAAAGTTTGTTAGTGTTGAAAGTTCATAAGAAATTTAGATCCATGGTACCTTAAATAAATTTTGAAATAACCTCCACAAATTTGACCACAATAGAGAAAACTTGTGATAAATTTTAAACCTACAAAAATTAGGATTCATGTTCCTAGGAATGATCATAAGAAGTAGTTGGCATATAGGTCGAGTTTTGAGCCTTGACACATTGATAATGTAATGGCTTAGGTCAAAAACTTACACATTGAAAAGTCATCAATGAAGAGAAGACAGATCATTATGAAACACATACTCCAAACTTCCTACCAAATTCTACTTGGTTGTCCGCAACTCACCTATACATAATCTTATAGTAAATAAAAATTCTACAAAGCCTTCTTCACATAGCTAATAAATGGCCATTGGAAGAGCACCCCTTCTATAATAGTAATAGTAGCAATTAATAGATTATTTCATATTGAACTTCATAGCCATAGCACTCCTATGTATTGTATGACGTATTCAACTTGCATTATCAAATATAGATAAAATCATACTTTTGATTGATCCATTTAAAACATACTTGTGCACAATGTTGAATGCAATGCCGACTCAAGGAGTAAATTCGGTTTAACGTGTAATAATCTATAAAATAATGGAACCTAGATGGAACATAGAATGATTTCATTTAGATATAGGTAACCCTCCGAATGTAGACCATTCCTTGAAGAACATTTTTATTGATGAGGAATTTAATACAATATTCAATTTTCAAACTAAAAATATTATTTCTATAGATTTGTGTATGGGTAAAACAATAAATAAAAAATTTAACTATCCTTGGGGTGGTCAATATTTATAAATTTTATTTATACTTGCTTTACCATGTATATCATATACTATCACCACAAACATGAAAAGTTGTGGAATTCACAGTGATGATCTCGCTCTCGGAAACACAACCAACCTTTATTATTGCCAATATTAACTTTTATATAGTAGCACATATGTAGATAAAATTTCCAAATTTTCCCAAAGAGACAAACTTGCTTCTCCAACATGATGGCACATTCTTAACTACTAACATTTCCGATTGTTGAATGTAAGAAAGCTTTCTAAGTACAACTAATATACTGCGAGGGTCAAACTCCTCGAATATGTTCTTTTTTACCATGTATCTATAAGTCGAGACTTCTTCTTGTTTGAAGAGGAGTTGTCTATTATTAGAACTACCTTCCCAACCTCCGATGCCTTGAAGGAATTGCAAATTGACTCATCGAGATGAAGACAACTTTTTGTTCTTGTCAATTAGAGTTGAATAGCTTCCTCTGTGCACTCAACACAAACTCGACCGATATGAAACATCCCACCCACCAACTATGAGGTCCCACACAATTGTTGCTCTCGCCCGAACAATGCACAACTTGAATGTGAGAATTCAAAAAAAAAGAAAAATCCCAATCGCATATATCTTGAGGATGAACTCGATCTCAAACCAAAACCCCATAAAATTTATATCCAAAACTAAAACTCATCAAATTTGGAAGTATATTGGAAACAAAAAGTCGAGGCAAAAGAGCTAAAATTTGAATGCAAGAACTCACACAAAAATCCGCAAACTTGAGAAATTTTTTGACGTACATTATTTTGTTCGACAAAATAGATCGAGGGAAGAAAGGCCTCGTGGAAGATCACGCTAGACTAGGGGTAAGTAAAAAACCACCAAGGTGAAGCATGGGAACAAGAATACAACCAAAAATGATCTATAATTTTGTTCAATCAATGATCCATCCATAGGACAAAAATGTTTCTCCAAGGGTTACCCACTTGGGTGTGTAACAAAGCCCATCAAACAGCTTTATGAAGCTATTGACCCTTCTCCTTTAAGAGTGAAAATAAAATAACATAGGAGCGATAGAGGAAAGAGAGATATTTGGTGTAGAGGATTTTGGATACTCTTAATCTTTCTCATTAACTCGAAGAATACCATAAGTTAGAGATCCGTTTTCAAAGAAACAATAAATTTAAAGTGGCAATCGAGGATATGATAGCTACTGTGTGAAAGAAAAAATTGGAAAGGATCAAGAAGATAGTAAAGATATGCATTTTTAGCACAGATTCTACCATAGAAGCTCAATAAGAGATAATGGACACCTGGTAGGGATTGAAGAGGAACTCCTAGCATCGGGGAAGAAGCCACAAGCAGTTATCATTAAAAGAGAAATCATCCTAACTACATCTCTCTAAATTTCTCAACATTTTCTACATTGTCTGATGTTTGGTCGTACAGAAAGCATGTGCTTTGCCAGCTGTGGTTCTATTATTTTATTGAGCAACAACTCGTACATTTAAGACAATAATAAAAAGAATATTTCAATTATAAAAAAGAACAAACTCTTGATTTTTTTAATGCTCAAGATTGCCTTTCTTATTCTTTAACTTTGAATACAGTCGTGACTATTGTCGTAATAATCTGCTAAATATGAACATAGGATGCATCACTGATAAAAATGTTTGGCTAAGGTGAATAACAAAGCCTTTCATCTTTGACATTTTTGAATTGTTTGGACTCTTGAGGGGAAAGATTGGAGAGGCAGGCAGTCTTGGTTCAAGAGAGACAACTGGAATTGATTTCATATTTACTCGTGATATTATAATTTATAGATGAGACTAGACGAGAGAGACATCCTCGAAGGTTCTATCGTTGCTCTATAGACTTTCAAAAGGCTTTTGGCACTACACTGTTCTCCAGGAATTTACCCATCAAGCGGCTTCGTGTCCTTGGACTACTTGGGAGGACATTGTTTCGTGTGATGCAGCTTTATGATAGAATGATTCGCGTTTTTGCGATTACAGATTTTCTTAAGGTATCATCGAGTATTGTGGGGTGTCAAGTGGGTGTGTTCTCTCTCCCGGACTAGTTGGGATCTACATTGATTACCAAAGATTCATCGGGAATCTACTCAATCTCAGGATGGCTGCTCTACTTCATCGGATCCTGTTTCATTCCTTTTATTTGTAGATGTTGTTGTATAATTGGCCTCCACTCCGTAGGGGTCATAGAGTCAACTCGATGCATTGGATAGATTTTGCAATAATTGATAACAGATAATTAACATTGGGAAATTATGATCGCTAATACCACCAAAGAGGCCCTCTCATAAGTATATCATTTTCTCTTTCATGGAGTTAATGGAGATTATCACATTTTATGCTTAAATGTCGAAAACCATTATTTTTCAATACGAGAATGAATTAAAATGGATGTTATATTTTGCATAGTGACCATCAAAATACTGGATGTTATATTTTGATAAAGGTGATAGTCAAAATCAATCTTGTGTTTCATGCTTGTATTGAAAATGAATGTTGTATTTGAGGCAATAATGATAAGTAGTTCTACCAAGGAAGCCATCTCAATCTCATCCTTTTATTATGTATTCTCTGCTAGCTTGTACTTATGTAATTACAATAGGTGACCCATCAAATTGCAAACCTATCCGAAAATGAATACCGATCAGTCCCTATGTGAGAGTTTAATAAATATAAAGTTTTATGAAGCCTTCAATATAGCAGTCTTTCAGATTTCAAAAACTAGGCTCATATTCATCAACTTAAAATGTTACCTACATTAACAAAATAGAAGGATAGCTATTGTAGAAAGTGAACTCGCTATGTGAATACTCTACCAACCATGTGGTGGCCAATGTCAACCTTTATGTAACAAAGATAAGTGTTGAAAGATCATGAGACTGAGACACAATTTTGTGGATTACGTGCTAATGAGATTGCCTAATACATCAACACTTAACTGTGACCTCAGTGCTTCAATATTAAAAATGATTTCTAACATAGAAAATTGAATTGATTGTATTGTTGATATATTATTTGTTTATTTAACCGACATTGTAGTAGGAGTCAATTATGGCATCTCGCAAGATACTCGTATTTGGATAAAGGCAAACTTTCAATGCAAGAGATACGCCCATTCTTTGTCGTAGACATGCCACTTCTTTGTCATGTTCTCACTCGTTTGAATTGAAAAGATGTATTCCCTTCTCATGAATCATCTAAGAGATGAAAAGACATCCAATGGAACCTTTTCTAATGAAAGCCTTGCACATACTTCTATGGAATATTCTTCAAGTAGCTTCCATAATTTCATGAACAAGATTATGGAACATATGACTGAACCCGTCCACAATTTCATACAGATGATGATGATAATTCTATTTCACGTCCTTAGTAAAATACATGAAAATTAGATCAACGTGATAATACTTGAAGTGTTTATAAAATCATAAAGCTCGTGAATTCATGTGCAAAATGTGGATCGTTAAGAAAATGCATCAAAAGCCTTTTTGATTTGAATGTTCTAATATATTTATATTTTTGCAGCTTTATATAAATTCCTATTATGTTATACAGATGAACACCACTCCACCGAGACAACAACCATAGTACTCCTCTTTTAGAATGATAGGCTTTTACCTGTACATAGAAATGCCATGGATATTCATCCCAGTAAGCACCAACAGTGTTTGAACTTTGAACTATGGAGGCACTTTGAAGAAATCCTCGAAAGTCACCAAGACCAGATCCAAGATCACATGTAGCACCCCTATCAAATGGTGCATACCTCATGATACTCATGAAAATAGATGTGATCGTACTGATAAGTGGAGATATGTATTTGAGCCCTTGGTGTCACCAATGCCAAAACAAATCAAAAAATACTAATTAAACTCCTGGTGATTTCTTTATCTTGGCACAACTTTATCAAATGGTTAGTTGTTTAAAAGTAAAAGTTGAGATCACGCTATCCTCGTGTCCATTCCAAATGTGTTTTTCATTTTTATTTGTTATTTTCCACTGAGCTACATCAACTATATATGAAATATTAACCCAGACATAAAAACATGAGACTTAGAGACATGACGGGACTAGTCGGAATTGCAATTAAGAGTTACAATTTCAGCAAACCCGCAAAGTTCCCTAGGAATTGTATATACACCTTTCCCTTTGAGCAAGATCATCCCATACAGTCCCTTCATATCCACTAAAAAGCAAAGAAAAGGTATGAGAACAAGAATCATGAATAAGTTTCTATGCAATTCTTAATTTTATGCAAGAGAGGCCAAAAAATTGTAAATTTTGAATTCAAAATATTGCCTTCTTAACTATTGAAAAGGATAATTCCAAGTGCAAAGACAACCTTAACAATGCCACCAAATAAATAACATCCATCAAATGTTAATTGTTTTAGTGCTTCTCATTGCGTTAATGTTGAGAATTTGGAGGGCTTGAGATTAATTCAAATTCTCTTTTGATAATTACTTGTGAATTTACTTGAGTTACTTATGTCTTCTCATTGTAGCTTAGTTAATCTTTCATCAAGTCAATTAACAAAATACAAAAGACACAAAGTTAGGCTCTTTGAGCCAAGGAAAAACCTCTCCCTCTTGGAGAGGAAAACCCACAAGAAATTCTTCTTATAGATCTTCAAATGACAAGTACCATGACCAAGACTCGGCACTTTCGACCCTATGAATGTCTCCAAGACCTTGACATCTGCTTCTACGACTTCCTCCAATACCTGATCCCTTCCTTTTCTTCGCCTAATGTGCACTAACTCATGCATCAACATTAGAGAAATCGGTCTCTAAGTTTATCTTGAGATCTTCCTTCTCATCCTTTGCATGCACATCGCGCTTTATCCATCTGCTTTCTAGAATGTAAAACTTAGTATTTCTTATCCAAATTTATATCACATATGTACCCGCATAAAAGTATCACGGATCCCGAACTTGTCCGAATTCCTTACTTCCGTTCTTACCGAAATCGCACTTCTCAACCTTTGAAATCAACACCCTTTTAACCTTTGTGATCAGTACTTGTTCACTTCTGAAACCCATTTCATCACTCATTGAAATCCGCACTTTATCATTGTTGACATTTCGCAGAAATCCATCCTTTTCTTCCTTAAGTACGCATTGTTGTCTTCTTGTAAACCCACGCTATTTACCACTGTAACTGTGAGAATCCGTGACTTTCCTATTGTTGCTTCTTTAGAGAGGTCCGCATATTCTTCTCCCCTCAAATGAGCCACAGGTCATGCTATATATACAAATGTTTTGTTATGCTTTTTAAGGCCGACCCTACACCAAGGTTGTAGGCCGACTTCTTCATCGTCAAATAGGCCGACTCTACTCTACCGTAGAATTAGGCTTATCTTCAACGTTAATTGAGGGCAGCCCTTGAGGGCTATTATGAGCCATTCTTCCACAAGGTCTTGGAGGACATTCTTCGGACTAGACACTTTATTTTCACTACTCTTAATTACATTTCTAAACCAAAGAAAATCCATAATAGACATCAAGAAGAAGTCTATTGACCTATAAGAAGATTCTAAAAAGGTAACAAATCCCCGACCATAATAAGAAATTGGGATGTGAAAACCTTCACCCTAATCCTAATGGTTATAAAGATATGTTAAATATCAAAGTTGCAAGGGAATAAAGGGGTTACATTATCATTGTATTGATTTAGTGTTCCATAGCCAAACAGAGGAAAGGAGGGTTGTATCTCGAGCAGAGCATAGGAAGGAGGAGAATCTGTGAGCATCTTATTCATGAATCATGCCACGACATCCATCCACTCCATCATAAATATTTATTTTTCTTTGTAATTTTCACTATAAACTGCATATATGTCACACAAATCCACTCTACCAATTTGCAAGTAAAATTTATGGAAGGATTCAAGAAACTACAGACTAACAAAAGATTCAAAATAGATCCATAGCCATTAATCCTACATGTTAGATTGCCAACAAAAGAATAGAGAAAACAAAGGGAAACAGGCATATGCACACCATCATTCTGTTAAAAGTAAATATCCAAGTAATTAACTTTGTTCAACAATTCTTTACTTACACATGCGAAAATAACCAGAGCATGTTGAATACAGAAGAGCAGAGAACCCTGGCAAAGCAAAGACAGGTAGTACTCGTAAGGCTTGCATTTGCCAAGTTAAATCTGGAGTTTTTGTTGACATTATAGCAATCACTATAGCAACAACCTGTAAAAACAAACCACAGCCTTTAGTTCAATAGGTCAATTCGGTCTTTTTAAAAAGCAAATACAAATTATACAAATAATTCTTTGACAAAAACAATACACAGCTTCCAAAAATGTTTAAACATGGGGGTTAAATCAATTTTCTATTAGACTTACTCAGTAGAGCTTTGGCAATGCATTAGGTAAAATCCATCACTTTAATATAGTCAATGATTATCTGTAAATGTCTTATTAAAAATGCATAAAAATTCATTACATACTATTTTGGTTTTGACGCTAGCAATTTTCTATTCCCATTCACTAGAACTGTGAAAAAGGGTTCTACATCTTGAACTTGAATTTCTTCAACCTTCAGAATCCATGCTCAAGCTAGAAATGTGCATCCATCTTTACATGAAAAAGGGTCAAATGGAAAAATATGGGATATGAATTATGAAAAAGTTTATGACAGATCAATCGTAAGATGGGAGGACTGAAGAGAACATGTACAAAAGTACGCTGTTTCTATTGTTTCAGGAATCTTCTTAAGAGAGGCACTTGCATCAGAGAAATATGCTTCCTGTACGTGTTCTCCCACATGTGACCTCGATAGGCGCAAGTCATTCCAAGAAATATTTCTGAAAACAATTTCTAAATGCATCTCATGTCTTCAATGCCATTTTGTTAGGCTCATGCAATTACATGTTTATCAGGCACTGCAATTATAAAAATGGACAAAAAACATAATTTTTCTTTAGGCTTCTATCTCCAATACCATGTAAATATGCTAACAGTAGCCTACCAAATAAAGAGCCAAAAGCATGTGGAACAAAGTGAGAAGCATATTCATCCAATTTTCATTAGAAATCTTTGGTTAAAACTTAACACACATGCACAGCAAGTATCTACGTTACCCAAAATGGGAAATGGTAAGGATAAGAAAGGACCAAGAAACAGGATTAGATGGTTTCAGGAGATGAGAAAAGTGAATCCCATCCCATTGGTGTATATTTATTATTCTGCAAATGAAATTGTTCAGAATTGTAGTAATGTAGTGTCAAGATAGAGGAACATGAACCAGAACAGAGTAAGAAACGAGTCTCCTGACCATGTTTCTGGTAACATAGGCTAGTACTACTCTGTGAGAAAAAAGATTCCCCATGAAAAATAGATCTCAAGTATTGACTTAAACTAATAGAGTTATCATATAGTATCCTCATATTGATCTGACATAAAATGCAGAACTTTTTCCAGTTAACCCTACTGTAGAACTGAATAAAATGATGAAATGAACAGCAGAGGCATAAGGAAGCTGATTGGGAGGAAATTTTGGGTAATGGGGGAGTTGGTACTCTAGGGTCATGTGATGAAAAATAGACTGGGATTCTGGTAACTGGATTAGAGCAGATGGTAAGAATTTAGAGTTATGCTTATGTAAATGTCTAAAACTGCAGGACTGTTGACCTGCCTTTTGCAATAGCTAGATTTTTTTGTATAGACAGTTTCTTTCGTTCCTAGAAAAAACTATATTATATGTGATATATATTCTTCCAAAAGAGGAATTGTCACATATAAAGATAAAAATAGGCAGTTGGAATCAGTCTTCAAATAAAAATTAGGAACATGTTTGCAAGTATGAAAATGTCAATACATGTAATATTATCTAGTCTAGAGATTTTTCAAAATATTGGCACACCTCACAGATGACAGGGTAAATTATAAGAGCTCGAGCAAGCTTGCGCCAAGTTTCAGATCGCCTCTTTGACCTAGCATGAAAAAAAGCTTCTTCTTTGGAAAGGTGTTGCAATCTCTTCTCAAAATCCTCATTGCTACTCCTAAAAATTCCATTCCAGATGCGAGAGAGAATGCTCTTTCGAGGGTGTGATTTTAAAGCGTTTGTAGCAGGCACTAGCTGTGTGCTGTTGGTAACAGCATTCTCTACCTCAGATTGCGCCATAAATCTGCAAAATGCCACAGCCTTCAATAGTGTAACATGTTTTATTTAAGACATCAAAATTATGAGGAATAGATTCATCTATTTGACTATCTATAAATATTATACATCCATCTAGTACACACTACCTACAGTATTATCTAGATTGAGGTCATATACCATACTTTGTCCTAAATAATTGCAAAAACTTCAAGATTTAAACAAGTTACATAGATAAGCCATTAAAATCTGTAGAACATGAACCTAAATTTTTCTTCAAATTGAAATAAACACTGGCAGATTAGTACCATTCCAACCAGATATTATACTTACATTGTGATGCAAAAAATAGTAATAATGGATATCCATAATTCATAATAGTTAAGTTGTAAATAGCATCCAATCCAACCAAGTTAATGAAATCAATTTTGATCTGCAATGCATTAAATGTAAGGAATGCTGCAGACAATGGACCATTGTTAAAGTAGCTTACAAAGACAGATGGATATTATTTTGCAAGTTAATATACTTGGATTAGTGGCATTTCAGAGACAACATAACAATGCCATTTTCAGAAAACTGAGAGGATGTATGTGGCATGATAACAAAAGGAAATATAAACTGGACAAGGATGATATAACCTGTATAGGGTGTAGGAGTGGGGAGAAAAGGAAGGCATTATGCATGTCTCTTCATGCTACAGGTGGCATACCTTTCAAATGACGATGGCACGCGCAATTAGGGTGGGAAGGACAAGGGAGGTTACCTCAACCTACCCCCTCAGTCCTTGAAGTGGAATTCCATTTACTCCAGTCCCTACAAGCATTAGCATTCTGTGTGGGAAAAGAATACATGACACCAAGCAATCCATTACCGACATGATCACCGAGGGAGCTTATGCAAAGGCTTTGCAAGAAAGGTATGTTTCTTGTTTCCATGGCTTGTATTCCATGGTTTTTTTTCTAGCTACTTTAGGCAGTGCCTTGATATCCTCTGGTTTAGGCTGGAGTGGTGACTAGAATTTTCAAAAGTCCCTCCCAGTGAAATCTTCTTATCTGGTCAATGCATTGCAAGAGAAGTAAAATAGGGGGCTGGTTCAAAGTGACAGCATTTACAGTGAAACAGACAGACAAAGATGACAAGGTTTACACTTTACAGTGAACAGGGGAAGGTGGTTGTTTTTTCTATGGAAGAAAGCTGACCTTTTTTAGTTCAGGTTGAAGAATTCCATCCTGAGATACATTCTGAAGGAATCAAGAAGGGGATTCAAGGTTCACTCCAGTCCTTTGTCCATGATCTTAGAAGGGAAAAAAATCATTTTCCAAGCATAAATAGCCAACTTGATGAAGGGAAATCAACAATGGCAAGTAGCAAAACATTGACAGCTACTGCTGTTAAGGTTCCAACAGTGTCTGTGAGTATCTAAAATTTGAATGTAATGTGGCTGTATAGGCTTTGATCTACTGATTACTTTCAGAAGCAGGGATAAAAGGGGTGATAGCTCTGATGTTTAAATGCATGCCAAAGAGACATCTACATCATACAGAACATTGTAACCTTGGTCACTTGGGGATGAAACTCTCAGTGGTTACCTTCTTTCTTATAGAATTCATAATATAACTGTTACTAGCACTGGAACTGACAGGTCACATCTAGCTATTCTGATTGAATAGTCAGTTGAAAAGCATAATTTACTTTGAAGGAGCAAGAAAACAAAATACCCTATTATTCTGTAAGCTTTATTTTCCATAAAATATTCCTTTTTCCATATATCTCATATGCATTCAAATACAACAGGGAAAATTTTTCCAGTATATAGTATGAGCATCTGCATTTGCAAATACTGCCAAATAAGATTATGTATAATTGTTTAGAATTTTTCAATCAAAGACATATCTTAAACATCAAGAAACCAAATTGATGATTATTATATCTGCATTTCCACACTTTGTGAGTGTATGTCTATTTTGAAAATACACAATCCTTTAGATTAGATTTATCATAGAGAAGACGGTCGATGGAGTTATCATAATTGAATATGAGATTAGTTGTATGATGAAAGAAGATTTAGCATGTAATATGTAATTAGAGTACAATGCACTTGCATGTCAATCTTTAACGATAGGAAGGCCATTATTATTATTGTAAAAATGTATATGTATTTCGAAATATAAAATGAAAAAACCTTATTACATTCAGCACTACAATAATGTGTGGTTTATTGTGCTTAGTGATTATCCACTCCATTTCTCTAAAGTTCCCATTTTTTTCGCATTGTATCAGAGCTAGTTAGGATTAGAAAGAGAATGTCTTGCACTGCAGATTTGAAAATTTTTAAACTCTTTCAACAAAGAATTTTCTTGAAGATTAATTCAGTTTCCTAAAAGAGCTACGATTGCTGCAGAGCAAAGAATGGTCAAGAAATTGACAGATAATGGCACACAGGCAAAAACCTGGAATTGGAGATGCATCAGTGAAATGGGAGCAAAAAGATAGAAAAAAGATGGAGGTTCTTTCAACTAAAGACATCCAAAGGTTTTTCAATTTGTCAGCGGATTCCCATATCAGCAACTCCAAATCATTGCTAAATGAATTATCTGTAATTGAGTGTAAGGTTCCAGAAGAAGACAACACAATCACTCTTCCAGGGAGTCCTCTAGATTTCAAAGAAAGCTCGATAGTCTGTTTAGGAGCTTGAGTTGGACTCGCACTTCAAAAATTTATCAATTCACAGTTGTAGAAGGTGAGAAGAAGAGACAAAGGAAATGAGATTGAATCTGTGCATAAAACAGAGTTGTTCCTACAGCAATGAATAAAAAATCAAACATCTCTGCATCAGTCAATTCTTTCTTTTTGTTTTTGCTTTCTAATGCTAGTTTTCGAAGGGCCAACTCGACCTGATCTTCCTCCTCTTGCTCCTCGCTACTTGATGATGATGATTCTTCTTCTTCCTCCTCCTCGATGTCCGAGTAGTTTTCTGCATTTTCATAATCGTCCTCATTGGTGTCTTGGGCTCCCTTGTTCTTCTTCAGTTCTTCCTCGCCCGTGGCTAAATTTTTATCTGTTGCTGCCATTGTTGAAATGCAGGTGCTACCAACTGTGCAAACTACTCAAAGTGCCCACCAACCAAACCAAACGTAAGTGAAAAACCCAAAACTCTCACCAGACCATAGACTCGCTCTTCATCTGCTGGCACACTGGTAAGGATTTATTGCATACAAGAAGAAATTGTAGGTGGTGTCTTCCCATGAACAAAGAGGGAACTCTTTCGAAGATAAGAGGATATTGAAAGGCGCCGCTCCTCCACGAAACAGGAAGTTGCTGTTATTATTTGTGGACATATTAGCAGGTCATGGATCAGGGATTTTTAGTTGATTTAGGAAGTAACCAAGGGCCATTTCCCAATAATGGAGGATTTGATGTTCTCAGTAAGCCATTACCCTCGCTCAACCAGCAAGAAGATTGGCGAGCCTATTCACATCCAAGGACTAACATTCAACTTCCACGCCCTTGCAAGGCCCAACCACCCTGGAACAACTGGATAACCCTGGAACAACTGGAAAAATGGGGCGAATCACTCCAACCCCCGCTTCAACCCCAGAATTCAGGCTACCAAGGCTGAAATCGCTCCAACAAAGAAAATCGAGGAAGTTTACAAAAGTTTTTACAATCCATATAGTTAAGGCAAAACCTAAGTAGAAAGAAAATGGACTATACCTTTCTGGTTGCCTTCTTTCCTGAACTGATATTCTCAGAGCTGGAGTTTGTGGCTCTTCCTCTTCTGAATCTTCTTCTGCTGTAGAGTCTGATTCATCCTCCTTTAGCTCAAACTCTATCTTCTCAGGTTCCTTTGGTAGGACTTCATGTGTAACAACATATTTCACCTCTCTAAACACGACATCTCGGTTGTACACAACCTTCCTTGTTTCTGGTTTCCAAAGCTTGTAACCCTTTAAACCATCCTTATACCCAATAAAGATGCACCTTTCAGATTTATTATCCAACTTGGTCCTTTTCTCCTTTGGAACATGTACATATGCATCACATCCAAATACCCTTAGATGTGAAAGAGAGGGTTTTTTACCAGTCCATACCTCATGTGGAGTCTTATCCTCCAACGCTGATGAAGGTGATCTATTAACTAAGTAACATGTAGTCTCCACTACCTCTACCCAGAATTCTTGTCCTAACCCGGTACCACTGAGCATGCTTCTTGCCTTTTCCATCAGCGTTCTATTCATTCTTTCTACAAATCCATTTTGCTGAGGTGTGTATGGAGTATTCTTCTGCCATGCTATACCAAACTTCTTACAGAACTCTTCAAATTCCTTCTTGCAGAACTCCCCACCATTATCTGTCCTAAGCGCCTTTATCTTCTTCTCTGTCTGGTTTTCCACCAGAGCCTTAAATTCTTTAAATTTGTCAAAGACTTCAGATTTCTTCCTCAAGAAATATATCCATGTATTCCTTGAGAAGTCATCTATGAATGAAAAATAGTACACAGAATTTCCCAGTGATGGAACTGAAACAGGTCCAAACACATCACTGTGAAAAAGTTCTAATATCTTGTTCGCCCTCTTAGCACCAGAAGGAAAACTCACCCGATTCTGCTTCCCATATACACAATGTTCACAGAAATCGAAATCCAGAGAGAAATTAGACATGCCTTCTACCATACCACTTCTATGCAGTATCCAAAGGCCCTTCTCTCCAATATGTCCAAGCCTTTGATGCCATAGCATAGTCTTTTCTCCAGAGACAGCCAGGCTTTCCGCTCCACTTTCAGGAACCACAGAACTGTTACGCCCATCAATAACAGTGCTACCTTGTAGATTGTATAGAGTTCCAGTCCGAACTCCCCGCATTAATACTATTGCTCCCTGAACCATCTTGCAGGAATATTTCTTGAACACTGTTTTTACACCTGCATCATCCATCTTGCTTACAAAAATCATATTTCCGGCCAATGCAGGAATATGCAGAACACCTGGAAGTGTTCTAATCCTTCCACCTTGCAGATTTATCTTTACCTTTCCACGTCCGACGATTCTGACCTTCCTATCATCCCCTAGGAAGACATCACCATCATATTTTTCATACTCGCAGAACCACTCCCTATGGGGATTGAAGTGAAAGGATGCACCCGAGTCAATCAACCATGACTCATGATCTACATGTGTATTTGAAGAAGAAGCCAAATACACATCCCCACCTTCATCTGAGGTGGTTTTTTCCTCTGCAAAAGGAGCATCATTAGATCCCTTTCCTTTCTCAGGAGCTTTAGATCTGCAGTCCTTTTTGTAGTGCCCTTCCTTTCCGCATTTCCAGCATACCTTTACAAAATTTCTAGGAGATTTATATCTCCCTCTAGATTTAGATATCCCACTCGAAACCTTATTCTTGTTTTTTTTTTGGGACCTTCCTCATACATATAAGGCATCTCCATTTTGACCCTCCATATTTCTCCGTCTCATTTCCTCAGACAGCAAGGCTAAGACAATGTCATCAAAGTTCAAGGTAGTTGCATCGCTACCTATTGCAATAACCAGAATGTCCCATGAATCTGGTAGAGATTACAACAAACTGATGCACTTATCTTCATCTGAGATTTTAATATCAATAGATGACAGCTGACTTACCACAGTATTGAAGGCATTCATATGCTCTGTCACCGAGTCTCCATCCTTCATCCTTAGGTTATACAGCTTTTTCCGCAGGAACAAATTATTCACCAGAGACTTAGATTGGTACAAAGTCCCAAGTTTTTCCCACAAATTCTTCGATGTAGCTTCCCCAGATACGTTCAACAATACTGAATCTGAGACACGCAACCATATTGTGCTGTTAGCCTTCTGATCCAGTTTCTTCCAGTCTTCATCTGACATTGCCGTTGGTTTAGTACCCGGATCTACCACGATCCACTGATATTTATCGACCAACAGATCCTCCATATTGAGCTTCCATAACTCAAAGATCTAACCATTAAATTTATTGATCTCTATCTTCCCACCGCTCGCCATCTTCTTTCACCGCAAGAATCGATCCCGCAGATCTCCCACTGAACAGGGTCTACCTCAGACCCAAGAAAAAAACCCTCAGTAGCAAAGGCGTCCCCTTGAAGCTGAAACAACTCTGATACCAAATGTAGGTTTTAACCCTGAACAAAAATTATCTACACATGAATCTTATAACAGAAATTAAACAATAGCGAGAGCATCAAGCATAAAACAGATAAACACAGAGATTTTCCCTTGGATCCCAAATTGGGATGACCAGCTTGATTTTTCATTATATTCATTTTAGTGTTACAACACATATATATACATGTCGAAGCATACATAAACCCCAATCCATTAACCCTGGATTAGAAGATAACCGTAGTTCCCTTGACCGGATCTACAAAATATCAGGGGCTGAAAACCATCATACCCCATAACCATGTGCAAAATCATGCACAAAACATGGGTGGGTCTTCCTATGAGTGGGACCGCATACCAAAAAAAATTTTCGCTGGGGTACTGCCCCGGACCCCAACAGTGGGGGCTACTGCCCCCCTGTGAACCCCCTGCTGCACCCAACGCAACGTACAGTGCATGGGGCTAGTCGTGGAAAGAATATAACACATACCCAACAAATATTTAGTTTTTTTATTGTTCCCTTATACATTTGAGGGAAATAATACTAATTGGTACTTTTCTCGTCCCCCTCAAAGCATTATTTGCTAGGCTCAATTTGAAATTTCATTTCTAGAGAAATTTGGAGATAATAAAACCCTAGAGGCCTTAGTTACCAAATTGTGAAACATGAAAGTGGAAAGCAAAGAAAGGTAAAATATTTCAATATAAGGTTTGTTTCATTAAAAAATAAAATTTATGTTGAATATATGCCTGCTCAGAATTTTATTTTTTCTACTATGTCAAAGTGTTGCCTACTTAAATTGCCATGTGGGTAAAGAGAGACCATAAAAATTCTTTAAAAGTAGTTTTTAAGGAAGCTTTGTCAATAGAAAAGGACATTATTAGCTTAAAACATAACACTAATAAATAGAGGGACACTACCTCTTCTTTCAGTAAAAAATTTGAAACATCAAAAAAACCCTCTAAAAGAAAGAAACATCTCCATTTGATCTGGAAAGATTTCAAATGGCTCTCAACAAACTGCCAAATTTGGAAAAGAGTTTAGGAGAAGGTACTTCTAACAGAGAAAGTTTTAAAAATCCTTATGGGAGGCCATTTAAAAGAAAGCCTCTTTGACAAAATCAAGGCCTTATTGTTGAAGGCATATTATATACTATATAGGAAATATTTATTGATTCTACCTCTCATGAAAATGATGTAGAGGAGGTTAAAATAAATATTGAAGAAGATAATGATCAGCCACCACCTCGTATAGGTAATTTCTTAGAAATTTTGTTTAAAGAAGATATTGATCCTATTGTTTCCAACCAACACCAATACAACACATGTGTCAAAATATTTACTTAAAAACAAGATTATCCTCCCGTTGATAAAGAAAAGAACACCAAAAAACAATAACTAAATGTTTGGAAAAATGTTGTATAAACTTAGAATATGATTCATCGAAAAAATTGAAAAAATAGAGAGCTAACATTTAATTGTTTGATCTACTAAAGATCCTTTTGATACAAACAAAATTTCATCAAAATTTTGCTAAATTCTAATAAAAATAAAGTTGCTACAAACAAAAGTATAGCTAGTTTTGAAAAGATGTCAACTAGTCAATGAGCGGATGTTAAAACATCCTTCACGAAAATCTCCTACAAAAAATAAAAAATAAAACCACCTCCATTATTTCTTACATAAAAGATATTTAACCGCAATGTACAAAATTGCATGATAAATTTTGGGGCCTCCTCGAATTTCTTGCCACTCTCTATATGAAATAAAATTAATGCCATAATGTAGCCTTCTAAAGAAAAAATTGTTCATGATCAATATATAGTTCAGTTCCACCATTCAGAAGACATTTTTTGTGATACTCTGATTGATAAATGTAGACATGAGGAGAACCTTCATGACTTATCTCAGATTCAAGGTCAATTATCGGTGGATGACTCAACTGATCTGGTAAACGCTATCCCTCGACCTGTTATTGGGCTTGAAAATTTTTATGACTTGCAGGATAGATTTAAAAGAGTGGTTAGTTATAAAACCAACAGTTAGACCATGCAGTACAAAATCATAAACTTGGGAACTAGATATAAACATAAAAATATAAATTTTGGAGTTAATTCACCCCTCAAGAAAAGGTGAATTTTATTTGTTTACTCAAAGAGTATAAACATATATTTTCCTAGTACTATGAGGACCTTAAAACTTTTTACCTTGATACCATACATCATACTATTCCAATTAAGCCTCACACCAAGCCTTTTCAAGAAACTTTGAGAAAAATCTATCCCAACTTGGAGCCAGTTATCAAGAGTGATCTGAATAAATATTAGTAGCTAAAATAGTCTTCCCTATTCATCATATCTAATGGGTTGTGAATTTAGTCCTAGTGAGAAATAAGAATGAATATATTCGTCCCTGTGTATACTTCAGAAAACTGAATAAAGCCTCTGAAAAAGATAAATAACTAGTACCTCCCATGGAGAAAATCCTTTAATAGGTTTCAAGCTTTGATATGTTGTCCCTCTTGGATGGTTTCTCGAGCTATAACCAGGTTATGGTGGCTCCTTCTGGCTATAACCTTTAGAACTCCATGGATAACATTTTCCTATAGAAAAGATGTTGTTTGGGATGATAAATGACAGGGAAATTTTTTAGTGGGCAATGGAGATTGATGTTTCAGGGTTGATTAACAAGTTTTTGGTAATATACCTTGATGATGTCACCATTTATTTTAAACTGAGATATTATCATATTTCCCACCTTAGAAATGTATTTTATTTTTGTAGGAAATTTGGTATTTCATTACACCCCAAAAAGCCTATATTTTCGTTTGTTGATGGAAAATTGTTAGGGTATCTCGTGTCCAAAGAGGGTGTTCGACCAAGGAAAAGGTAAATTTCACACCCTATCTTTAGCAAGATTTATTATTAACTTTTAAATGTTTTCCTTTCTTTTAGAAATAATTAAAGGGAGAATAATGTAAAAGTAGGGTAAAATGAATTATTAATAAATAATGTATTTAATAGTATAAAAACTAACTTTTGTTGTCTTTATTGATATGGAATTTGAACAAACTAACTTCTGACCAAATGACCAAATGACAATAGCCAAGAGAAGCGAATGTGATCACATCTGGTTTCTGAAAATTAGCAAGAGATGAAAATACACGACTATCTTTGAAGCATTCGAGTGATGCGTATGAAGCCTCGGGATCTTGTGATATTGAGGGTTCGTCATCCTCTGTTTTATTTCTCCTTTAATTTATAAAAGGTTGTAGGTGAAATATTATGGAGATATTTTTCCCGTGTATTGTAATTTCCTGTAATGAACATTTTATTCAGACAGAGTCTGTGAACTCATGATGATGTACCTGTTCCATTGATTAATGAAAGATTTAATGTTTTTATTATAAGCAGATTCTGAGTATTTTTTGGCAGAAGAATACTGGAGGCTATAAGCCCAGTCCCTAGGAGTTCTCCTGCTATTTTGTGTTATATGTTTATAAATTGATTCTCGCAATTTATTTGTTCTTTATGCTTTGTAGAATTACCATTCAATTTAGTAGTCACAAGTGTGATATGTTAGAATTTCCTTTTCAAATACATTGGATTTATCATTAATATTCCTTTATTGCCAAGTAACATCTTTACATTCATTATATTGATAATTTCAACATGGTTAAGTAGTTGCTATTCAATTATGTACATTGATTATTTCTTGAGTTTTTCCATTGCAAGTGTGAATGTATCGTTTGCTGTTCGATTTTGAGGGTTGTTATTAATTGAATTATAGAGAATTCCATTGCAAAATGTTAATAGAAGACTGTTGTTCAATTTATTAATTATTCCTTTTCTATTTTTGTTCAATTCATTAAGCTTGTTGTTCAATTCATAATCTTTCTTTTCAATTGCAAAAGATCTTTGATTTTAGCATTGTGTGTTTAATTTCTGCATCAGATTAGACTAGAGTTTCATCCTTTGTTTGGTGTGAATTATTTTATATTTTACTTTTGAATTGATTGATTTAAATTTGAGAATTAGATGAAATTTCTTACAACGATATAGAATAGTTGACCTCTGATTTAACTCGCATATACTTTGCTTGCACTCTTGAAATAAACAGACTTGCCCTGGGTTGAGGATTAATGTGAAGCATTAAGGTTACCTTTAACAGAGACCTTCTTGACCCAAGATTTTGGCGTCGTTTCCAAGGAGAGTGTTTAGGAGTGATGTATTTTTATTTTTCCTTTTGTTGTGAAAGAATTGGGTATTGGAAACGAGAGGTAAGAACATGCGTATTAACAATAAAAATGCTTGCTCTCCAGCCCACTTCTCAACAATTGTGCAAAGGTTAAAAAGGATAGGTGTTTGTTTTTTTATTAATTACTAGGAAGAAAAAGATAGAATTAGGTGGAAACCCCCCGTCTAAATCCACAAAACCCAAGGGATCAGTGGTCCTTAGCAGAACAACATCCATAGAAGAAATCATAAGAAAATTTGAATCCTAGGCACCTGTAGGACCCAAAATCATTTATGAGAAGAGTCCTACTACAATCCCTTAGGAAGAACCCTCACCATATGCATCCCACACCTAGATTCATAGTGAAAAAGAAGGGTTTGAATGGAGTTTTCAGACTATAGAACATTTTAATCTTGACCCTTTGCGAGAGGGAAATTATTGCAATTTGGAAGAAGGAGAGGGAGAAACTAGTAGTGTAGTAAAGATAAAAAATCCAAAGCCTGGATATCCTGAAATAGTGGTTGAGATAGAGACACCCAATATTCCAGATTGAGGTAGTGCTACAAGGCCTCCTCCAAATCCACCTTCTAATTCCACTCAAATTATTCTCCCAGACGAGGAAATTCCCAAGGGTTATTAGCACATCTTTGAGCAGATGGTGCATAACCAAAACCAGAGATGAACATCAACATTGGAGTATCCTATTGTTGATCTAGTTGCAAATTCCTCTATGAAAGTTATCCTGTTACAAAACATCCCCACCTTCCATGGACTGACCTCAGAAGATCCAGATGCATCTTTATTTGAATTCGATGTTTTGTGTAGGGGATATGACTACACCACTGACCCTTAGAAACTGAAACTATTCCCCTCTACATTGAAGGGGGAAAATCTATGTTGGTTTATGGGGCTCGGGTGGGGAACCATTACTAGTTGGGATCAGGTGAAAAATATTTTCTTAATTAATACCAATATTACTGTCAGACTCTAGAACTGAAAGATGAAATATTCAACATGGCTCCAAAAGACAATGAGACATTAGAGGAATATGTTGAACGATTTCAATATAATTTGAAAAGATCTCCATATACTACAATTTCTAAAGATATCCTAAAAGAAACAATGATTAAAGGAATGAAAGAAGAATGGGTGGAAAAAATTAATATAATGGGTAAATGATGCATCTATCAAGAAGAGTATGAAGAAATTATTGCATTGTGTATCAGGTGCTCTCGAGGTAGTACATGGAATAGACACGTTGGACAGGATTCAGTTACTAGGAATTACAAACAGCGAGGTGGCAGCATAACCAGAGGATAATTTGGTAATCTCTAGGAAGATTTCAAAAATGATATCTTGGGTACCCTCATAACACAGCTAGATTTCCTACAAGCCAAGAAAAACAAAGCTTTAGCAAAACAAAGCTTGGCTATTTTTTGTCCACGCTGTCAGAAGATGCACAACCAGCGGGAGTGTCCATTAGACATGGTCTAGACATGTGGTATATGTACCAAGGACCACACCACTAAACAGTACCGTTCACTTCCAGGGTTGAAAATGGTCTTCAATGAAGTAGAAGAAGAAACAGAACCAGTGTATCTAATGAATCAATGTCGACATTGGCAAGCCCAACTAGGTATGCTGCAAGACCCATCTCAGTTCTTTCGTTCTTCACAATTTAATCAAGAGAACTCTGGAACAACATGGCAAAGCCAATCACCTTTCTGTGCTAGGCCATCCCAATAATTCTCCATGCCCCCTTGGGCGACTCAATACTCTCCAAGTAATGGTTGGACAATTTTTCCTTTCTCTCCTCCATATTGGCAAAATAATTCATATCAATCCCAATGGCCTACCTCCACCTCACAAAATACAAATTGGTCTCAAAATTGGCAGCAACTCCTGGGAATGACCAATCTACATATGGGAACAGGGTCTCCAAATCAACCGACGTTACTAGCTCCATATCTAGTACAACAAAATGCTTAACCTATTTACGCCCTCAACTTCCAGCTCAACCAAATCCTAATCCTAATAACAGACTAGTTCAACTGATCCATATTGTTGAGAATCCAGACTCCGAAACTGAAAAAAAGGAGTGCAATGAACTTAGGATGAGATCAAGGTGCGTTATTTCGCCTAAAGAGGATAATTCTCTGCCACAAATTGAGTCTTAAATTCCAACAGTACTTAACCAATCAACTATGAACGAAATAGAGATAGAATAGGAAAGGGACACAGTCAACCAAAAATATCTTGAAAATATTATTCTTTCCTCTACATTCCCTAGGAGATTAGTAATACCCAAGACAATTTTATCTTCATATTTTTATCTCATAGGGGAATTAAAAAACATTTTCATTAAAATCCCTCCCCTGTAGGCTATACAAGACATCCCTATCTATGGTAAAACAATTAAAGAATTGTGTGTAAAAAAACATGTGAGGAAAACTCTGCCAACAGTTCATATTATAGGGGCACTGCCAGATTTGCTTTTGGGTAAATAAACACCAATAAAATATGAGGATCTAGGAAACCCTATAGTTACAATCCAGATCTATGGTTGCTCATTTTCAAACACGTTATTCTATTTGGGGGTAAATATTAATATTTTAACTACAGAAACTTGTGAAACACTGGGTATAACAACCTTGGAACCCACCTCTACCTTGCTGGAACTTGCTGACCAATTTATTTTTAAACCAGAAGGTACATTACAAGATATCTTGGTTTCCCGAACACTTTTTTTAGTTATTAACCAAAAAAGTAGATTAGACAGACATCCCATGATATTAGGACGACCTTGGTTAGCGACGGCCAATGCTTACATAGGCTGTAGAATAGGTAGAATGACCATTGCAATAGGAGATTCCATAAATAATATTTCTATATATCCCCATTCAAAACCAATTCTTCCCACTGTAAATATTCACAAACAACCACATACATACTACGAACAAAACATTTGTTCACCATTGACAATAGTTGAAGCACTTGAATTCAAATATCAAAGATCAAACTAAAGATGTTGTGATCAATAACTTTATAAACTAACCATCTACTTCAGAGAATTTAAAGTGCCAAATGTTAAAATTAGTTCTTGATAACGAAGCACAAGAAGACACTCTAGCAGATATTGATGACCAACACATACCCATGACTATTGTTCATAACAAAATGCTAATTTAAATTGGGCCAAGTAAAATTTTGAATATCAATGGAAGTCTCGATAGTGACCAACAACAAAAATGGTTAAATTCTTGCAAAAATATAAAGGAGCCTTTTCTTGGGACTACCCAAACATGAAGGGTATAGATCCGCAATTGTGCACGCATCATATTTACACTGAAAAGAATGCTTGCCCTATTATTTAGCCTCAGAGAAGGTTAAAACCACATGTGAAAGACATTGTAAAAGACAAATTACAGAAGGTGCTAGATGTAAACATGATTTATCGTATTTCAGACAACAAATGGGTCTCTCCATTAGTAGTAATTCCTAAAATGAATGGTAAGTGGTAAATCTGTATGGATTACAGAGAGCTAAACAAAGCCACATAGAAAGGCCACTTCCCCCTTCACTTTATTGATTAGGTACTTGATACATTGGCAGGAAAGAGGTTCTTTTCATTTCTTTATGGTTTCAGTGGTTATAATAAAATTTAGATAGCCCCATGAAGACAAAGATAAAACAACCTTCACCTTCCCCTGGGGTTCATTTACGCATAGAGTATTACCATTTGGTTTATGCAATACCCCAACAACATTTAAAAGGGCCATACTTAGTATTTTTTCTGATTTAATAAATGAAGGGCTCGAGGTCTACATGGATGAATTTATTCCATATGGAGATAACTTCGATCAAGCACTGCAAACACTGGAAAAAGTATTGGAACATTGTATTGCTACCATATTATGCTTGAGAAATGAAAAGTGTCACATGATGATGACCGAAGCCATCATCCTAGGACACTACATCTTTGTAGCTAGAATACAGGTAGATCCGGCAAGGATAGAGGTAATAATCTTATTAGCCACACCTTGTACTCAGACAAAGGTATGTAGTTTCGTTAGATATGCATGGTACTATCGTAGGTTTATAAATATTTTTTCACAAATTGCTACGCCTTTGTATGCATTAACTAGAAATTTTGAATTCCACTAGTCTAACAAATGCGATACTGCTTTTTCAGATTTGAATAAGCTAGTCTCAACTGTACCAGTATTGCATGACCCCAATTGGGATCTATCCTTTAATATTTCCTCAAATGCATCAGATACAATGATAGGAGCGGTTCTCAGTCAAGAGGATGACAAGAATCACTACGAAGCACTACGCTATTTACTATATCAACAAGAATCTCACGCATGTTGAACTAAATTATAAAGTGACCGAAAAATAATTCTCGGCTGTCATTTATGCTATAAATAAATTTAGACATTACATAACTGGCTATCAAGTATTCCTGTATACCTATCATTTTGCCATTATATATTTAGCTAAGAAGCCTATTACAAATGGGAGAGTGAATCATTGGTTTTTGCTTTGACAAGAGTTCAATATAACTACTAAGGATCGTCTAGGGAAGGAGAACGTAGTTGCAGATTTCATGTCTCGAGTCCCAAAGACAAATGAACCACTGGGGGTAGATGATTAGTTCCCCAATGGGAATTTGTTTGTTGTGGTAGTAAAAGTGCCATGGTACATAGATGTTGCGAATTATCAGGCAGTAGGAAAGTTGCCAAGACACTTGAAAATGAAGGAACGAAAGCTTATTGTTCAACGTAGTGCTAGATTCGGTTGGATTGGTGGATATCATTTCCATACAGGAGATGATATGCATATACGTAGATTCATTCAAGAAGACAAGATTCATGACATCTTGAAGGCCTTCCATGACAAACCATGTGGCGGGAATTTTGTAGATCACAGGACATGACACAAAGTGTTACAATGGGCTACTATTGGCCCACAATTTTTAAGGATGCAAAGAAATATGTGCAAGCTTGTGATAGTTGCCAAAGAATGGGCCAGCCTGACCAATCCGACGAGATGTATTGTAGCCATAGTTGGTAGTAGAACCTTTTGAATGATGGGCACTAGAATTTGTTAGGCCATTTTACCTGCCATCAAATCAGAAGGCCTACATACTAGTTGTCGTAGACTACGTAATGAAGTAGGCAGAAACAGTGGCTTTGCCAAGAGCTACATAAGAGTCTATGATTTTTTTTTTTTTTGAGCTATTTGTGCAGTACGTCTTACCAAGGGAAGTGATAACTAATGGAGGGGCACAATTTGTAGGAAATAAAAAAATGGCCACTCATAAAGTCACCTCTCCCTACCACCCATCGGTGGATGGGCAGGTCGAAAGCACCAATAAAGTCATTGAGGCAATCCACACTAAAATATTTTCAACACATCGCCAAAATTGGGCTACTAGATTGCCTGAGGCCTTGTGGGCTTATCGCACAACTTTGCGAAACACTACTGGACATTCTCCGTACCACCTAGTATTTGGAAAGGAACTAAGTTTCCCCATTGAATTTGAGATAAAGACTCTTAGAACAACCTAGGAAGTTGGGCTGGATTTGACAGAGGCCCAAGTTAAAATACTTCAATAGATAAATGAATTAGATGAAGCACAACTACTTGCTCTACAACACCCTACAATTATTCAACAACAATAGGCTAAGTGGCATGACAACCTCATAAAAACAAAGACATTCCAAAAAGGAGATTGGGCACGCCTCTAGTACTCCAGATTGGGTAAGCTACAAACAAGGTGGCTAGGGCCATACAAAATTCAAGAAGTGCATAACAATGTACCTTGACCACCATAGATGGATCTAGCTCTACCTTTCAAGTCAATGGACACCGGGTGCACCTCTATCATAAGCCACTCACAAAAGAGTCCTTCTCCTAGTAGGTGTGTGATGATCCCACTATCCAAATTTTAGCTATAGGGAGTAATGACCTGACAAATTCAAGTTCATAGAAATTTGTTACTTCCTCCTGTAAATAGTGTATACATGCTTCCTGCATTTGATTGTAATTTACAATTTTTTCATCATTGTATAAAAGAATTCCTTTTTTTTTTGCAATTATTATTTTTATTGTTCAAATGAATCAAACAGTTGTTGTTCATTTAACCGAACAGCTATTGTTCACAGTAAATGAACAACCGCATTCTTTTTCTTTTGTGCGTTTGATTTATTTTGTTGTTTAAACAATTGAACAACTATTGTTCAATTGATTGAACATCTGCTGTTCAAAGAAAATGAAAATTCATTTTTAGTATGTTTATTATTATTATTTTTGTTGTTCAATCCATTGAATATTTGTTGTTCAATTGATTGAACAGTGGCCATTCAATTCAATTAAATGAATGTTGTTTCTATTAGCGTGTTTAAAAAAAACCATTGTTCACTGAACAATTGTTGTTCAATTGAGTGAACAGTTGTTGTTCAATATAATTGAACATATGTTGTTCAATCCAATTGAACAGTTGTTGTTTGAACCCATTGAACAATTGTATTCTTGTTATTGTGTGTTTTTACAAAAGCTTCTGTTCAAAGTAGAAATTTTTTTCATTTTGTGTTTAAATGATTTCCTTTTAATATCCACTCTTCATTTACACATTCTTTCCATAAAAACCACTTTATTGAATGAATAATTTTCACCTAAAGGAAGGAAAAGAAGTGATATTACTAATATTATGTTCTTTTTGAAATTTTGATGAATATATTTATTTCGAAAGCTGACATGGTTTACCTATATAATTAATGGATGGATATCTCCTATTTAGACATATTATCACACAATTCATTATCATAAGTTTTATATTGGTTTGTATTTTTACATTCTCAAGTGGTAATTCTCTTTGGAATGAGAATATAGGAATAAGGGCATCATTTTTACTGACATTTGTTTACTTCTCACACCATCCCTAAATCTTAAGGATTTAATGAGACTCCATCCATTTATAATAAAAATAAAATATATTTCTACGTGCAATTTTTTTTTTTAAAGAAGAGAGGATAGGGGGTCTCATTACGAGCCATCCTACCATGATCATGAGGATATAACAGGTGATATTCCCACAATGGCCATCACACTAGGGCATTGACCTTCTCGACAGCTAAAACTTCTTGAAGGACAGGAGCTCTCATCACGAGCCAGCCTGATCATGCTGTTAAATACCCGTGAATGGAACTATTACTATCTGGCCACCACACCTACATAGTCGTATCTCCACAAAACAAGCAATGTGTCTACTTTTAAATAGAGGTTTCTGGCTCATTTTTTCGGTTAAAAAAACAACCTTGTCGAGGCTATGGATGCCTGTTGGAAATAGTGGCTCTGCTTGTGGTATTGAAGTATTTTGACATCAATCAATTATTTTACATGCCCCTATCTCCTATTGATCCGTTCTTGAAGAAAAATGTACTGTTTGATTAAGTGTTATCCTTATAGTAACCTATATGCATAATCAAATTTTATTTTTAATGAATTATCTTTATTATGCTGAATTGAGTGATAATAGCATCAGTCATAATCAGTCACATGTCATGCTTCCATCATATTATGCCATCAAAATAGGAAATCCTTTTCATAATTATTGCTTCTCTGCTTCTCTTCCCTTTTGGTCACTTCCACTTGATGTGCATTTTCGATGATTTCCAACCTCTAACTTCCACTTCGTGTGCATTCATGATTTCTGCCACCTTTCCTCTTTTCTTGTGCTTAAAGGTCGCCGACACCCTTCTGTCATTGGAAGGGGTGTGAATATCTATAATAAATAGGCATGAAAATTAATTATGATACTCCATTTGGGTATGTTGATTGGATAATCGAATCATTGCATTAATGTCATGTACTCACATTTCTAATAATATATTTTATAAGATCTGTATGCAGTGTTTGTATTGTTTTTAACTAACAAAGCCGAGAGAAGCGCATGCAGAAGGGTGAAGAAACCAATTCTGAAAACATATTAGCTATGGGTGGAAATTCTCTTTGTAATGAACCCAAAAAATTTCAAGCTACAAAATTGGCTCACACTGTTCTCTAGCAATCTAGCTAGATTTCATACCTGAACAAGCTACAAGGGTTCAGTACGGAGATGGGAATTGAATTCTTGCAAAACCTGTGGGAAGGGAACACCATAGTTAAAGGAATAATTATAAAATTCTTTGAAGAATTTATTGTTGAGGTCTCTAGACTTCCAAGGGATGGGAAAAAGTGGACTGATAAACATGTCCTCATAGAAGAAGTATTGTTAGTATATCAGGACCCATATGAGCAATTGGTAAAAAATGGAAAATGTATGGACCTTGCATCCTTGAAGCAACCTTCGCGATAACTAGCAGTCATCATCCAAAGATATATCACATGTGATGGATTCCAAGATGTGATAAATTATCATAAACTCAAATTGTTAGCTATTCTCAAACAAAATATTTCAGTTATTTTACCTTTTTTCTTGAATTATATATTGCATGACACTAGTTTTCAGATTAAAAAAGTTAAAAAACTTCAGGAAGTTTTCAACCATCATGCGCTGATAAAATTGATCATTATTTATGAGTTAAATAAACATCAGTTAGCATGGGATAGCTTTATCAATCTTTCCCTACCCTCCCCTGAAGAAAACACTGATAGGGAATAAATTGAGTGTCCAAGAATATACATATCAGTCCCTAAGAAAATGAGAGGGAAGAGAACCTATGTCTCGACCTTATGTCTAGTGAAATGGGGATGGTTCGAAAGAATAAAACATTAGCAAAACATCTCATCATTTCTAGAAGAAATAGGGCCATCCTATACACCCCTTTTGAGCCCTCAGAATTCACATTTATAGGGTGATGAGGAGGAAATGGCTCAAGTATTAGAACAGATGAGGGCATCTTATGAGCTTAGGATCCCATTTTAACAAATCAAGGAGAAGAGGGATTTTTCAAACTAGTCTGCCTCTGTTGGAAGTTTTGGTCACACTCAATTCCTACCTTCCACTGATGAATTGTAGTATTTGAGGGATTTATCTCCCTTTGATAATGAATGTTTGAGTAAGAAATACTAGATAGAGAGAGAATTTGAGTCTGGAAACTAGTCAGGGGACACTTTTTTATTAGAACATGACACAAATGTTGATTCAACTCCTCTGACACCTGAAGAAAATATTGCTCCACTCAGCCAAGAAATCAATATTGGAAGAACCTCTTTAGCTCTCGAAGAAAACATTATTTCAGTAAATGATAACCCTTAAACTGGCACAAACCTTCTTGAACTCATTGTTGCTGCATCTTCCCCTGCCAAAATCCCTTTGAATGAAAAATTAGTTTGGGCTAAGTTGAGGAAAATAAGAAGGAAATGCAGAAAATTGAGAAAAACAATGAAACAATTAAGAGAATGGTTGAAAGAGGCAGACAATGCCTGGAAGCCTAAGAAGGAATTAGATACCATGGAGACCTAAATAGATTTTGTCACATAAACGGTAGAGGTTGCTGAAGTCTCTGTGCAGACTGATTTGATACCTACATAAGACAAAGAAACTCAAACAGAGGAAAAACTTGCTTTTACTCCCTTGGTACAAAGAGCTACTAATCAAAAGCTTCGCAATGAGTTGATTCAAATGTAGTAAGAATTGGTCCGATATTGGAAGGAAGTAGTGCCTTTACAAGAACATCAGGCATTACTAAAAAAATTTAATGATTACTACAATAGAAGATGAGAACTTTTCCCAACTTAGGGAAGAAAGAGTAAAGGTGAAAAGCACACAGGATCAACTGGAATAGGCTAAGAAACAAACTAGTGTTGTATGTTCTCTTTACTTAGATGTATTGTCTTGCAGAGCATTGACCACCAATTACGCCTTATTTTTAGTAGAAAGCTATTTTTTGTTGAAGATCAAAGCTGTCAGAGCAAGGAAGCCTACTACATTTAAATCCAATGAAGAATGTTTCCAATGTTTTAATGATCAGGATGAACAGGTCCAACACATCCTATGCGAATTGTAATTGCACAATTTATTTCTAGAAGAGGAAAGAGATAGTAATCCCAGTCCTTTCATTGGGGACATTCAGTTCCAAGATTTTCTGTATTTTTCTAAAAATCAAATTAGATGGGCTAAAGCCTACAATATCTTTCAGAAAAGAGAACACGGGTTAGATTTATGGGTCAAAGGGGAACCTACAAAACCTCTACACTTATTCACTCAACATAAGAGGTTTATGCAATGGGAAGGAGTGATAGTCAAGCTAGGGCCAATTCACAAAGATATTGTGCAAAATAGGAAGGCATACTTCTAGGATATTCAGTAAGAAGATTTATTAGCAAATAAATAAATATGGAAAGCCTCTAACAATAGCGTTAAGAACAAAGAGCCATTTGGTTATAGGAATTTTAATGTTGTCGCTGCTCGTTTTCATCTGTTTAGTAATCTAATTTTAAACATGAGTCCTACATGGATAGGATGAAGATATAGATGCCCCATCATATGGTACCCTCTTGAAGACTACCATCATGATTATGAATTACCAAAGCGACATACAAACATAGCATTTGCAAAAGTGAAAAAAATGCATGGTTTTAGACTTTACAAAGAAGAAGTATATCCTACCTATTCCCTAACTCAACTACACCTCAATCATCTGTTTGCACGAGGACATGCAAAAAGGTAAGCAGGGGAGTATGTTGGGCCGAGGGAAAGTTACATTTTACCCCTATCTTTAGCGTGATTTATTATTAACTGTTATATGTTTTCCTTTCTTTTATAAATAATTCAAGGGAGAGTAATGTAAAATTAGGGTAAAATGAATTATTAATATATAATGTATTTTATAGTGTAAAAATTAAATTTTTTTTCTTTTTGATAGGGAATCCAAAAGAACTAACTACTGACCAAACAACCAAAAGCTAGTAGCCAAGAAAAGAAAATGCTATCACATCTGGTTCCTAAAAATCAATAAGAGATGAACGTACACAACTATCTTTGAAGCATATGGATTATGAATATGCAGCCTTAGGATCTTGTGATCCTAAGGTTTCATTATCCTTCGTTTTATTTCTAATTTAAGTTATAAAATGTTCTATGTGAAATATTACAGAGAGATTTTTCCCATGTATTGCAATTTTCTATAATAAACATTTTATTTAGATAGAGTCTGTGAAATTGTGATGATGTACATGTTCCATTATTAATGAAAGAGTTAGAATTTTATTATAAGAGGATTCTAAGTATTTTTTGGCAGAATACTTCTGGAGGTTATGAGCCTAGTCCCTGGGAGTTCTCCTACTATTTTTTGTTATATGTGTATTTATTGATTCTCGCAATTTAGTTATTATTTATGCATTGTAGAATTACCATTCAATTCAGTAGTCGCAAGTGTGATATTTTACAATTTTATTTTCAAATAGATTGGATTTATCATTAATATTCCTTTATTGCCGAGTGGTGTCTTTAGATTCATTAGATTGATTTCAATGTGGTTAAATAGTTGTTATCAATTCTGCACCTTGATTATTTCTTGAGTTTTTCCATTGCAAGTGTGAATGTATGGTTTTCTATTCAATTTTGAGGGTTGTTATTAATTGAATTATAGAGAATTCAATTGTAAAATGTTAATATAATATTGACGTTAGATTTATTAAGTATTCCTTTTCTATTGTTGTTCAATTCATTAAGCTTGTTATTCAATTGCAAAATATCTTTAGTTTCAACATTGTGTGTTTACTTTCTGCATCAGATTAGGCTAGAGTTTCATCCTTTCTCTGGTGTGAAGTATTTTATAGTTTACATATGAATTTATTTATTGAAATTCAAGAATTAGATAAAATTTCTTACAATGATCTAGAATAGTTGACCTCATATTTCACTCACATATACTTTTCTTGCGCTCTTGAAATAAACAGACTTACCCTAGGTTGATGGTAAATGTGAAGCATTAAGGTTACCTTTAACAATCACCTTCTGATGATTAATGTGAATAAATTTTCTTGTGAATAAAGAATTAGGAGAAAAAGAGGCCCACTAGATGACAAATCTCCATGAGTATAACTTGGATATTAAGACTTCTTAAATAGAAAAAGGTCAAGGTTTATCTAAACTATTTTTTGAGTCTATTAAAACTCCATATCAGGATCCTTGTTTCGATATTGGAATGTCTATGATTCAAAATGAAACTTTTTGTGCTCCATATGATACTAATTATTATTATTTTGACATTAGGTTTTATTTACAGAATGGTACAACACCATCACATATTGAGGCCAAAAGGAAAATAACATTGGGGCTCAAGTTTTCCCTTATCAGTAGATTAATAGTGTTCTATTTTGAAGAAATAATGATGGTGTATTAGTTCATTGTCTAGAACAAGGTGATTCCCATAGAGTACTCCATGAAATCCATTCAGTTCTTATTGTTGATCACTTTGGCAGAGACACCACTTCCAAAAAATATTAAGGTTTGGGAATTATTGCACCACCTTGTTTAAATATTCTCATGCCCTAGTACGTAGATGCGAGACTTTTCAAAAAACAGCTTTTAGGGTTAAAAAACAAACTTTTCCCCTTCAGTGTATTACTGTTGAAGTTCCCTTTCAATAGTGGGGCATAGACATTGTTGGTCTTGTGAACCCTACATCCTCTCAACAACATAAGTATCTATTGAAAAATATAGAGTACTTTTCGAGATGGGTGAAGGAAGTAACTTTATGAGTAGTCAATGGAAAACAAGTGATTGCATTTTTAGACTCTAACATTGTTACCCATTTGGGAGTTCCAGAAACATTATTTTTAGATAATTCTATTTATTTTTCTTCTTGGGAATTAGATACATGTGACACGGATAAAGGGATTGAAATAAAATACTTAAAAAATTATTTCCCTTCAGGGAATGGTCTTATTAATTCATCAAATAAACATTTAATTAAAATCCTTAAAAGAACAAATTTTGAGCATCATAAATATTAACAAACTTCCTTGTTCAATGCATTATGGGATGATTGAGTGACCCCTATATATTTTATTGGGAATAAACCCTTTTATTGTTTATGGCAGAGAATCCATATTAACTCCTAATGATTTCTTTCCTTATATTCAATTTTCCTAAAAGGTACATGAAGTCAAGTCCTCTGCCATGTAGAATAGGATAAATTCCTTGTTGAAATTACAAGAAGATAGAGAATAGTCAAAACATAGACAACATCAACGCCACCAAAATTTGAAAAAATGGTTTGATAGCAGATCTTCTTCAGAAAAAATATTGAGGTAGGGGATTTGGTTTTAAAGTGGGATAAATTCCATGAGAATAAAGGAGAGAATTCTATGTTTTCGAGGTTATGGCTAGGACCATTGATTGTTACAAAAAAGTTTTCTGCTATTATATTTTGTCTACAAACTCTGGAAGGTTAGTTTAGAACTGCTTCTGGTTAATTGGAAATTATTGAAGAAGTATTTTTCCTAAGTCCTGTTGGAAATGTTGTCATTGATGGTAAAGAAGGCAGCAGAGGCAGAGGCATAGGAAACGAATACAGATGAAGAGATGAAACGGTTGAGAAGTAGAGGCTGAGGTCCAGCAGTAGAGGCACAACGAAGGTGGAGGCATAGATGAAATGGTCGAGAAATGGAGGCAGAGGTAGAGCTGTTATCACAGCGAAGGTAGAGGCAGAGATGAAATGGTCAAGTAATGGAGGCAGAGGCAGAGCCCAGCTGGAAGATACACTAAAGAATGAAGCGGAAAAGTATAAATTCCGAGAATCATTACCCTAGCTAAAGGTTACATTAAGACAGAAGCAGAAGCTTATATATATGCAGTGCGATACATATGATGTGCCTTATATATAAAGGTCCAAAGCATATACATTTATATGTAGCGCTCTATTGTTCGAGTTAATATATTTTGGGACCCTCACCCAATCGCATCGGAAAAGTTGACAGCGGAACAGGTTAACAACAGATTTCAATTGCGATGAAAGAAGCGGACCCGATCTGTTATGGACTGTGATTTTATATGTTTGAGTTCTAGCCTAATCGCATCAGCATAGTGGTTGATCGCATCGGAGAAGTAGTAGAGCATCGGAACAACTCAATGGAAGTCGCAATTGCGATTAATCGCAATCGGAAATATATGAAAGATATATATATGTTTAATCAAAGTTGTGGGCCCGAAAAAAGTTATATACATTATTGCTTGGGTTCAGTTCTAATGTTGTCGTTAGCGGAGATTATATTTTGTGTTCATATAGTGTAGTTGGCTTACAATATCTCAAAGGGTATTCAATACGAGGTGATATATTAAATCTATGTGCAAAGGTAAGCCATACATTTATTGCACATCATATTTTCATATGAAATAATCCGTAATGCTGAGCTGTGGGTCCAATACATGATCTGTCTTTTGATCTATGCGATATATTGATATATATATATAAAGATCAAATCCTATATAATGCATTCGTATGCGGGTTTATATGTTCAAAGGGCACTGTCATTTGAATGAATTAAAGGTGTATTAAACATATGTGGGCCTGTGAATTGAATACTTCATAAAATCCTGTGATGTTGGTTAAAGTACAAGGCATATACATTATAGTTATGAATGCAAATTTTAGAATACAAAACTTTTGTTTAGATTCAAATCAAACAAAAGTTGTATAAGGTGGGACCTGGGTCATGGATCGCATCGGAGAAAATTTTTGGCAGCAGAACATATTGACAAGAGTTCTGATTGAAATGCGGACCCGATGGATCAATAAGTCATGATTCATATGTGTGTTTGAGTTCCGAACTCGTTCATCGCATCGGACAGAAGAAGAAAATCGGAGCAATATATTAAAATATTGCGATTGTGATGAATAACTGGACCTGATGGTCTTATAAACTATGATTTATACATGCTTAAGTTCCGCATCAAAGCAAACCATTCATCGCATTGGCAAAATAAGGAATAGTAAGTCATCGCATCGAGAATATTCAAGTTGCGATTAAGCGCATCAGAAAATAGAGTAGAAGGGTTTATAGACCCGTGGGGCCCAAATATATCAGAGATTAGTGTTGATTTTTCGTTAATATAAAACCCAAGGTGTATTAAGAAGGTTATAAAACTTTTGATTGGGGAGAAGATATTTGTTTTATTAATGAGTCAAAGCGTTTCTTGTAAAAACGAAACCAAAGGTTATATTGTTGATGGTTCATGATAAAGGTGGTGAGTACTAATATATCCGTGTTGTTAAAAAGGTTTTTATAAAAATTCCAAGAGTTATTTTATGTTTGATTAAAAGGCAGTTGTACATACAGCAGTTATATAACTGCAATGAACAGGGAACTGAATAAAAGAGAAAATGAAAAAGAGAGTGGGGTTGGATGAATGAGTAAGAAAAAGAGAAAGAGAGGAGTGCTATTAGAAATATATACTGTAATTGAATGAATGTTTTAATTGTTTATATTTTTGTGATGTAATTGGCAAGTCTCCGGAGAAAGATAAAATCCCACTGTAAAGTTGAAATGGTACATTTCTCTGAGTAAATTGAAAAAATAGAAGAGAATGTAGAATTGAAGAAAAAGAAATAATCAAGCAGATATGAAGATTGGAGTACAGTAAAAGAAATAAAATGTATAGAACAGAGCTGATATCCAAGGTAAATCAACAAATGTTTCTTAATGAAAAAAAGGGAGTTGAAGCTTCCTTGCAAGTTGTAGCTAGAAGAATTTGAGGTTGGAGCCTCCTGTAGGTTGGTGCTTACAGAAAACTAGTGGTGAGAGGGAGTTGGAGCTTGCCTTTACATCACAGCAATAATAAGATGTGGTTTTCTCCCTTTATGGGTTTCCACGTATATCTGTTGTCTCTGTGTGTGATGCCTATATGTTGATATGGTTATTCAGTTTGCTTAATACTTATTGCTCTTGTCACAATTCTGTTGTTACATTATCTTAACATTTCTGCACATATAAGTTTGGTTCCATATAAAATTGATCATGAAAGATAAATTGTAAATAAGTTTAATTGGAAAGTTTTTAAAAAATTCTTGAAGGTGTTAAACTGATTCATTCCCCCCTCTCAGTTTAACTAAGGTTTTAACAAGTCCCTCTAAGGATTTTATTTTTATGTAAATATTATTTCTCTTAGCATTTTGTTTTCTATGTTTTAAAGGTTTCTCTTTTTGTTTGTGTGATGAATTCCACAAATTGGTGTTGACGGTGTGGGATACGGCCAACTTACATGGTATCTCCATAATATGAGGTCCCAATCATACCTCACACCATTTGGTGTAAGAGTCCCATACAAAATATGGTATGGCTGTCATTTACTTAAATATATTCCTTGGCTTGAGCTGTTAGCATGAGAGAGAAGTGCACATGTTCTTTTGATCGAGAAAAAGAGTGTACCTTGTGAATGTGCAATTGTGCATGTATCAAGGTTCTTTCACTGTAGGGGGCAAGAAACTTGAGCCTCTAAAATAGAAGTAATAGTACTAATCTAATGGAGACACACACATATATAAGAAGGTGTTAGGTCTTTATATTAATAGTGTATTCCCTTATTGTTGTTAGTGTATCCCCCCTTATTATTATTGTTGTACCCCTTTAACCCCTATTGGGGTCCTGTGATTTGGAAGATTGGCATACCAAATGACAAGGAAACATGGAACCAATCTTTAGAGTTCTAGGACATAGCCTTCCTAGACTCAAAGAGGGATCTCTCTGGTTATTTTGCAAAGGATATATGGTTGTTTGCTTTTAAGCGTTGATTTTAGGCTAGTTATTAAGTGCAAGGTTTGTTTGATTTCTTTGGTTGGACATAATTATCAAAGAGAATAAATAGAATGGGAAATATCTAAGTCATTGGGAAATGGAGTCAAATGGAAGTCATGATAAGTATATAAAAGGATCGGGAAGTATCATAGGGAAAATCTAACTTGGCTAGTGGATCTTCAAATTTTTTGGAATAATCAGGTGAATAATAAGGATAAGAATGAAAAGTAGGAAAAAGAGAAATTAAGAATTCTTTATCATGTACATTAAAAAAGAGACATCTTTCAAAGTAATTGTTTTGAAGCAAGCCAAAGGACAGGGCAAACCATAGACTTCCTTGGACAAGATTTTATTAAGAAACCTTTCTGACAACAATCCAGCAATCAAAAGAATACTTTCAGATAAGAAAACATATAAGATAAACATTAAGAGCAGCCTCAGATCAAACAAAAATAATATAAATTGATTTTGACAAACTATTTAAGGATGTTCAAAGAAAATTTTTAAAGGCGGACAAGTGGATAGAGAACACCATAGACTTCCCTAGATTAGACTCTACTAAGCATACTTTAAATAAGTTTCAGAAACAATTATCAAGTTGTACTCAAAGGAGAATGGAACCACATAGTTTCTTGGTTTCACTCTATTGAAATCATTCCTTAAAACAACCTCTCAAGCTGTACTCAAAGGAACATGGACTTACCAAAAGAGAAACTCCTTGGTTATACTCTATTGAATCATTTCTAAAATAACAAGTTAGAAGGAACTAGAGAGAAATTAAGAATCCTCCAATTAGACCTTGCAAAAGAAAACATTTAGATAGTGAAGAGTAAAAATAAATAAGGTGCTTTCAAAAGACATTTCTTAGCCTAAAACCTTGACTCTACTGTAACAAGAAAGATGAAAACATAATGAAAATAGGAAATAAAAATAACAGATAGAAGCACTTCACCAACAGCCAAGATAATCTGGATTTATGTAGGAACGCAATAGAATAAACATATAACCATAAATACAAAGATGCAGTGGAAATAACACTTCATTTCATTAATATCAAAGAACTGAAAATTGCTTACAGACATAATGGAAATAAAACTAGCTAGGGCGCTGGTGGCTATCTCTAAGAAGAGATGTGGCGGCTACAGGCCTCTGAACTGAGTTACAATGAGGTTCGAGGGCCTATTTATTATTTATAAACAATGGAGAACCCTAAAAATCCAAAAACCTAACCCTAGGAGATGAAGCGCCAAAACTATGGGCCCCATTTGGGTAAATTGGTGTTTCAACTTCCCAGGGACGTAACTTTGGCATACTATCTCCGTTTGACACACATGATACATCATTAGAAATCTCTATCGAGGACTAAAATTTTTACCATGAACATCATTTCAAAGTGGAACAATATTCACTAGAGGCGTGATGCCCAAACAACGTCGTTTAGGGCCTCAAAACGGCTCTGGAAGTTCAAGACCCAAAAAAATGCTAAAAATAGTAACTTATGCCAAAACTGAAAAACTGAAAGAGACAATGGTGGGGGCCCAAGTGGAATAGGCAGGTGGCCACCAATATCCACCTGGATCATTCCTCCCCCCTTAGGAAGCAATGGTCCCCATTGCGTTAGGTTCCTCCATGAGAAGAGGAAATTTCTGCTGAACTTGGTCCCTGGTGAACCACTTTCCTTGGTGCAGGAGTTGGCCAGCTTTGACAACCTGATACAGTTGGATTTTCTGTTGGTGAGTGTTATTTATTTGCATGTCCATGATACAATATTTGGTGGCCTGTTACATGCAGTCTGGGTTTAACTCTGCTGGTGTGAGTTGTTCTGCAATGTCCGAGGTGTCCAGTAGAGGTGGGAAGTAAGGACGAAGGCGATCCACATTGAAGACTGGGTGCAAACCAAGGAATGGTGGAATACTAAGCTCGAAGGAATTTTTCCCTACAGCCTTGGTGATGGTGTACGTCCTGTATCGGACTGGGCGAAGCTTGCGGTGGGGTCCAATGAGTCGCTCCTTCTGAAAATGTAGCCATACTTTGTCGCCCACCTGGAAGTTGTGTGCCACCCGGTGTTGATCATGGCACTACTTGTACTTCGCATTGGCTTTGTCCAATATATCATGAACCTATTGGCGGATGTGTTGAATGCGCTCGATGAAGCTACTTGCTTTGTCGACTTCAGACTGGACATGAGCTGAATCGGCTTGAGCAACTGCAAATGGCATGGCTACGTCAATGGGACATAGTGGCTAGAATCCCAAGCCCACCTGAAAGGGGCTATGGCCAATTGAACTGTGGAGAGCCCGGTTATAACTATGTTGTACATAGGTGAGGCTCTCGTCCCATGTGCGTGGATGCTTTGAATTGTACATGCGCAGAATGTGTACAATCATTCTGTTGACGAACTCTATCTGGCCATCTATTTGGGGATGGAAAGTTGTGGAATTGGTGAGATTTGTGTCCAAAATTGACCAGAGGCTAGACCAAAATGTGTTGAGGAACCTGATATCTCGATCTGATATGATAGACTATGGGATCCCAAAGTGCACCCACACTCATTTAAAGAAGAGTTTAGAAGTGGCTTCAGTTGTGATATTCTTCTTACAGGCCGCCATAATGGCCATCTTCAAGAATCTGTCAACGACCACGAAAACACAGTCATTTCCATTCTTAGTAGAAAGCAGGCCCGACATGTAATCCATGGAGATGGATTCCCAAGGTTGACTAAGGGTAGGTAGTGGAGTATATAGGCCTTGATTCTTGATGGTCGGTTTGGCAATGGCACAAGCAGTGCAGGATCTAATGTGCTTCTTGACATCCTTTCGAAGGTTCGACCAATAGAAATACTTCTATAGTATTGTTACTATTTTCTCAACCCCAAAATTCCTAGTGACTCAACTGTAGTGTGCTTCCCATATCATCTTGGCACACTCGCTTGATGGAACACAAATGTGTCCCAGGTGACATAAAAGTGCATCTTGGAGGTGAAAATTTGGAACTTGCATACCCACCAAGAGTGCCTTGTAAGTGTGGCCGAATTCTAGGTCACTCTCATAGAGAAGCGGCCAATCAGAAGTCTCGTGCCCATAAGAGTTGAGCATGGTGGTGAGCGCCACGATCGACAGTCGGCTGAGGCAGTCTACAACATTATTGGTGCTACCCTTCTTGTACTTGATGTTCAAATAAAACAGTTGTAGATATGTTGACCACTTCTGATGGCGATCATTCTACAAATTTCCTTGTGTCTGTATGAACTGCAGGGGCCGGTGGTCTGTGTGGATGATTGTTTCCTTCCCCAAAATGTAATTCTTCCATTGTCGATAGGCTTGCACAATGGAATAAATTTCTTTGTCATAGGTGGGATACTTGCGAACTGTCTCAGACAATGTCTCACTGTGATATGCCACTGGATGTCCCTGTTGAGTAAGAACTACCCCAAAAGCATAGTCAGAGGCATGTGTCTCGATCTCAAATGGCTGTTGCAAGTCTGGTAATGTGAGCACTGGGCAGAACAGAGGCGTTTTTTCAATTCTGTGAATGCCTTCTGTTGAGGTTTTGACCAAAATAATTTTTCTCTCGCTCCTCCCTTGGTGACTTGACTCAAGGGCCAAGTGATATGAGAGAATCCCAACATGAATCTACAGTAGAAGTTAGCAAGAACGAGAAAGATGCGAAGCTCTGTTATAGTGGTTGGGGCTGGCCAATCTCGAATGAATTGGATCTTGGCTGAATCCACATGCACCCACCTTTCATCAATAATGTATCCTAGATATTGAACCTGGGTCATGCCAAACATGCACTTCTCCAAATTGTCACACAACTTGTTATGCCAGAGTGTTTGGAGGACTTGTCGGATGTGGTGAAGGTGCTCTTCCCAAGTCTTGCTGAAGATCAAAATGTAATCCAAGTACACCACTATAAATGAGTTGGTGAATGGCTACAATATGTCATCCATCATCCTCATGAAGGTTGTAGGAGCATTCGTCAACCTGAAAGGCATGACCAACCATTCGAAAAGGCCTTCCTTGGCTTTGAAAGCAGTCTTCCACACATCAGAGGGTTCAATTGGTACCTGGTGATACCCAGACTTCAGGTCGATCTTGCTAAAATATTTTGCACCTTTGAGTTGGTCCAGAAGGTCATCAATCCGTGGGATTGGGTACCTATTCCAGACAGTGATCTTATTCAGTGCCCGATAGTCAATACAAAATATCCACGTCCCATCCTTCTTCTGTACCAACACGATCGGGCTCCAACAAGGCAATGAACTAGGTCTGATGTGACCTTTCTGTAATAGCTCCTAAATCTGCCTCTTGATTTCATCATTCTCCAGAATAGAGCACCGATAGATCGGTCCATTGGGTAGCAGCGCACCTGGGGTCAGATCAATCGGGTGCTTGACTTGACAGTGCAGAGGAACCCCTGTGGGTGAGGTGAAGATATCCACATACTCCTCCACAACTTTATCCATTTGTTGTTGTCGTGTAGAGGAGCCCTGTCAGAAGGTCGTGGCCATAGTCTTCTTCTTTCCCTAGGGGCAGATCATCAGGAAAACAAATTTCCTGGTTTGGGAAATGAGCTTACTGCATTTTTTTGCAGTAACCAAAGAGATAGCCACAAGAGGTGGTACCTCTGGTATCTTGTACAACTTATTTCCCAAAGTAACAATAACAGCACGAGGTTGAGACTCATACACATCATGACGCTTACACAAGTATGGTTGTCCTAATAATACATCAGAAACATCAATAGGAGCAATGTCACATAATACCTCATCCGTGATGGGCTTGATGCTATAAGGAAGGCAACACTGCTGGTTGACGCGGAGATCTTGTCCTTGGTGAAGCCACCCGATGGTGTATGGATGTGCATGAGATGTGTTCGGCAAGCCCAACCGCTTCACGACGTCTGCTGAAATGATGTTCTTTTGGCTCCCATTTTTGACAATGAACTGTACAGGGGATCCCTTTACCCACATATGGGAGTGGAAGAGACATTCCTCCTCCTCTGGATATTTCGGTTCCTCCTTCTGGATCTTTGTAGTGGCAACAGTGGCATTGCGCTCCGCATCAATAATCTGTTTCCCTTTTTCATTCCCCTTTTCAGGTTCTGATTTGGAGTTGGAGCATGCATATGACTCAGAAGCCCTCATCTCGGCCACTAGCGACTGCTTGGCTCAACACTCACTTGTGTTATGAGTGGAGCTCTTATGGAACTCACACCACTTTCCTGTGTCCTTATTTGGCTTTGCGGTGCTATTCTTTTCTTGTGGCTTTGACGGGTTGTATTTAGCCACCATGCCTTAGCTCTGTCCTTTTTTCTACGGTTTGGAAGCACCTTTCCCTTGCTTTTGATTCACATATCCAAAGTCTCGCTTCTTCTGTTTGAATTTCTGCTCAATCTTGGCAACATACCGGTATGCCGTACCAAGCGAGGAGATGTCGAGGAACTCCATTTCCTCCTTAATGTATCTGTGTAGATAGTTGTGATACTTTAGCACCAAATGTTTCTCTGAATCTTTGATACCCAACTTTGTGTGCAGGGTATGGAACAAATTCGTCAACTCGTGCACATCTTGATCCCTTTGTTGTCGCAGTGTGGTCCCTTGTATGTACTTGTCCTCATAGCTCCCCACAGGATAGTAATATTCATTGACAGTGTCTCGGAAAGAATTCTAGGTTGGTACTACCGAGAACAGAGAGGGTTATGTCTAGTCCTTGTTCTCACAGTAGGTTTTCCACCAGTCCTTAACATGGGGGGTAGCTTTGAGGAGTGCAAAAATAATCTTCTCCCGGTCTGAAAAGTCATGAACAGAGAAATATCCTTCTAATAGATTTAACCAGCTATCTATGACATCTGGCTCTATTTTACCCTCAAATATGGGAATGTCAAAATTTACTTCTACCTTAAAAGGAGTCGCACCTCTAGAGTGGCTGGTGGATGTAGATGCGCCGCTGGTGGGCAATCATTGAAGGATCTAAGCAAAGTTATCCATCATCTCGTTCCTTTGTTTCTTGAGGGCCTCCTTGAGCAATATTTTGATATGATCTCCTGATCCCTCATCTTTCTTTTCATCTCCCATGGGCATTCGTCGAGGTTTGTGAGGCTGATCTTGCAAAGGTTCTGCCAGATCAAGCCCTAGCTCCTTATACCCCGACCTCGTTGGGGACATGCAAAGAAGGATCGAGAAAAAGCAGGCCGCTCTGATACCACTAATCCGGATTTATGCAAGAATGCAACAGAATAAACATATAACCATAAATATAGAGATCAGTGGAAATAACACTTCGTTTCATTAATATCAAAGAACTGAAATTTGCTTACAAACAGAATGGAAATAAAACTAGCTAGGGCGCTGGTGGCTATCTCTGACAAGAGATGTGGCAGCTACAGGCCTCTGAAATGAGTTACAATGACGCTCAAGGGCCTATTTATTATTAAGAAACAATGGATAACCGTAACAATCCAAAAACCTAACCCTATGAGATGAAGCGCCAAAACTATGGGCCCCGTTTGGGTAAATTGGTGTTTTAACTTCTCAGGGACGTAACTTTGGCATACTATCTCCATTTGACACACATGATACATCATTAGTGTAGTGTCCCTTAATAGTGAGATAGCTTTGATGACACTTAGAGATGGTGATTTTGATATAATATTATGTATGAAAGACTTATGTACATGCTTATATGCTATGACCTGGTTTGGGTCACTTGGTTGTTGTGTTCTTATGATAATATCTATGGTTGCGTGCACAAGGATTGATTTTGGTTAAGAGAATATTAGTGATGTTTTCTCTTTTGGTATCCTATTTTGGACATAGGTGTATGACGTGAATGGTGATTTAGAATTGAGACACAGATCCATGGACGATCATGGTTATGTGGAACATATGGTTAATTATGATTTATGGATAATACATGATTTGTGTGATTATATATTCATAATCCCGTACTAAGCATGATGTGGCAGGGGACTTGGTCATTGCAAACAGGGATGCTCAAGTTATAAATGACTGCGGAAGTCATTTCTCCAAAACCAAAATGACTGTGGAAGTCATGCACAATATTTGGTAAAATTTGAATAAGTTAATTATGAAATTCATTTGATTGATTTGATCATTGAGATTGTGATGTGTGCAGGTCTTGGAAGAAGACCTTACCAATGAACCATCAGATGGGTATAAGCTCACAATCAGTACCTTAAGGAGAAATGCGGAGTTTCAAAGCAGAATAGATGAGAAGCCATGGAAATTAGGGCGCGGAGTCCTAAATCCATGAAATATAAAGACGTGGAGTGTTGGATATATGATAAAAGGATTAGGACGCAGAGTCCTAAATCCATGATATAAAGACGTGGAGTCTTGAATAGATAAGGAAATGTTTGGGGCGCGGAGTCCTGAATATTTAAAAAGATCAAGGTGTGGAATCTTGGATCTTTAGAGTAGATCAGGGCGCAGAGTCCTCAATCTACTAAGGCATGAAGATGCATACAATAGGGGTGCAGAATCCCTATTATCCGGAAGAAAAATACCACTCATGGGCAACTCTTAGATGAATTTCCTTAATAATCTAATTCCTAACAATTTTGGAGTGACTTTCTAGAAATAGAAAGTCATGTCTACCATTTCAAGTATGACTTTCCAAAAATAGTAAATCACCTCCAATAAATGGGTAAACAAGTATACTTCAAGGAAAATCACTTAAATTATGATTAATCAATTGTAATAGTTCAATCTCGACTTAATCCTCAATATTATTAATATTATTAATATTATTATTGTTGGGAAAAATACTGAGAGGGGGGGGGTGGGGTGAATCAGTATTTACTGCATACTCAAAAATTTTCACTTTTTCATTCCTTAAAACCCATACGCTACTTTCCTTTAGTAAACTCGCGTATATACGCGGATATCTTTCATTCAACTAGCGTATACACAGAGATATAAATATGTCATTAGTTCTTTGCTTAGATCATTCCATTATTCATTCATCAGATGTCCAGTAAGCAGTAAACATGTGCAGTAAGAACAGAATAAACCATCACACAAAGCATCACACATGAACACCAGGATTTTTAGGTGGAAACCCAAGTCGGGAGAAAACCACCGCTGCGGTTGCTCAGCCTTCAATATTTTATTATAGAGAAAACATATTACAACATATGTGCTGGCGCAGACTTGACCAGCACGCAGGCACCCACCTGCGCTCGTTTACCAGCCTCTCCTGGAAGGGAGCTCCAACCCCCTGACTCGTTTACCAGCCTCTCCTGGAAGGAAGCTACGACCCCCTGATCTCGTTTACCAGCCTCACCTGGAAGGGAGCTACAACCCCCTGACTGAAGGCTACAACCCTCAGCACCACCTTGGACCACGTTTCATCAATTTTCACACTGGATCCAACAAATTCAATAGAACACAACTTGCAGGCCACATTTCATCATATTTTCAGACTGGACCCTTTCCATACTTCTTAAGCACAAACAACCATGAAACAGATACATATAACTCACTGACAGATATCAGTAAACCACCAGAACAGATCAGACATTTCTTACCACAGTCTTCAGCAAACCCTAGTTTTCATACGCGCTTTCCTTTCACTAATGTAGCGTATATACGCGCTTCCGTCCACACAAACCAGCGTATACCTCTGTATATATTTCATTGCGCATACGCGCTTTCACTTCAGCGAAGCCGCGTACATACGCGCTTCCTCCGCGGCAAAGTAGCGTATAGATCTTCAATCATTACAGAGCAGCATACTTCTTTAGATCAGATATTCAGTTCAGATTTACCCTTTTGCTTCAGACAGATGTTCGCCTAGATGCTCGCCTCATCACAGATCTAAGCCTTCCATAATCAGATCTAGCAAATACAAGAGCAATTCAGATCTAGATCCCCTTCTTCATCATTAGTGCATCATACATTCAGATTTATCATTCAAGTGTAACCCTTTCCATTCAGATATACTTCAGAGAGAAGTATTCATTCAAGCTCAGACATCTTGCACCCACTCTCATGATTTGCACAATGAATTTCTTCTCCTTATATAGGTTTATCCTTTTTCAATACCACGGGTCAAAGCAATACCATGAGCCTTCAATACCACGGGCCAAAGCAATACCATGAGCCTTCAATACCATGAGCCAAATCAATACCATGAGTCTTCAATACCACGGGCCCCTGTTTTTTCACTTTTTGAGCGCTTTTTCACATACGCGACTTATCACGTTCTTTCCCGCGTGCATACGCGACTTCCCCTAGACATATCCGCGTATTCATAGAGACATAATTTTTCATCAAGATTGAGCACATGCTGACTTCTTTTCTTCACTGCCTTCTGTACACACTGTAGATACATCATATTTAGCTTATCAAGAACATATTCTAGCAAGCACAACTTCACCAAGTAAGTTGTCATCATCTTCATTAAGAGGATTGCCTTTCAAGGACAACACTTAGCATCATATTGTCAACAAACATCATATCACATCAGATTTACATCATTTACCAAGTCCATCAAGTCAAAAATAACTTCAACAGGTGGATTTCCATCAAGGACAACACATGTCAACAGTCACATGTCTTCATCTTCATTCAGTGGGTTGCCATCAAGGACAACACTCTGCATCATATTTCCAACAATCTCCCCCTTTGGACTTGATGGCAACCACGATGGTGTTTGATCACCACAACAGATAGGTACATGTCACTCTCTCCATTTTTGACACCATTATTTCTCTTCATTCAAACACCATGTCACTCTCCCCCTTTGACATCAAGGGAAAAGGGCGGATCAAAAAAAAAAAACAACATACTCTTTTGGGTAATTTCAAAGGGAAAGTCCCCAAACACATATAATCAAGGAATTATAACATGATTTCAAACATTAAATATCAACAAAATCGTTTAAAGGATATTGAAAGGAAAAAGGTGATGGAAGATAAAAAGTGCCTTACTTAAATGCTCTAAGGATTTTTCAATAGTTGCTCCAAAAGCTTCACTTCAAGGCCCTTCAAGATCATCTCCAACAATGCTATACCATCGGCTTCAACAATGTTGCTCCAAAAATGTCCTCAAGGTCTTCACAACAAGTTTACTAGAAGTTTCTCCAACAATATATTCAATAAGGTCTTCATTGTCAACTCGTCTCTTGTTTGGATGCCTTAATGTGCAATGACATGTTTCCAGGACTGAATTCAATGCAAGGCATATTTGAAACTCTAACTCTGTCTTCCGGTGTCTTATTAGAAATTATTTCAGTTTTCATTTTTGTGTTTTCAAGTTAGATATTGTTTTCAAGTTTTTACATTTATAATTTTATTGCAATGTGGCAGACTGATCAGAGCAGTGCAGGAACAACCCCGAGACGGGATGATCGCGGAAAAAGGCCAGCGGAAGAACATGTAAAGTGCCAGCATTGCTCTATCTTCAGGTATTTTAGTTATTTACATAATTGAAATAATATTAATTTTGTTCAAATATGCAGACACCTAGCCATGGTACGCCCGATGATTCCCTCTTTGAGGAAGAGCTTTCTTCATCCCTATCTCCAGTGTTCTTGTTGCAAAAAAAGGCACGAGATGCAAGGTCGGAATTTAATACTTTGATAGACGTGCCTCAAACACCTGAAACAGAAGAGAGGATAAAACATCTTATGAGCCAGCTAGAAAGATATCAAGTAATAATAAAAATTCAAAAGGATATTTTTTTTGTTCTGCATGAGATGAATTGTGATAGTTTGATTTTTAATTTTTACATTGACTAAACTAACAAAAATTTCTTTTGTATGTAGCGTTTTCTGGCACTTGCTGAACTTGGTGTTGGTGGTAGTGGGACACAAGGGCAAGAGATTGCCCAACAACCCTCTCGTACACCTTCTACTCCTTTAGGTGCCAGCCAAGAAACACACCCTGCCCAAGCAGACACCCAGCCAACCGCTGAACGTGTTGGCAATGATGAGGCTGATATGGCCAACTACATTATTGCGTTTTCTGGAGCTACACGTGTCAGCTCCACAGGGACCATTAATGGCACGTTGTTGGTGAACGATGAAGGTGTCCCTATAAAGCATGTACAACTCCCAGGTAAATTTTAATATTTTAACTATTTCATGTGCTTTATCTAAAACATATTTATCATGATTTTTATTTTTAAATTAATGATAATATCTTCTTTTTCTTTTGGTTTTATTCTGTGTAGGAAACAATGAGTTCTACAGGATTCTGGAGAGCCATGCGTTGGTAATTTTGGCCCAACCATACGTACAGGGTGGAATTCCCAGAATTCCAACCTGAAAAAAGAACTTCTAGATTATCTAGAAGCCCTTTTTGGGGTCGGCACATTTGACAGAAAAGCGGTGGCTCAGGTAGCCGGCAAATATTTTAAATATACCAGGGACACCTATAGGACGCAATTGCAATTTAACCCTAGATATGAGCGTCCTCTCGCAGTTTCAGAGAGTGAGTGGAGAGCACTCATCCATGACGGAAAAGAGAAAAGGGCAAAGAAAGAAGGAAAAATGCCAACTAGACCCGCAAGGTAAATTACAACTTTAATTCAATAGCTTTAATTTTCTCTATGTCTAAAATAAAAGTGTGCTACGTCATATCTGAATTCAATATGTTAATGATAGGTTGCCTGACACCTCGAAGGCAACCAAATCTAGAATTGAAAAAAAGGGCTATCACAAGCTAGGCCAGGGCGGCTACTTGAAATTAACCGCAAGAATTGTAATTAAGTAGCTAAACATCTTATAATTAATTGTATCGCCTTCCAACGTTTTTGTAATTCTATCAAATATGATTAAAAATACAAAATCATATGTAATGTAGGGTGATTACTTCGGAACAGAAACTACAGAGGAAGATAAAAATATCGCTTTCCATTTCGGCTATCAAGCCGTAGTTGAACGTCGTAGAAGCTTGGGGCAGGTCCCAAGATCCAGAATGCCTGATAAGGTAAAACATTAACCTTTCAATATGTTTGTTTTCGTCCATAAATTTAATGTCTAACAACTTTGTTTAAATCAGGGGAGTAGCACTACCGACGAGGCAAATAACCCAGTTTTAGAGCGAGATGTAGATGATCCTCACATGCAACCTGATCATTGTAGTGGGGACCAGGCCGACAATGCTACTATCAGTGAGGGCCGTGACGGTAATTAATTTACACTTATAATTTTTTCTAATTATACCTTGATGGTTGTCCTTATAACTTTTTTTTTTTAAATGACAGAGAATGTTTCCCTTGAGGATCTTACCACCAGAGAGGAAGACAGGGCAACAGTCCCAACGGCGACAACTGGTGCACCAGGTAAATAATCTCATTGCAATTTTTTTTATTAATATTACCGAACTATTTCAATGATATTTAAAAACTGACAATTAAAATTTAATATTATCTGTTTTTGTAGGCGATGCCCCGTCACTGGATGAGACCAGACATCGTGACAACGCAACTAGGTCAGCGGCGACAACTGGTGCACCAGGTAAATAATCTCATTGCAATTTTTTTTATTAATATTATTGAACTAGTTCAATGATATTTAAAAACTGACAATTAAAATTTAATATTATATGTTTTTGTAGGCGATGCCTCGTCACTGGATGAGACCAGACATCGTGACTACGCAACTAAGTCAGCGGCGACAACTGGTGCACCAGGTAAATAATCTCATTGCAATTTTTTTTATTAATATTACCGAACTAGTTCAATGATATTTAAAAACTGACAATTAAAATTTAATATTATCTGTTTTGTAGGCGATGCCCCGTCACTGGATGAGCCCAGACATCGTGAATACGCAACTAGGTCAGCAGTGCGGGTCGAAAGGCACGAAACAGGAGCAGAGCACGATGATATTGATGATGTAATTGGGAGCTTTAGAAATAGGAAGAAGAAAAAGAAAATTTGATAATGTAAAATATTGTATTATTATAAGACAAACGTTACCATACTTGGAACGTTTTTTGCGTTATATAAAAAACTCATTTATCATACTATTTTTATGTCAAGCATTAATTGCAATGTTTCCTTGCGTGCTTTTTGTTGAATTGTTTTTTTATTAGTTATTGAATATTTTTTTTTTATGCTCATGAAAGTAAAAAATGAAATATAGATTGGGTATTGGGGAATTGAGAGTAATGTGAGGGGGGGGGGGGAGGGGCCATAAGAGCTTCCACCTTCACGTGGTTGGCCCTGTTTAGTAGAGAATAATTTATTGGAGCGATTTAATCTTGGAGCAAACCTCCCTCGATCCAGCGTAGCAACAAAAAAGTCACTGTTGACTTAGTTGCTACTCTTTCAGATCGTGGGAGACTTGTTCCAAGTTCATGCGACTCCAATAAATTGTTCTTGAAATGAAGAGGAGCTTATTCAGGTATGTTTTGACATTTTCAACATATGTTCTAATATTATCATAAGAATGCATCTTAGAGTAAAAAATACTACATCAATTACTTGTATTTATTGTATAGATAATGATGGATTTTGATTGCCTTGGCAGTGCAGGTACAAATCCTCTTGCATCATGAGCAATACAACTTGTCAACCAGGGTCATGTCCAGGATATTTTTGCTTGTGCGCTTGACCAGGTTCGTAATGTCACATTTTGTAAGTTCCTTTACGGTTCATAATTCAATATTAAGCTTGTTCATGATTATTATCTAGGTTTTTTGTATGTGTTTTTTCATCTATTTGATTGTAAGCAACTCTGCATGTTTCTTGTTGTTCACTATGATTTCTCCCATTACCACTCCCAGGATGAATCCGACTTTATTGTTACTATGATTTCTCCATTTACGATTTCATAGGTTACATCATGTAAAGTTGTCAATCTCAGGTTGGTGATGAGCTTTAGTTCTCCAGATTTGGGGCTTTTCTAATATTTTCTCCCTCATGTCATTCCTGCATCACCTAGTTGTTTGAGCATGCCAATTGTCTACCACTTGTACTAATTGGCACATGTCAATCTCTGAGTGGTGCCACATTTCACCTATTTTCAGTGAGAGTTTAGGGTTTCTCTAACATAGCTTCAGAAATCCGATTCAGTGCCTGCTTGAATATTGTCACATAATACTTATGGTTTGGATTGATGAGCATGTTCTGAATGGTTGGTTGATTTATAAGAACCACCCATATAGTCATCTTGAGATATTTCAGAAGGTTTCTCGGGTTTCCTTTTTCACCGTTTCTAGTGGGTGGGATGGTGTGGGGTGATCCATCAATACTGGTGCTCTTGTAGTATGGAATTTGTTTTTGGGGATATAAAGGAGCATTTGATGTAGATATCCCATTGGATGCATTCATAGATGGGCACGAGAGGTCAAGAATTTAAATTAAAAATATGCAACCTCTGGCATGGCAACCTGAAGGCCGCGAGAGACACTGGTTAAAGATTGTTTTGTGCTGGCCTTAATATAGTCGTGATTTCTTTCTATTATCTTAATGCAAATATATAGTCCGGTCTCATTAAAATGAAGATTGTGGTTGTATTTCTCTTTGGTTGTTTCTCTCTTAATGCTCCAGAAGTTGCCAAAAGTTGTGATAGTTGTTTAGTTTGCCTGTTACAACTTAAAAGTGGTTTTTATCAATGGGAGTCATGTTTTTTAAGGTTCATACTAATATGAAGATCTTGTAATTCTATATTCAGCATAAGAGAAGATGGCCTCTGCTTTGGGCGGTATGAAAACAATTGCCACATCTACCTCATTGGGTAACAATGGAAAGGGGAAGAAGTTGGGTGCCATGTTTGATAATTATGGCAGACAATTGTCTTCTCTTTCAGTTTTTTCACCCATTTCCTTTAATCGCTCAAGCAGAAGAGGGACTCTGAGATTACGTGACAGAGATAAGGTAGTTAATACAAGAGCTATGGAAAAGGAGTTGTACTTCAACAAGGATGGCTCGGTGACAAAAAAATTGCAGGTCAGAGAAAAAATTATGTTTAAAGGAAGGTCACCTGCACGTGAAACTTCACTGCGGTGGATCTTTCCTTGTCCACTTATATTCGATTTTAATGTGTTATTTTAATTTTTCATAGAGGGTTGTTTTGGCATATGGTCTGGCATTCAATTGCACACTTACTGAAAGCATTGTCAATTTGTCTTGCAAGTGGTGTGAACAAACTTACTGATCTTGTTGGAGTCACCTTTGGGGCGAAGGGAAAAATGTTGTCTTGGAGAGCAAGCATGGTTCTCCGAAAATAGTTAATGATGGTGTGATAGTAGCTAAGGAGGTAATTTGTAGATGTGTGCTCTAGTTTTCTTTTTAACGTTGTATTAGTTCCCCCTCTTAAATGTCTTAGATTTGGTAGGCATAATTTGAAAACTCAAAGGTGAAAGGAAACATATTTGTTAGACAGTGGTCTACTTGGCCTATGGACTAGCCACATTAGAGTAATGCATAAGTCTTTTCACAACAATAAAAGGAAAGGGTTATGGCTGAGTCAAATTTTATTGTTATTGACAGTGTAATGAAATGTATCTCAATGCTATGGTTTTGGCCTTTTTATTAGTTGAATTAGAGGACCCAGTTGAAAATATTGGGGCCAAGTAGGCTGGTTTTCCTTTTTGTTGATGGTTTGGTGTATCTAATTGAATTAGTTGCCTAAGGTATTTTTGGTTGCAAACTCCTTTTCATTTTTCATACAGTATTGGCCTTGTGGAATACATTTGATTGTGTGGTCATGTTAGATCTACAACATTTGTAGTTGTTTAGTCTTATGGCCGAGGTGCACTTTTATTATGGAAATAGTTGATGCAATATTGTCATTTAATCCTTACTGCAGGGTAGCATGTTGAGAAATTTCTTGTGAAACATTTGGTATTCAAAATGACACTTGATCCTATACAGCATCATGCACTTGACTTCAAAATTCATATTCAAAGTGTGCCAGACAATTCTTGCAAAATTTCAAATATTTATGTTGTTTTAAACCATTATCTCTTTCATGTATTGGATGCTGAAAATGTGAAAAATACTTTGGTATGAAACCAACTGGTGAATAATTTCCAGAAAAACAACCACTTCCAAGACATGATTTAGAAGTAGAACATATGTACTTATGAAGCATAGAAAGATATCCTTGATGCATTGTCAATGTTTGGCTAGGGTTATTTTGGAGAAAATAACTCCTTATTCCTAGAATAGTGATCTTCAATACAAGTAAATGCCAGAGAAGAGAGATCATCGTGTGACGCAACAAAACTGAAATTGGACCCCTAAGGAGAGCTGGTGTGTCTACAATCGCTCTGTCAGCATTTTCCCTTGGTTTACCCCATTCTTTTCCTCCAGCCTGAGTCTTAATTGACTTCTTCTTTCTTCAGGTTTATTTATCAAATTTGTAGAATTTGATAAATAAATACTATCCACAATGGTTGGACTTTAATTTATATTCCCAACTTTATATTATCTCCAAGCCTTATAACCAATGTTTAACTTTCAACACTTTGTATTTATACTCCATGTTTCTTTTTAAATAAATAACTTGTAATGAACTTTCGGCTCTATATTTCACCACCCAGCCTTACAACAATCATGCTCCAGACTTATGCTAATTATCTGCCAATCGTTTAATTAAAAATTTCATTATACTCCGGCCCCACCTATATATATATCAATAACCAATCAAACACTCGTATCGTACACAGCTGTCACTCTCGCACACCTTGGTTAACCTCAAAGACAAGTTCAACGTCGACCCTTTTGTCAAAGTAACCCTTCTCCAAATATTCATGAAAACTCTTCTTAATTTCGCTCGCTTTAAGCGTCGGTACGTACGATTGGTGCGGGTTAAATGGTGGTTTTCAGAATCACTTCACCGCGTATTCCCGCATTCTCGAGATACACGCTCGCGAATAAGAGAGAAATACGCTTTCTCCAAAAAGCTACAGTGCGATATGGAACGCTCCCTTTTGTGATTACGCTGCGTGGTTTTGATACCGAGCTTGACCACGGGTGCAAGTCTGATTTCACTTTATCCTTTTTTTTTAACTGTGTCCAATCCAGCAGGTGGGGTTCCCAGCTTTAACAATCTTGTCTCTTTATTAATTAAGGAATATTTATGTTTGAACCGATCAAAATGAACGGCCAAGTTCTCTACACGGAACCTCGCCTTTAGGTGGGGTGAGTTCTGGGGTTATCCAACAATTTACGGGAATTCAAAGACAGAAGAATGGAATTATCGGTACCCAATCGCCTCACAGCTAAACAATTCTTCACAATTATTAGTTCGAGATAATTCAATGGCAACTAAGCTTGGAAATCATTTAACTGGAAACAATTGTTCACACACAGAGGTTTATTGCAGAAATCCCCTCTCTACTCTCCTCTTCCCTCTCTACTTTTATTCATCTGAGGAATTACAATTTATATACATAACATATGGCTCTTCGGTTCCTCTGAGAGGACCATTCTAGAAATCAAAAGGTCTAATTATAATAATTCAACTAACTGAAACTATTCGACTCTACAACTCTAACTAGTCTAAGTAATACGATCCAATTTAGGTATTGACTCCAGAATTTTTCAAAAAACTCGACTTTGTATATACTTTGTACAGTGGACCCTTGGAATTTAATCCCGACTTCGCTTTTCCACATTGCGTTTTTGAGCTAATTCTTTATTCTTCTTTTCTTGAATGAAGATTACTTATAATGCTATAATCTAAAAAATACCCAATTACCCTCCTCAAATTATCTTTCACTTCAATGTTGTTCCCCTTGTTGTTTTATCATGTTTCATGTCATTTGAAGGTTTTCCATAATAATTTTCAAATTTTCTTTATTATTTTCCATATGTGACTTTGTTTCCTATACTTTGGACTTATCTTGCAAAAAGTATGAGATACTAGGAGTTGGATATCCATAAAGGGCCTTAAATGGGGAAATTTTAGTAGATGTGTGATAGGTAGTATAATAGTATCATATTACCATTCTTCCTTGAGGAACCCACTTCATCCATTAAGATTGCTTTTCTAAAGAGTAACATTGTAGATAACCTTAAAAACATTTGTTAACTATTTTTGTTTGACCATTTGATTGTGTTTGATATGTAAAACTCATGGCAGCTAGTGTTTCTCCACTCATATTAAATAATTATTTCCAAAATTTTCTTGTTACTATTACTTTAGGAAAACCATGAAGACTATGAATTTCTTTCATGGACACTTCTACCACTTGGCTTGTTGTTTATGTACTTTGAGCTCTACAAAAAAAAATCTACAAAATTTGTCTATATAAATGACCACAAAAATGTAATACTTACCTTTATATTTCAGTAACCCTGTAATAAAGTCTATTGATATATCTTCTAGTCTTTGTATATGTATGTGGAATGGTTGAAGTAACCCTAGAGATTTTACTATCTCTCTTTTATTTATTATGCAAACCTGACCTTCTCTTACAAAATTTTGAATATCTTTCTTCATTCCTTCCAAAAATATATTTTTTGATCCTTTGAAATGTTTTAAGGAACCCTGCGTCCTATCATCAGAGAGACATGGGACTCCCTTAATATTTTTTTATTCAAATATGCTTGTGTGCATAAAAATATTCTACATTTGCACCAAAGTATATCTCTCTTTCACTCCCAATGCTCCATAGAGTTCATCCCATCCTTTATAAATTTTAGATTTTGTTTAGTACTATTGTCATTTTTCCATTATGGCAAGCTTCTTCTAGCCACCTAGGAATAGAAAATGTAATTGGATATAAATTTGAGGCCTCTTCTGTTTTAGAAAGAGCATCATGTACTAAATTTTCCTTACCCTTTTTGCAGATTATCTCAAAATTAAAACTTTGCATTTTTTCTCCTCATTTTTGTTAATCTTCCAATCAAATCCATAGCTTCAAAAAATACTTTATGCTATCATGGTATATCTTGACTTTAAAGTACCTCCCAGTGATATACTATCCCCATTTTTTATTGCATGTAATATTGTTTCCATTTATTTTTCATACGTAGATTTCACCAAATATTTTCTTTGAATTCCTTGCTTTTAAAAGCCAATGATATCCCTTATTGTGTTAATGTTACGTAAATTCCTTGTCGTAGTGCCTCACACTCTACTATGAATGTTTTACCAAAAGTAGGTGCAACCGATGTTGGTGTAGAAGACATGGCATCCATTGAAAGAGAGAATGCCAAAGTAGCCTCATCATTCCATATAAATGATATTTTCTTCAAGAGATATGAGTGGACTTGAAATGCATGCATAATTCTTAACAAATGATCAATAATATCATGTAAGTCTAAAAAATCTTCTAAGAACCTTGATTTTCTTAGGAATAGGTCATTTTGTAATAGCTTGCATCTTTTGAGGCTCCAACTTCACTCCTTCCTTTAAAACAATATGAACCAAATACTCGAATTCTTATTTCCCAAAAGCACATTTGGATATTTTACATAAAAATGATTGTTCTCAATAATTTATATAACTTTTCCACATGTTTACTAGTGTGTTATTCCCATGATTTATTATAAATATGTGTATTATCAAAGAAAACCAACACAAATTTTATAAGATGGGATCAAACAAAATTGTTCTTAAGTCGAGCCCGCCGGACTTCAAACGGCGCGCAGGACTTCAAACGGCAATAAACCATGATATTCAAACCAAATTCGCGATCCAAAATAAGCCTCTTGACATTAATACCAATTTTGTGTGTGAAAAACAAATAATTCCGCCTAATTTTTTCGAATTAAGTTGGGTTATTGCTGGCGTACGGAGGAGAGTTGGCCAACGTTCTTATCCGGTCGCCTAATCTTTTTTTTGAGTCCCGGTTCCCATGGCAGGTAGCCCAAACAAAGATCCTCTCCAATCAATTTCTACCACGTGTCCTCAATCAAAATTTTCCCTGGTCCCGGATGCGAGTGCATTCGATGGTGTTTAAGGCGATGGGACATGGATGTGACGATTTCATATCAATCGCATTAAGTTTTAACATTGTTCAATCAGCCAATATTTAAGTTCCAAGGTTTTCACATCAAATCGCATGAAGTTTTAACAACACATTCCGAATCGGACCTTCACTCCACCAGCAAGCGATTCGCATGCTCCAATATGATCTGGCCTTCGGCTCTCATTCATGATCAGATATTAATTATGACGGGCGTCCTTGGATTGCATTGCAGTCGAGTCGATAAAATGGCATTTCTCTATGGTTTTTCAGATGAGTCGGTTGCTGGGTTACACTGCGTGCTCACTGTGACGAGAAGGAGAAGTGGCCAGCTGAACTTCTGCGTAGACCTTGCTGCATATCTTCATTTCTCTCGGTCTGGTCCTTGTCTATCTTCCTCTGTTTCTTGGAATTCTACTTCTCTGTCTCCTCTTGTGCCTTTGCCCAGCGGCGCTCGCCCCCGCACCCCATACTCACGTGCTCTCGTCCGAGATGCGTTGCCGCGAAGGGGAGCATAAGTCAACTCTAGTGCTCCTCCCGACCCCTCACGGCAAGGTTGTCTTCCGGTCGATCCACGGTGATTCGTGCATGCAGGTCGCTATCCAAATAATAGGAGTGGGCGGGGTCGGGTTGTAGGATCTGGCCACCGTATGGATTCCCCTGCTCCTCGTTTCCCCATCGCTAGTTCACCTTCTCCCACGACGTGCACTGCGCAATTTTCCTTTAATTTCTCTCTCAACCGCCCACGAATTACAGCTTCAGTCACTGTGGTTTTCTGCGAGGAGGCCCAAACGGAGGAAGAATGCACCCGTCCGGCGGGTCTGAGCTCGGAAAAAGCCGGCCAGCATTCGGGCCTTCAGGAGGGGAGCCGTGGCATGCATGTGGAGGTAGCACCTAGCGATCCTGGACCTTCCGAAGGATGGTGCCGAATCGTGGAGGAACCACCGGAGGAGTAGTTTGGTTAATTTGTTTTTCTTGCTTAGCAGGCCCACTTAATTGGGCTGCTTTTAGATTATTTTACTGTGATGGACCTTTGTAATATTTTTGAATTCTGTAAATTAAACGTTCAAGACTGGTTTCCCCGTATGAGGGCAGTCTTCTTAATTTTTTGATTTTTTGATGAAAAATTTGCGATGAGTCTGGGCAATGGTTTTGACTTCGGTGTAATTTTATTCCCATTGTTAATAGATTAACTTTACTTAGAAAAAAAAATGTTGCCCTGTTTCTATTTTAAACCTATTTTTTGAAATACAGAGCCATGTTTATATGGTCTACGTATTATACTCTTTCTCTATATATCTACAGGAACCTTTTTGCTATGAACAGGGTGGATGCTGTAGCGGGCTACTAATGGAAACAAGCGAGCCTGAACCTTACATCTCAGATGCAACAGATGGTTACCAATTTTGGAATCAAGCGAGCATGATCTTACAAGCGAGCCTGGGTTTCTGCAGATGGTTATCACACTCCTCACATGATTAGCGTTTTTCTCTGTTCAAGGATTTTGGGTACTTTAATTTGTCTTTGGAACAATGGACGTCGGTACTCTATCTGTTGCTTTACTATTCTACATACTGCTATTTCACTTTCTTATAGATGCCTCGGGCATATTTGGATTCTTTCTCAGATTGTCGATAATCTCCATGTGGACCGTTACTGGGTTTTATATCATGTCCCTGTATGTGACATGGGGTATTTTTCTATCATTATCTGGGGTGGGACTTCCACTTTTCTAGATGGATATTTGGGTTCCAATCTTCAGATGTGAAAATGTAATGACTTCATGGACTGTTTTACTTCATATAATATATTCAAAACAACGTTTTTTCTCTTGTGAAAAAAAAATGATTAATGTTTATCACTCTGCCTTCAAAACTAGTGATGTTGGTCTATGTTGCTGGTTTATTGATATGGTCTGATGGTCTTTTTATATTTTGGACATATCACACTCCTCACATGATTAGCATTTTTCTCTGTTGCAAGATTTTGGGTACTTTAATTTGTATTTGGAACAATGGACGTCGGTACTCACAACACTACACTTAGCATAACTAGAAGAGCACGTTTTCCAAACTGCACAAGAACTACTTCCCTCACGAGTCACCATGTGCCATGCTTGGTCTCGGTGGTTCTCTTCCTTTAACTCCTAGTTCAACTACCATATCTTCATTGGAACCAACACCCCGAACTCCACTAGACAACGATTCACCATTTTTTAATAGTGATTCGCCATTTGTACTGGTGATTCGCCATTATTTTACAAGATAATATAATCTCGTGAGAGATTCGCCATGATTTTACAAGATAATATAATCTCGTGAGAGATTCGCCATGATTTTACAAGATAATATAATCTCATGAGAGATTTGCCAAAAAATTATATATTCATATTATATTATTAATAAAATCGCCTTCCATTTTTCCTATGTATCATGGGGATTAACCCATTTATTATATATATAAATTTAGGGGGATTCTTAAAATTTTCCCTGGTACTCTATCTGTTGTTTTACTATTCTACATACTGCTATTTCACTTTCTTATAGATGCCTCAGGCATATTTGGATGCTTTCTCAGATTTTTCGATAATCTCCATGTGGACCGTTACTGGGTTTTATATCAAGTCCCTGTATGTGACATGAGGTATTTTTCTATCACTGTCTGGGGTGGGACTTCCACTTTTCTAGATGGATATTTGGGTTCCAATCTTCAGATGTGAAAATTTAATGACTTCATGGACTGTTTTACTTCATATAATCTATTCAAAACAACATTTTTTCTCTTGTGAAAAAAAAAATGATTAATGTTTATCACTCTGCCTTCAAAACTAGCTATGCTGGTCTATGTTGCTGATTTATTGATATGGTCTGATGGTCTTTTTATATTTTGGACATGTCACACTCCTCACATGATTAACTTTTTTCTCTGTTCAAGGATTTTGGGTACTTTAATTTGTATTTGGAACAATGGACGTCGGTACTCTATCTGTTGCTTTACTATTCTACATACTGCTATTTCACTTTCTTATAGATGCCTCGGGCATATTTGAATGCTTTCTCATATTGTCGATAATCTCCATGTGGACCGTTACTGGATTTTATATCATGTCCTTGTATGTGACATGGGGTATTTTTCTATCATTGTCTGGGGTGGGACTTCCACTTTTCTGGATGGATATTTGGGTTCCAATCTTTAGATGTGAAAATGTAATGAATTCATTGACTATTTTACTTCATATAATATATTCAAAATCGTGTTTTTCCTCTTTTAAAGTTTCATTTTTTTTTTAAATTGAACCCGTCGTCGCTATACCGACGCCTTGTAAGCATCGGAATTGCGACAACTTGAAAATGTCGGAAGAGCGACAGTATAAAAACGTCGGACCACATTTCGTCTGAATTGCGACAGTTTACAAAGGTCGGAAGAGCAATGTTCAAAACGTCGGACCACATTTCATCGGAATTGCGACAGTTTACAACCGTCGAAAGAGCGACTTCCAAAATGCCAGACCACATTGCGTCGGAATTGCGACAGTTTACAAACGTCGGAAGAGCGACGTTCAAAACGTTGGACCACATTTCGTCGTAATTGTGATAGTTTACAAATTTCGGAAGAGCGACGTTCAAAACGTCAGACCACATTTCGTCAGAAGTGCGACAATTTACAAAGGTTAGAAGTGCGATGGATTGGGAAACGTCGGAAGAGCGACGCTTGTTTGGAAGCGATGGAAAAAGTGTCGATAGTGCAACACTTTTTAGGTGCGTCGAAACTGCGACGATATGGTAAACCACGTTTTTCCCGCCCTCGAACTATCACTCTTGCAACGACTATGTGTTGGAATAGCGACGAATTGGCCGTTGAAAATTTCGCCAAATTTTCTAGTGACATGAGGATAAACAGAAGTCAAACATTTGGAAAGGGAAATCTTGAAGACATCCTTCAAGATATAGATATTGAGGAGACTCCAGTTGTTAAAGCTTAAGACATTGAAGGTGACAAGAAGAAAAAGAAAGGGAACACTGTTAAAAAACTTGATTTTGTAGGAGAAGATGTAGGTTTCTTATTTCAGCCAAGGAAACCACTTACTAGGTTGAAACTTGCAAAGGGTGTCATGGAAAATAAGAAGACAGAAGATATCGATGAAGGCAAGAAGTTTATCATAGAAGATATTATTGACTTGTCTCTAGTAGCAGAAGAGGTCTTTGTGAAAGGAAAGGCAAAGAGAAGATGTGGAAAAAACTGAAGTGCGGGTATTAAAGGAGCAGATAAGGGAGGCCAGAGAAGAGGTCATTGAGATCAAAGTAGAATTACAGGAAGCTAATGTAAGACTTCAAAGAAGAATTAAAGTATCATCTGAACCAATATGATGAATCCCTAACCAATGCCAAGAATTTGTTGAAAAGAACACTTCCTTTGAGAAGGGTAATGAAAAACACCACAAAAAAACTTATGGTTACAATCTAAAAGGAAGAGGCTCAAAAACTAGGTCAAAGAATTAGAAGATCAAATGGAAATGATACATTCATAACTGAGGAAAACAGGACCTAAAATCAAAGTGATAAATGAGCCTGAAGATATGTAGCCTCCTATTGCTAAAGATGAATTTCCCAAAGCTTGAAGAGTTGGCCTAAAAATATTTTCACAATTTTGCAGCATTAAGGAACCAGCATTTCCAGATTTAAAATTGAAATTTTTAGGAAAAGGGAAAATTTTGTGTTTTTCTGCCAATTAGGAAATTTCATAGCGAACCTCGAGCTTGAAGCTCAGATTTCCCTACGAAATCCCTGTAGGTGAATTTTTGTCAAAAATCACAGTTTTGGGCAAAATCAAAGATGGAGGAAATTTGTATTTAGCTCATTTTCTATAACCAACACATCCAAATCAGAAAATAAGGATGAAAATTGGTGTGGATAGGTGAAGTGGAGTTGCTACAAAATCACGCTACGAAACTGCCTATTTTACTCTGTTTTTGCAATAAGCAGCATTTGGCAGCATTTTGGAAGGTTAAAGAGTATCAATGGAAGACTCCAGCAGAAATTTTCTTCTCGAAAAATTTGTCTTTTTCTCCAACTCAACATAAATATAGTGATTAAATATCATGATAACCCTTTCCTTAAAAGTTGGGTGATTGGTGTATGAATCTAGTGGGGGTATTTATGTTTTGATTATGGTTAGTGCCACTCAATTACTTGACTATTATTGATGTAATTATCCAGTTCTATAGTTAGTGAATGTAATAAATAGGAGGTAGAGTCCTAATAGGCTTCTAAGTCTAAAGACATGAGGTGTATGTTTTATTTCCAGGTATCTAGTTTATTGTTAAGTGAGGTGTAAAAACAAATGGTTCGATGATCTAGCCATGTGGGCAGATCCTATGTAAGTGGCTAAAGCCTATTAATAGGAAGTAATTCGAAGAATACAGGGTTGAATAATGTTATTCTACACTACCACTTTGTAAAGTTTGTTGATGATCAGTAATATACAGTGACTGTGTTTTTCTTCTTCACCTGAGATTATTTTGGTGTTTCAATGATCATTTTTCCTATATATATTAATATTTTTATTTCAATATATTGATGTTTCAATTACTCAGAATTCATGTTCTTCATGCTCTGACTTCCTTTGAACATTAAGCTATTGTATATTTCTGTGTGTGTGTTGTCCTATCATTGAATCATCTACATGCCTCAGCTTCCACAAGGAGAGCCATTGTCATTGAATTTCCTAACACTAACTCCATAAGCCCAATGGTAGTAAACACTTTACATTTTTCACCTACAAACAAACACATTCAAGACAATATCACAGAGTCAGCCATCTGAGTGAATCATAATTGAGAACAAATCATAGTTACTTTGAGAGAGCCCTCTCGAGCTGAAGAGGCTAATTTTTAGTTAAAAGTTGGTTTGAATGAGTTACTCTAGGTTGCCTGGTGGAGCAGCCCATCTATACCAAAGTAGTGATAAAATTTTGGTGTGTTTGTCGGGATTCTAAAGAAATATTCCTCGAATTTTGTGCTTAAACATTGAAGCTGAACTCTTGGAGGTAGCAGGAGCTCAGAACGTTTTGAGGCTACAGAAACTACCTTGGTGACTCCACTAAAGATCTTCTTGTTTAGAGGTGGCTTCTATAAATAGGTATACAAGGAGAAATCCAGATCCTAACCCACCTACAATTGTGGATAATCCAAAAAGGATCCTCAGTGGCATTGGAAGAAGCTCTTCAAAATCAGGTATTCCATCACATTCAAGATCTTTGTCCTCTAAAATTAATCGAAGTCCTGAAGATAAACAATTTGATGATAAAATTGAAGAAGTGTTGTTTAGGTCTAAGATTGAATATGAACTGGATGACATAATATTAGACCTACAAAGACTAGGTATGACACATCATCCCTAGTATCTAAGGAAGAAAAAGAAGAATTCTGGAAAACAATCACATCAGAGTTGTTGTTAGAGAGAGAATCATTTGAAAAGCTAAGAGAGTTGGATCCATTTGAATTTTTGTTGAAGAGAAAATCAGGTATACCTCTTCCTGAATGGAGTTCATTTATATCTAGACTTCAAATACCATCTACACCATCTCCTAACAGTTCAGCCTCACCTACTCTATTTTCCAAAAGTCAGAATTTAACCTCATCTTTTGTCCTTCCACATACCACAGTTCATGTCATTATGGCGGGAATTGTTCCTCCTCCTCCTCTTGTTCGGCCTGCAAGATATGCTCCACTTGTCCTTCTTGTTGTCCTTCATGACGTCCCAAATGGATACTCAACTAGAATTAAAACCTTTGGGAGTGAAGAGGAAATATCAGTTGAGGAACATGTAGACCACTTTAATGATTTCATTTACAGAGAGGAGGTAGACCATGAAGTTGTAAAAATGAGATTATTTGCTCAGATTTTCACTGGTGAAGTAAGAAAATGGTTTAAGGCCTTAGCTCTAGCAATTTTTCAGAATTGGGACTAGCTAGAAGATAGTTTTTTGACTAAGTGGGGGAGTAAGGTAAATCCAGTACAATCTCTGACTAAGTATAACAATTTGAAAAGAGCCTTATATGAATCTGTACAAGAATTTTCTAAGAGATTTAAAAAGGTCTATAAATCCATACTTGCTCATATTAAACCTCCTCCAGGAGCTACTCAATTACATTATGTAGAGGCATTTGATTATGAGTTCTCTGTCTTATTAAAAGAAAGAGAATTTTCTTCTCTAGCATAAATGTAGAATGATGTAGTGTTAAAGTAGAGGTGAGCATGGCAGCTGACAAGAGGTATAAGATGGGAAAAACAAAATTGAAAGAAGAGGAGAAGCCTTCTTCATCCTCAGATGCTAAGTTTGATTCCATGATGAATACCATGGAAAAACTCATGGAAATACTTGTCCTTGAAGCCACTCCTTTGCCTCCTGCACAACAAGACACACAAATCAGAAATCCCCAATTTAGAAGACCTCAAAATCAGCAAAGATTGAGAGCGAAAAAAAATCAGTATGACACACAAGTGAGGCCTCCCTTTCAGCAGAATTTACTTGATGAAGAGGAAGCACAACCTGAGTTCCAAGACGATATTATTCATTTCTTAGATGAAGACATGTTTGGATGTTTATAACAAAAGAGGAACATGATAAGTCTAGTCATCATTTGGAGAAGAATGAGGGACAATTTGATTACTTAAAGGGTTATCAACATGACATCTTTGAAATGTAGAAACAATACAATTTGAGAAATAGGAATGTCCCCATTACAAAAAATAAAGCTCATCCAAAGAAAGATGTTCCTAAACCAGCTGAGCCAAAGAAAGATACACCACCACATCCTGTAAAAGAAGTTTAAAAAGCATCATCTACTTTCAGTTTAGAAAATGAGATCTCCAAAATCAAAATACCAGTCCCCTTTGGATAAATTATCAAGGTCACTGAATATAGAAGAAAAATTGTCAAGATGTTAAATTATCAGCCAGGACCTTCAGACATCCTCAATCTCCAAGAAGACCATCCCACCATTTTCCTAAGACCAAGGGTAGAAGATGAAAAAAATGAAGAAGTTCATCCTTTTTATGTAAGACTAAATATTCATGATATGACTTTGCACAATGTCATGTTAGACTTAGGTTCTTCTCACAGCCTTATGCCTAAAGTGATTATGGAGATGATGGGTTTAGAGATCACTAGACCTTACAAAGATATGTTTTCTTTTGACTCAAAGAGAGTCCAATGCATAGGTCTCATTAAAGATGTTGTTGTTGGCTTGACGTAAGTATCTGATAAAATAGTGGTGATGGACATAGTGGTAGCTGAAATTCCTCCTAAGTTTTGTATGCTTTTATCCAGACCTTGGGCATCCAAAATTAAAGGGACTATGCATATGGATATGACATATGCCACCATTCCAGTATTTGGTGATCAAAGGAGGTTGTATAGGGAAAGTAGGATGGCTTACATGGTGATTAGTAAAGACAAGCCTCAAAATTTTCCTATTTATGCAATTGAAACTGAATTGGGATCCTCAATTTTGTTTAATTAACTTACTAATGAGGCAAAAATCGAAGAAAAAATAGAAAATCAGCAAGCTAAAAATCAGGGATGTGATGAGGAAAAAGGAGAAGGTTGGTGCCTTTTACACTTTGATGGCTTCGTTGGAAGGGAGGGGGTTGGAGCATGGGTATGGATCACTACTCCTAATTTGGAAAGGTAGTTTTTCTCTTTCAAAATTAACATTGATTGCGCAAAAAATATGGCAGAGTATGAGTAGCACGTGGGGCTTGGCCTAGTGGTCAGTGGACGTTCTGTTAAGGTGTTCATGCTGTTAAGCAGGTAACGAGTTCAATCCCTAAGCTCGTTCGATAACCTGAGAAGCATTTGTGCGGGCCTGGCTTTCTCCCCTAGGGGTATAGTGGTAGCCGGGGGGATTCGACCCCATCTTATGCGAGTATTATATCTCTGGCGTTTCTGATTCCTCTAGACACCATATATATATATATATATATATATATATATATATATATATATATATATATATATATATATATATATATATTGGTAGCCGGGGGGATTCAACCCCATCTTATGCGAGTATTATACCTCCGAAGTTTCTGATTCCTCTAGACACCAGATATATATATATATATGGCAGAGTATGAGTCACTATTTTTGGGTCTAGACATTTTGAAAAAATTAGGTGCCAATAAGATATCAGTGTGTGGTGATTCAGAGTTAGTGATTAAGTAGGTTGAAGGGTCTTATCAAACCAAAGATGTAAGAATGAGGGCATACAGAAACTTAGTCATTGAAATTCTTGAGAATATTCAGGAATATGCTTTCATTGTTAAAACTAGAGACCACAATTCAGTAGCTGATTCTCTAGCTGTCCCTACAAGTTTATTTGTCTCCCTACTCATTCTAGCGAGAAATATGAGGTTGAGGTCAGACATAGGCCAGCAATCCTTGATAACGTCATTCATTGACAAGTGTTTGAGAATGATGAGCAAGTTTGAAATTTCCTTGAAATAAAGGTGGAGATTGAAAATATCCAAGTAGATCAGCAAAATATGTTTTCTGAAACTAAGTTCAATCCTAAATTCTTATAGCTGAAAAACAATTGTATTCCCAAAGGCCTTATTCCCCATAAGAAACTATTTTATCAAAATTATGTTTTCAAATCTCCTAGGATGCAGGTTGATGACAAGGAGGTGGAGACTTGCAATCTTGGTACAACAAAAGTGCATAAAACGGTTAAATTTTCTAAGTTTCTTTCTATGGAGATGAGACTCAAATATGTGGATATGACGAAGAAATATATTGATTTCTTTGCATGGAGATATGTTGATCTCAAAAGGTATGATCCTAGCATTATCCAACATACTATTCCCATCAAAGAGAATGAAAAACCTTTCAAGCATAAGTTGAGAAGAATTAATCCTTTACTCATGCCTCTGATTGAGAAAGAGATTAAGAAACTTTTTGATGCAAATATCATTTTCCATATAAGCTTTTCAAAATGGCTTGCTAATCTAGTACATGTCAAAAAGAAGAGTGGTGAGATTAGAATTTGTATTGACTTTAGAAATATGAACAAGACATCTCTTAAGGATAACTACCCTCTTCCCAAGATGGATCAGATTTTGCATAATATTGTTGGCTCTCAAAGAATGTCCATGCTTGATGGCTTTTCAAGTTACATTTAGATATTGGTACATCTAGAAGATCAAGATAAAACTGCTTTTACCACACCATGGGGAACATTCATGTACGCCAAGATGCCTTTTGGTATGATGAATGCAGGGGAAACCTTTCAAAGGGTGATGGATATTTCTTTTTCTGAGGATAAATACAAATCAGTTGTGGTCTATTTGGATGACATAATTGTGTTTTCAAGAAAGGAGGAAGATCACTTGAAACATTTGGAGAAAATTCTGCAGAAATGCAAAAAATTTGGTGTCTCTCTTAATCCCACTAAAAGTATCTTTTCTCTAACTTTTGGAAAATTGTTAGGACACATTATATCAAAATATGGAATAAATATTTATCCTAATAGATTCAGTGCAATTCAGAAGATAGACTAGCCAAGGAATAGGAAAGAGATCATGTCTTTTCTTGGAAAGGTAAACTTTGTTAGGAGGTTTATTCCAAACTTTGCTGAGATTGTCAAGAACATTACCAAAATGTTAAAGAAAGAATCTAATGTTAAGTGGATTGTATAAGCTAAGAAATCACTTGAAGAAATAAATAAATCCCTCACTCAAGCCCCAATTCTTATAAGTCCTGACTTCTCAAGTGAATTTCTGGTTTTTACATTCGCTTCTAAAAATACTATTGCTGGAGTTTTATTGTAGAAAGGGAAGCAAGGTGGTTAGAAGCCTATTTCCTTTTTCAGTAGGACACTTTCCAACTCTGAATTGAAGTATAAAATCTTAGAAAAACAAGCATATGCTTTGTTCAAAGCTCTAAAATATTTCAGAATTTACATTCTGCATTCTCACATTATTGCATTTGTGCCTAACACATGTGGTTAAAGATATTTTGACACAAGAAGATCCTGATGGCAAAAGAGGGAAATGGATCCCCAATTTGCTAGAATATGACATAGAAATTAAGCCTACCAAGTTGGTGAAAGGGAAAGGATTAGCAAAACTGATGGCACAGTCAAATTTTGAATGTCTTGACATGAATTTCATTGCAGAAATTTCAGAACTGATAGAAGAAGAATAATTGGTCCCTATTGAAGATAAATTCATCTTTTCTGAATGGTACAAAGATGTGATCTTTTTCCTACATCATCATAAATCGCCTCCTCAATTGACTAAGTCCAAGTCAATTTTTGTGAAGTTGAAATCATTGAGATATTGCATTTTGAATAAAAATCTGTATTAGAAAGATACCAGTGGAATTATTTTGAACTTCTTTTTGGAAGATGAGGCTGAGAAAGTCATTGAAGAGTTCCATAAAGGATATTGTGGAGGACACCATTACTAGAAAGCTACAACCAGCAAGATACTCAGAGCAAGGTATTATTGGTCTACCATGTTTAAGTACATTTACAAGAAGACCACTGCATGCCATGAATGCCAAGTTTTTTATGGTAAGAAGAAATTGATTCCTTTACTTTTGAAGAAAATATATGTTGAAGCTCCTTTCCAGCAATGGGGACTGGATTTCATTGGTAAAATACACCCATCATCCTCAGGGCAGCATCGCTGGATTTTGACAGCAATAGATTATTTCAATAAGTGGATCGAAGCAATCCCAACCAGGTAGGCTACTGACTCAATCATCATTCAATTCTTGGAGAAAAAAATCTTTTCTAGGTTTGGTTGTCCTATGAAGATTATTACTGATAATGCACAAGGTTTTAAATCCAAAAAATTAATTAGCTTTTGTCATCAATATCATATTACTCTTGGACATTCCACGGCCTATTACCCTCAAGGTAATGGCCTTGCAGAATCATCCAATAAAATCATAGTGAGGATCATCAAAAAGGTGCTACAGGAAAACAAGAAATCATGGCATTATGTGGGTTGATAGATTTTGCACAAAGTGATCCATTGGTACATCTCCCTATGAATTAGTATATGGAGCTGAAGCTATTTTTCCCACTTCTTTGGGAGTTCTGGTAATGAAACTGCTACAAGGACTTGAAGAGGAGCCAAATTCTATCCAAAGGAGGATAAACCATCTTATACATTTACAGGAGAAAAGGGAAGAGGTGTATGACATCCATCAGCAATCACAAAATAGGGTGAAGAAAACATTTGACGGAAAAACTAAAGAAGAAAATTTCCAAATCTAAGATGTATTTCTGAAATGGGAAGCCATAATTGAAGAAAAGGAGAAGCATGGAAAGTTTGAGAACATATGGAAGGGGCCATTTGTGATAGCTTCATATCATGGCAACAACACTTTTCTGCTTCAAGAGATGGATGGATAGCTATGTGGAGGAGGACATGTCAATGGCAGGTTTCTAAAGCATTATTCCTCCTAATTCCTTTTACTGAATTTAACTCCCTTGTACATATTTCATTTGTTGTTATGATTTTTCACTAATAAATATGAGTTCATCATCAAGCTTGAGCCCGAGGAGAAGGCTATAAGAGTTTGAAGAAGTATTCATCAATTTTAGAAATTTTTATTTTTCTTGAAGGAATGCACTGGAACTACAAGTTCTTTGTTTTACCACAGGGGCACACCATCCCCAATTGAGCCACTATTATCACACATAAATTTTCAATTTTGATTGATAGGGTCACTCACCTAGGTTTCATTTTGTCTCAATAGGTTGGTTCATGAAATTGATGAAAAAATCATGGAATAAACCCTTATCATAAGTCTAAAACACTCCATTAGTCATGTCATATCATTCATATCTATCAAGTTCCAATTTAGGTTTACATGCATGGTTTCAAATCAAAGTAATGGCCACAGGTCTACTTTTCATAGTTCTGCAATGAATATAACTGCAAACTGGCAGGTTTCGCTACGAAATCACCTAACCTGTATGTAGCGAATCTACCATGTTTATAACTTTTTTCGCTGCGGAATCATGTTTTTCTGCACCAAAACAGAGGACAATGAATTGCCAATTTTCTAATGGTTAGGGATAAAGGTGAGGTCATCTAATTCGTTATCGTGATCACCCAAGCATGCAAAAGTGTAAATACCCTCATCATTATCTTTCACTCCCACATTTTCCATCATGCTCTCCACTTTTAAATTCCATCTTTAAAACTTATCCCCAAAGCACCTCTCTGCCATCTGTTGTTTGAGTTTTGCATGCATCATTCCATTAGAATCTCTCAGAAGCTTAGTCCCACAGCAAGCAGCTTGTTGTTCAGTTTTTCCCTTTACGTGTGCCATAGTTCAAAAGGCAGAAAGTTGTCACAGTTCAAAAGGTAGCAAGGTGTCATAGTTCAAAAGGCAACGTAGTTATAAAGAAGGATGGATGTGAAGAAGAAAGCAAACAAGGGAGGCTCTTGTGTGAGATACTAACCCATGGACCTCAAGCTACTAAATGAAGACCCCAGTTTTGTGGAAGCGTTCAGCAATGCCAAATGCCTGAAATTCTATCAGAAATTCCAAGGATTTCATACTCAAATATCAAAGGACTTCACAGTAAATTTCACAAGCACAACTTTGAAGGTGGGGGTTTTAAATTTTACAATGTCACCTGGGACCATTTCTCAAGCCACAAAGATACCAAGAGAGGGTGAATAATGGTTCAAAGCCATTAAATTCAAGATGCAGAGTTGTGAAGAATTTGTAAAACCAGAACATATTGGAGCTGACATGGCATCTGGGATTCCAAGGAGTTATATGAAGGAGAATTATTCCAAATTGATGTTTGTGATCTCAAAAGTACTTTACTTATGAGGGGAGATTTCATATGGTTTACCTGTACCATTTCAGGCTTCTATTGCACTTCACTGGTAAGTAGTCTCTTGATCTTCCTTTCTTTTTGTTTAGGAGCTTAGAGAAAATGTCTGATAAGGTTCAAGCCAGGGCTGAAGGCAATGAGACATCAATATTTCACCATGGTTTGATTAAACTCTTAGTGCTGGAGGAATTGAAGAAATTAAATAGAGATTGGGATACTTTCCTTTTCCTCGGTGGTTATGAAGTTGATTCATTAACACCTAGGAAAACCCCAAAGCCAAAAGCTACTCCATCAAATAAAAATGATAAATATCCAGCTGGGACAAAAGGTGTAAATGAAGAATAGGTGGAGCCTATCCTAGAGCCAATGGATGTCAAAATAAAACCTATATATGAGGCAAAAATCCCACGACCTTCACCTACAAGAAACAAATAAAAGATCAGTAAGCATGGTCACAGGAGGATAAACAGAAGTCAAAAAATTAGAAAGGGAAATCTTGAAGACATCATTCAAGCTATAGATATTGAGGAGACTCCAGCATGGAAAATTTTAGGGGCTAATATTCTTAGGTGGGCTAATCTTCCATGGTTTTTCCAAAAAAAATGTTTCGCTAATTTACATTTTCTTCTAAAATTTATTCGCCCAAATTTTATAGTATAAAATTATGTGATCCTAAAAATCGCCAAAAAATTATAGAGACTATATAAAGTTATTATAAATTTGGATATATTTAAAAAAATATCTTCAAACATTTTACAATTTGCATATTAGGGACTCGTAAGATTAGCCAAAGTTTCTAAACTTTAAAATAAATTTCCATCCTTAAAATTTTCCCTAGACTCCAGTTGTCATATCTGAAGACATTGAAGGTGAAAAGAAGAAAAACAAAGGTAACATTGTTAAAAAACTTGATTTTGCAGGAGAAGATGTAGGTTTCTTATTTCAGCCAAGGAAAGCACTTACTAGGTTGCAACTTGCAAAGGGTGTCATGGAAAATAAGAAGACAAAAGATATTAACAAAGGCAAGCAGCCTATCATAGAAGATATTATTGACTTGTCTCCAACAGCAGAAGAGGTCTTTGTGCAAAGGAAAGGAAAAGAGAAGATGATGGAAAAAACTGAAGTGCAGGTATTAAAGGAGAAATTAAGAGAGGCCAGAGAAGAGGTCATTGAGATCAAGTTATAATTACAGGAAGCCAAAGTAGAAAGGAAGCTAATGGAAGACTTCAAAGAAGAAGTAAATGATCATCTGAACCAATATGATGAATCGCTAACCAATGCCAAGAAGTTGCTGAAAAGAACACTTCCTTTGAGAAGAGTAATGAAAAACACAAGAAAAAGAAACTAATGGGTACAATCTGAAAGGAAGAGGATCAAAAGCCAGGCCAAAGAATTAGAAGATCAAATGGAAATGGTACAGTCAAAACTGAAGAAAAGAGGACTTAAAACCAAAGTGATAAATGAGCCTAAAGAGATGTAACCTCATACTGTTAAAGATGAATTTCCCAAATCTTGAAGAGTTGGCCTAAAACATTTTTTGACAAATTTACTGCATTCACAAACCAACATTTCCAGATTTAAAAGTGAAATTTTGAGAAAAAGGGGAAATTTTGTGTTTTTATTCCAATTAGGCGATTTCGTACCTAAACCCAGGCTTGAAGCCCAAATTTCTCTATGAAATCCCTATAGGTGACTTTTTGTCAAAAATCACAGTTTTGGGTGAAATCAAAGATGGAAGAAATTTGTATTTAGCTCATTTTGTATAACTAACACATCCAAATCAGAAAATAAGGACGAAAATTGGCGTGGATAGGTGAAGTGGAGTTGCGACAAAATCACGCTACGAAGCTGCCTGTTTTACTTTGTTTTTGCAGTGAGCAGCATTTGGTAGCATTTTGGTATGTTGAAGGTGTATTGAAGGTCAGCCAACCATGTGGAAAGTTAAATAGTATTAGTGGAACACTCCAGCAGAAATTTTCTTCTCGACAAAGTTGTCTTTTGCTCCACCTTAGCATAAAGACAATGATTAAATATCATGATAATCCTTTCCTTAAAAGTAGGGTGATTGGTTTCTGAATCTAGTGGGGGTATTTATGTTTTGATTATGGTTAGTGCCACTCGAGAACTTGACTATTATTGATGTAATTATCCAATTCTACAGTTAGTGAATGTAATAAATAGGAGGTAGAGTCCTAATAGGCTTCTAAGTCTAAAGTCATTAGGTGTTTGTTTTATTTTCAGGTATCTAGTTTATTGTTAAGTGAGTTGTCAAAACAAATGGTTCGATGATCTAGCCATGTGGGCAGATCCTATGTAAGTGACTAAAGCCTATTAATAGGCATTACTTCGAAGAATACAGGGTTGGAGAATGTTATTCTACACTACCACTTTGTGAAGTTTTTTTATGATCAGTAATATACAGTGACTGTTTTTTTCTTCTTCACCTGAGATTATTTTGGTGCTTCAATGAGCATTTGTCCTATATATCTTAATATTTTGCTTTCAATATCTTGATGTTTCAATTACTCAGAATTCATGTTCTTCGTGCTCTGACGTCCTTTGAACATGAATCTATTGTATATTTATGTGTGTGTGTTGTCCTATCATTGAATCATCTGTATGCTCCAAATTCCACAAGGAGAGCCATTTTCATTGAATTTCCTAACACTGACTCCATAAGCCCAATGGTAGTAAACCCTTTACATTTTTCACTTGCAAACAAACACAATCAAGACAATATCACAGAGTTAGTCATCTGAGTGAATCATAATTGAACAAATCATAATTACTTTGAGAGAGCCCTCTCAGGCTTAAGAGGCTAATTTTCAGTCAGAAGTTGGTTTGAAAGAGTTACTCTAGGTTTTCTGGTGGAGCAGCCCATCTATACCAACTTAGTGATAACACATGGGACAAGCTTAAAATTCATGGTCTTCAGGGCCCCTCAATATGTCTTATTTACTTCTCCAATTCAAAAAATACCAATCATATTCTCAACATCTATAACTTCTCTACTTACATCTCAAGAACATGAGGTTTTGTAACTCTAAATGGGTTTCTTTTAAAAAATAATTATCATAAAGTTTCAAATAATACCACTTTATAAACCCTATAATTTTTTTGGGTATAGTTCCTATTAAATAACCATAAGAGATATCTAGGTTTTTTAACATTTATTAGATTTATATTGTAAGGAAAATTGAGTCATGTTAAGCTATAGTGTGACAATTGCAATTGATTAAGGTCCTTTAGATGAAATATTCTATGGGTATTGAATTTTTATTTGTAAGATTCTTGTTTAAGTTCAAGGCATACAATTGAGTTAGATTTGTGATAGAAACAAGGAACTTACATAAAATTTATTCTTCAACAAGTCTACATTTTGACACAAGGTTGGAAAAAACAATTTAAAATTCTTTTAAGAAACACTTTTAAAAACATTATAAAAGTATTTTAAACTCTTTTATAAAATTTGCAAAAGTTTTAAAGCATTTTTAAAACACTTTAAAAGTGTTCTTATCTATGCTTTGACACAAGGTTGGAATAGGTTGATTCCAACTGCTACAACTATAACCTCTAGGTGTCTACAAGTGTACACTTTGACACAATAACCTCTAAGTGTCTAGGTATGATCGTTCCACATGCACAAGTAAATTGAGGGGTTTGAACCTTGAACCTCCTTACACATAACACTTTATTTTCATTGCCAATTAAGTTTCCCCCTAGAAGCTAAATTCAAGATTGATTATGTTATTGAACCAATAGTGCTGCAATAATTTCATTCCATCGGCATGGCGAAGAAACAAATCTCTCTCAATTTCTCAAATTTCCTTTATGTTATGCATAAATTAATTTCATGGAATTGGAAACTACACTATAACAAACACATAATTAATCCATTAATCAACAGAAATATAGTTTTTTATTTTAACACTAATCTCCTTTGTTTCCTATACAATAATAACAAGGTACAAGGGATGAATCAAATGAGATGTTAAATTTTGAAGGCATTGAGTATAAGATCTTAGATGTAGAAGCTGCATTAAGTGCATTAAGTGAAGGCAAGTGACTTATGTATATGGAAGTGGCATGGACATTTAATAGTTCGCCTCATCATTGCATCTAGCTTGGCAATTATCTCATTATTGTGAAAGGTAATAAAAATTCTATTATGTAAAGAAATTGTTATAATACTTAAAATACTTGTGAACTTGTTTGGTGTTTAGTTTTGCTAGATGTTTATTGGTGACTATTAGAAAAAAACTTTCAAATATTTTTTAAGATAGTTCTTAATTAGTCTAGTCATTTCATGTTTTAATTAGAAAACTCTTAACCGTTTCAAATATTTTTTAAGATAATTATTAACTAGTCCATTCATTTCATGTTTCAATTAGAAAACTCTTAACCAAACATTTTAAATTTTTTTAAATTTACACAAATATAAAACTACAAAATGTACATTTCACATTATAAAATTAGGAAATAAATTTATTAACCTATCATCTTACCTTTATTTACTAGCATGTCTTACATCTATAAAATTAACAAGTGCTGCAGGGCATAGTAGTCCCTGCCTTTGCTTTGATCAATGTCGTTTGTATAATGCTTGACACAATCAATGAGAAAAAAACATTAGGACATTGACTGCTGTACATTTTGGAATATGTACAGTTTAGATCATCTTGGTTTAATTATTATTATTATTATTATAAAGCAATTTGATTTTTTTGGGTATATTTTTATATTAAATTTGATGAAATTTGTTTGGAATGGTAAAATTAGAGTTTTGTAATTTGTTTAAGGATAAATTCATTTAAGTACGCAATCTTTCAGAGAAATTTTTACTGACTCATTTTACACTCAAAAAAATAAAAATATTTCCATCAAATAAAACTGACAATAGTGAATCAAATAAATTTATAGCTACATGAAAGGATTATATTTCTTGATAAAATAATTTTAAGAAAACATATAAAACTATTAAAAATCTTTTGAATCTCACCCTCAAAGTTCATTGTTCTGCCCCTCCACATAAAACTCTGCCTTCTGTATACAAAATTAGAAATGCTTATTCACATTGGCTCAGCCATTCTCATGAAAACAGGTTCATTATCGTAATAGCCGTTAAATTACAACCATATAAACACTTATAGCAAGCAACTATCCTCATATACATTGTATTTTATTATTATTAAATAATACATTATTATTGGATAAAAAATACTCTGTAAAAAAAAAAAGTTATTTTTTTATATTTGAATATAGATGTCACATTTATATGTTTAAAAGGATATATAGACCAAGAAAAAATCCCAAATGGAAATTAAATATTTACGTATTTAGGCTTTAAGATGGAAACATAAAATTAATTATATTTTCCTCATCATTTTTGTTTCCTATAATTTATTTAGGGTGATAATATTATGTTCATTATTTAAATCATAATCTCGATAGCCTAAGCATAGATAATTCCCAAAGTCTCAAATAAAATTCAGTTTATACAATAACAGTGGCCCAAACACGTGAGTGTGACAGTATATGAGTTGAATGCAGAAAACCCTTTAAAAAAAAATCCACAATCGACTGACAAAAACCTTTTTCCAGTAACCAGAACCCCAAAGCCTAGAAATCCCCTTTAGCCCACAACAGAAGTCAATGGCACAGAACGGCCAAAATGCAGAAAAGCAAATACTGAACAAGCTAGAGCATAAAACTGTGCAAAAGAAGAGTGGTCAGAGACATACCCACTTCACAACACACCCAAAAAAAAAACAAAAAAACACACAAAATAAATATATTGAAATAACAAGCAAATCCAAGAATGATGCAAAATCACTCAACCTCATACCTAAAATGGTACACATATCAAGTAACCTAAAATAAGAAATAATGTTTAACTGTGATCAAATGTTCTTGGAATAATATAACAGAACTATAATTGCAATTTTTTTTTTTTTTAAATAACAACCATAAGTGGAATTTCTAAGTGAGAACCCTAATTCTCCAATTTATATGCACAGGTAGATATCCAACTTTTTGCATAAAAAGTGCGGAATCTCTAAATTTAAAACTTTAAAATAAATTTATTATCCTATCACCTCATCTTTATTTACCATCATGTTTTACACTTACAAAAAATAGCAACAGAAATATAAGTGCAAATAAAAGTTTATGGAAAAATAGCAACCATGACTGCAAATATAATTTGTGAAAAGTTTGAAGTGAGAACTACGTTCTCCAATTCCAATTCATACACGGGGGAATCCATTTTTTACATTTAAAAAACACTATGGAGTCACTAAAAATTCTCCACCCACTTTCCCTTTCCCAAAGAGTATACCTGTCGCCTCCATGAGCGAGGTAGGGGATCACATATGAAATGCATAATAGAGCAGAACAACAGGTTGATGTTGGTGTAAAGCCACACTCAGTCGCGTGCTGAACTCGAGGAGTGCTGATATAAAGCTCAATGCTGTCGGAATGAGCCAATGGACATTCTCCTCCTTCGTTTGCAGAAACACGGCAAACAACTTTAAAATTTTCAGAAGTTTCTCCTTTTAAAATTTTCAGGAGTTTCTCCTCTGACACTGATAAGTTGACAGGTAATAGCCAATTATCAGTTAAATGGAGCACAAGGCAATTCGCTTCCTTGAAAGAAATTGCAGGCGAGAATAAGTTTGAGAAAGTCCAAGCGGTCGCAGCAGACAGCCAACTATGCCTTGTATAAGCGCCCCTACGGGTGTAAGTTTGGTGAAACAGTTGCAACGCCAAGAACCTGACGTTATTCATCATCAACTGGAAGTTCTTTGACATCCTCCCTTCACCGAAGATGAGAGACTCAATTCACTGTGTTGATCGTTGTCCTCCTCCTTCAAAAGCGCAGTCTGCTGATCTTTCTTCTCCTCTACTACTTAATAATATTCATCCTCCTTTTTTAAGGAACAATAAGGCATATTATTCCTTTTTTTTTTCTGATCTTTGATACACAAGTCATTCCTCACCGCTCACAAGCCATCCAAGTGCTTGACATCATTGCAATGTCCATGTCATCTTTTCCTTTTCTTTTTATTCTTTTCTTGAAGGTCCAAGATGAGATTCTCATGCATGTGAATTACTGTTTGATGTTCAGACCTAATTACTTGTGCTTATCTTCTGCTTTCACTTTAAGAGGAAAAGAAAATGATAAATTCGCGTGAATTCCTTAAAGATGATAACATTCTTGATGTCCTGTTTTCAAGCACCTCTCTTTTCTTTTCTTTATTCTTTTCTTCATCTTGAAGGAAGGCATTTTCCTTTTCCTGGCATCTTCTTTTTAACCTTTACATCTTCATCTTTGACCATCGACCACAGGTTTGAGATGAGCACATCGCTCATGTCCTTTTATTATTATTCTTTCCTCCATCTTCTGACAGGTCGGGGCCCGAGATGAGAAGATTCAATGTTCATACTTTACTCTCCTGTATCTTTTCCTCAGTGGAAGGCATTGGGAATTTTTAACGGGGTTTGAGTTGATCAAAGAAAGGCATTTTCTTTTTCTTCTTTTTCTTCATTACCAAGAAACGCTTTTTCTTTTTCTTATTATTTTCCGTCGGCAGGCATATTCTTCTTTTTCTCAGGATCTTGATATACAATCCATATCTTACCGGTTACAAGCCATGCGGGTCCACCGGCATCTTTTCATTATTTTGCAGATCTAAGATGACATTGGTATGCATGTGCTTGTTGGTTTGGATGTTAATTAGTGTGGATGCATTGCATTAATCTTTAAAATGTTTGAAAATTGAACACACAGTACAGGAAGACACGCGCACTGCCTTGTCTTATCATTTTGCGCGTCCGAGTTCACAATCTGCGTGTCTGGTTTGCATAGGAATGTATTTTCTGTTTTTTTTGGTGCATCTGCTTATTTTCTTTCGCATCTCCATCTTCAGCCATCCATTTCTTTCACATTTCCATCTTCAGCCATCCATCACTGGTTAAAGATAAACGCACTGTTCAAGTCCTTTTCTCGAGAGCATATTGGAAAATTTTGGAATTTTTTATGGTTTAATTTAGTTTAAAGTTGTTGTACAAAATTTATATAATATTGTTTTAATATAAATTTACATTAATTAGGAAGAAAATTTATTTGCTTTTAAATTTTGTATGGAATTTGCGTAGAATTTAAAAATAATAATAATAATAATAATAATTTAATTTTAAATTTAATTATATATATTTTTTTAAATTTAATTTTTAAAAAATATAAATATATTACCATATAAATTCTAAACAACTAAATTATTTTAAAATTCATAACCTTTTAATGTTTAAATTCACAAATTTCATAACCTTTTAATGTTTAAATTAATAAATTCTGATTTGAAGTTGACATAAAATGTATTTTATAAATATATGACTCAATTATTATGTTTAAATTCACAAATTTCATAACCTTTTAATGTTTAAATTAATAAATTCTGATTTGAAGTTGACATAAAATGTATTTTATAAATATATGACTCAATTATTATTAGGCACATTTTAGAGTCAATAGAAAGGAGATGAATGTCTTTTTTGGATATATATATATATATATATATATATATATATATATATATATATATAATTTTAATTAAAAGTATTATAAACAATTTATAATTGTGTTGTTGTATTAAGAGGTGTATTCTGCAATTCACAATGAGGAAGATGTGCATTTTAAAACAAAAATAGAATGTCCACTAAATAACTAATTCTACCCAAAATGGGTCTGTCCTCCTTCTCCTTATGGTAGACTCCTTTTGTCCCAAATTTCTTCCCTTCCTTCTAGTCCTCCCCCCATCACCCACCCCCTCCCCCCCCAAGGACTTCATCAAACATAACTTCAACAGGCCCTTGAAAGGGAATACAGGCTAAGCCAATTATGGTGGAGTCTTTAATAATGTTGATGGGTATATTCAACATGTTTATGCAGATTCCATAGGCCTCAACACTAATATTATTGTTAAAATATGGGCACTAGAGAAGGGTCTCTCAATTTTTATTTGCAAACAAGTTCATAAGCTCACTATTAAAGGAGATTCCAAGACCATTATCAATATATTCCACAAAATCTAATGTGGATCAAATGCTTCCAAAGTCTTTAAGAGTTGGAAGTTGTAGGATTAAATAGGTAATATCTCCTCCTAGAAAATATTATAGATCCCCTCCTCTCTCATTTTTGTAAAGAGGCAACAAATTGGCTGGATAGCTAGTCAATTTTGTTCTTAGCATAATAGTTGATCCTCTTGACTTGGATGAGTGAGGGAATTCTAGAATCCATTGCAAAACCCACTATACTCGGTGCATTGCATTTTCTCCTGTCACCTCATCGATCATGGCATGAATCTAGCACAAGGTTAAATGTACTGTGAATATTGTGGGTGATGAAGGGAGGTACAGGAGGACTTACACGGAGAATTATATAAATTAAAGTTGGAGGAAAAATTTTACATTATAGACCGCAAGCTAACAATTCTAGCCAAGAGATTACCCAACATATCCTTCTCATCAAATGAGGGTAGTGACTATCCAACCGGATTCCTAGAGATTTTACCCACTAGTTGTTATGACTCACTGGCTTTTTATTTTTTGTGTCATCTCATGTCGACGTATATCAAGGTTTAGAACAACCAACATGTTTTTATAAGTTTTTATTTTACAAAATTCTAGTTAGACAAGGTCTTAGCAACCTCAAAACTTTGTACTTATGTTAAAGGTCTAATTTCCCTTTGGGAAAACTAGTAGAAAAATAATTGGTCTATGTAATATTCATTTGACTTAATGAACAATACCTAATTTTAAATATATCTTTGTGTGTAAATTTAAAGTTTTTAATACTGATTTTATTTTTGTATAGAAATTAATACATATGATCATATTAATATCACAATTAATAATCTAAATTATATTGAGTGAGAAAGAGGGAAAAAAAAGTCAATATAATAATAAATTAAAAATTAAAATTAAAAAATTATGAGTTTAAATATCAATTTAGATTTGTGGACGTTAACATAATTAAACATTATCTTTAATATTAATTTATATACTTTTACTTATTATTATAGAAAATTATTTATACCTTTTTCTTCAGTATTAAATAATTTTTAGCTAGTATTTTTTTAATGTTAATTTTGTTTATTTTTAAATTAAGAAAGTCAACATAGCCTTGAAATTATGAGGTTAAGCTTTAGTGTCCTAAGGGGTTTAACATAATCAAATTTTTGTTTTTATTGTTTATTTATTTTATATTGTAGTTCTAGGTTTATAGTAGTACAATATATGATTTTTAAAAACATTGTGTAAGACAATAAAAATAACACAAATAAATGAATTATGTATTTTAAGATCATGATATATGTCAAGATAAAGATAAAAAAACAAGAAAAAAAACCATATATTTTTTAAAAAATTATAACATTTTTAACATATTATTATAATATATTATTTTATTAACATTATGTTATAATAAACTTTGTTAGGCCAATTAAATGTTGTTTTTATAAAGGTGAAGAAATATTTAGTAGTTTAACCTTCCAAGTTTAAGTATTACATCTTAATTAATTTTGAGTGGCATCAAAATATCTCAAGAACATGACGTTTTGTAACTCTAAATGGGTTTCTTTTAAAAAATAATTATCATAAAGTTTCAAATAATACCACTTTATAAACTCTATAATTTTTTTTGGTATAGTTCCTATTAAATAACCATAAGAGATATCTAGGTTTTTTAACATTTATTAGATTGATATTGTAAGGAAAATTGAGTCATGTTAAGCTATAGTGTGACAATTGCAATTGATTAAGGTCCTTTAGATGAAATATTTTATGGGTATTGAGTTTTATTTGTAAGATTATTGTTTAAGTTCAAGGCATACAATTGAGTTAGATTTGTGATAGAATCAAGGAACTTACATAAAATTTATTCTTCAACAAGTCTACATTTTGACACAAGGTTGGAAAAAACAATTTAAAATTCTTTTAAGAAACACTTTTAAAAACATTATAAAAGTATTTTAAACTCTTTTATAAAATTTGCAAAAGTTTTAAAGCATTTTTAAAACACTTTAAAAGTGTTCTTATCTACACTTTGACACAAGGTTGGAATAGGTTGATTCCAACTGCTACAACTATAACCTCTAGGTGTCTACAAGTCTACACTTTGACACAATAACCTCTAAGTGTCTAGGTATGATCATTCCACATGCACAAGTAAATTGAGGGGTTTGAACCTTGAACCTCCTTACACATAACACTTTATTTTCATTGCCAATTAAGTTTCCCCCTAGAAGCTAAATTCAAGATTGATTATGTTATTGAACCAATAGTGTTCCAATAATTTCATTCCATCGGCATGGCGAAGAAACAAATCTCTCTCAATTTCTCAAATTTCCTTTATGTTATGCATAAATTAATTTCATGGAATTGGAAACTACACTATAACAAACACTTAATTAATCCATTAATCAACGGAAATATAGTTTTTTATTTTAACACTAATCTCCTTTGTTTCCTATACAATAATAAAAAGGTGCAAGGGATGAATCAAATGAGATGTTAAATTTTGAAGGCATTGAGTATAAGAGCTTAGATGTAGAAGCTGCATTAAGTGAAGGCAAGTGACTTATGTATATGGAAGTGGTATGGACATTTAATAGTTCCCCTCATCATTGGGGAACTAGCTTGGCAATTATCTCATTATTGTGAAAGGTAATAAAAATTCTACTATATAAAGAAATTGTTATAATACTTAAAATACTTGTGAACTTGTTTGGTGTTTAGTTTTGCTAGATGTTTACTGGTGACTATTAGAAAAAAAACTTTCAAATATTTTTTAAGATAGTTTTTATTTAGTCTAGTCATTTCATGTTTTAATTAGAAAACTCTTAACCATTTCAAATATTTTTTAAGATAATTATTAACTAGTCCATTCATTTCATGTTTCAATTAGAAAACTCTTAACCAAAAATTTTAAATTTTTTTAAATTTACACAAATATAAAACTACAAAATGTACATTTCACATTATAAAATTACGAAATAAATTTATTATCCTATCATCTTACATTATTTACTAGCATGTCTTACATCTATAAAATTAACAAGTGTTGCGGGGCATAGTAGTCCCTGCCTTTGCTTTGATCAATGTCTTTTGTATAATGCTTGACACAAACAATGAGAAAAAAACATTAGGACATTGATTGCTGTACATTTTGGAATATGTACAGTTTAGATCATGTTGGTTTAATTATTATTATTATTATAAAGCAATTTGATTTTTTTGGGTATATTTTTATATTAAATTTGATGAAATTTGTTTGGAATGGTAAAATTAGAGTTTTGTAATTTGTTTGATTTTTTTTTTAAAGATAAATTCATTTAAGTACGCAATCTTTCAGAGAAATTTTTATTGACTCATTTTGCACTCAAAAAAATAAAAATATTTCCATTAGATAAAACTACAATAATGAATCAAATAAATTTATAGCTACATGAAAGGATTATATTTCTTGATAAAATAATTTTAAGAAAACATATAAAAATATTAAAAATCTTTTGAATCTCACCCTCAAAATTCATTGTTCTGCCCCTCCACATAAAACTCTGCCCTCTGTATACAAAATTAGAAATGCTTATTCACATTGGCTCAGCCATTCTCATGAAAATAGGTTCATTATCGTAATAGCCGTTAAATTACAACCATATAAACACTTATAGCAAGCAACTATCCTCATATACATTGTATTTTATTATTATTAAATAATACATTATTGTTGGATAAAAAATGCTCTGTAAAAAAAAAAATTTGAGTTATTTTTTTATATTTGAATATAGATGTCACATTTATATGTTTAAAATGATATATATAAACCAAGAAAAAATCCCAAATGGAAATTATATATTTACGTATTTAGGCTTTAAGCTGGAAACATAAAATTAATTATATTTTCCTCACCATTTTTGTTTCCTATAATTTATTTAGGGTGATGTGACAGTATATGAGTTGAATGCAGAAAACCCTTTTAAGAAAAAAATCCACAATCCACTGACAAAAACCTTTTTCCAATAACCAGAACCCCAAAGCCTAGAAATCCCCTTTGGCCCACAACAGAAGTCAATGGCACAGAACGGCCAAAATGCAGAAAAGCAAATACTGAACAAGCTAGAGCATAAAACTGTGCAAAAGAAGAGTGGTCAGAGACATACCCACTTCACAACACACCCAAAAAAAACCAAAAAAACACACAAAATAAATATATTGAAATAACAAGCAAATCCAAGAATGATGCAAAATCACTCAACCTCATACCTAAAATGGTACACATATCAAGAAACCTAAAATAAGAAATAATGTTTAACTGTGATCAAATGTTCTTGGAATAATATAACAGAGCTATAATTGCAAATATTTTTTTTTTTAAATAACAACCATAAGTGGAATTTTCTAAGTGAGAACCCTAATTCTCCAATTTATATGTACAGGTAGATATTCAATTTTTTGCATAAAAAGTGCGGAATCTCTAAATTTAAAACTTTAAAATAAATTTATTATCCTATCACCTCATCTTTATTTACCATCATGTTTTACACTAATAAAAAATAGCAACAGAAATATAAGTGCAAATATAATTTTATGGAAAAATAGCAACCATAACTGCAAATATAATTTGTGAAAAGTTTGAAGTGAGAACTACGTTCTCCAATTCCAATTCATACACGGGGGAATCCATTTTTTACATTTAAAAAACACTAAGGAGTCACTAAAAGTTCTCCACCCACTTTCCCTTTCCCAAAGAGTATACCTGTCGCCTCCATGAGCGAGGTAGGGGATCACATATGAAATGCATAATAGAGCAGAACAACAGGTTGATGTTGGTGTAAAGCCACACTCTCAGTCGCGTGCTGAACTCGAGGAGTGCTGATATAAAGCTCAATGCTGTCGGAATGAGCCAATGGGCATTCTCCTCCTTCGTTTGCAGAAACACGGCAAACAACTTTAAAATTTTCAGAAGTTTCTCCTTTTAAAATTTTCAGGAGTTTCTCCTCTGACACTGATAAGTTGACAGGTAATAGCCAATTATCAGTTAAATGGAGCACAAGGCGATTCGCTTCCTTGAAAGAATTTGCAGGCGAGAATAAGTTTGAGAAAGTCCAAGCGGTCGCAGCAGACAGCCTACTATGCCTTGTATAAGCGCCCCTACGGGTGTGAGTTTGGTGAAACAGTTGCAACGCCAAGAACCTGACGTTATTCATCATCAACTGGAAGTCCTTTGACATCCTCCCTCTACCGAAGATGAGCAGACTCAATTCACTGTGTTGATCGTTGTCCTCCTCCTTCAAAAGCGCAGTCTGCTGATCTTTCTTCTCCTCTACTACTTAATAATATTCATCCTCCTTTTTTAAGGAACAAGAAGGCATATTATTCCTTTTATTTTTCTGATCTTTGATACACAAGTCATTCCTCACCGCTCACAAGCCATCCAAGTGCTTGACATCATTGCAATGTCCATGTCATCTTTTCCTTTTGTTTTTATTCTTTTCTTGAAGGTCCAAGATGAGATTCCCATGCATGTGAATTACTGTTTGATGTTCATACCTAATTACTTGTGCTTATCTTCTGCTTTCACTTTAAGAGGACAAGAAAATGATAAATTCGGCGTGAATTCCTTAAAGATGATAACATTCTTGATGTCCTGTTTTCAAGCACCTCTCTTTTCTTTTCTTTATTCTTCTCTTTTCTTTTCTTTATTCTTTTCTTCATCTTGAAGGAAGGTATTTTCCTTTTCCTGGAATCTTCTTTTTAACCTTTACATCTTCATCTTTGACCATCGACCACTGGTCCGAGATGAGCACATCGCTCATGTCCTTTTATTATTATTCTTTCCTCCATCTTCTGACAGGTCGGGGCCCGAGATGAGAAGATTCAATGTTCATACTTTACTCTCCTCTATCTTTTCCTCAGTGGAAGGCATTGGGAATTTTTAACGGGGTTTGAGTTGATCAAAGGAAAGGCATTTTCTTTTTCTTCTTTTTCTTCCTTACCAAGAAACGCTTTTTCTTTTTCTTAAAATTTTCCGTCGCCAGGCATATTCTTCCTTTTCTCAGGATCTTGATATACAATCCATATCTTACCGGTTACAAGCCATGCGGGTCCACCGGCATCTTTTCATTATTTTGCAGGTCTGAGATGACATTGGTATGCATGTGCTTGTTGGTTTGGATGTTAATTAGTGTGGATGCATTGCATTGATCTTTAAAATGTTTGAAAATTGAACAGACAGTACAGGAAGACACGCGCACTGCCTTGTCTTATCTTTTTGCGCGTCCGAGTTCACAATCTGCGTGTCTGGTTTGCATAGGAATGTATTTTCTGTTTTTTTGGGGCATCTGCTTATTTTCTTTCACATCTCCATCTTCAGCCATCCATTTCTTTCACATTTCCATCTTCAGCCATCCATCACTGGTTAAAGATAAACGCACTGTCCAATTCCTTTTCCCGAGAGCATATTGGAAAATTTTGGAATTTTTTATGGTTTAATTTAGTTTAAAGTTGCTGTACAAAATTTATATAATATTGTTTTAATATAAATTTAAATTAATTACGAAAAAAATTTATTTGCTTTTAAATTTTGTATGGAATTTGTGTAGAATTTTAAAAAAATAAAAATAAAAATAAAAAAATTAATTTTAAATTGAATTATATTTTTTTTTAAATTTAATTTTTAAAAAAAATAAATATATTACCATATAAATTCTAAACAACTAAATTATTTTAAAATTCATATCCTCTTAATGTTTAAATTCACAAATTTCATAACCTTTTAATGTTTAAATTCATAAATTCTGATTTGAAGTTGACATAAGATGTATTTTATAAATATATGACTCAATTATTATTAGGCACATTTTAGAGTGGAGATGAATGTTTTTTTGGATTTTAAAATAAAAATTATATATATATATATATATATATATATATATATATATATATATATATATATATATATATATAATTTTAATTAAAAGTATTATAAACAATTTATAATTGTGTCAATTATTATTAGGCACATTTTAGAGTCAAAAGAAAGGAGATGATGTCTTTTTTGGATTTTAAAATAAAAATAAAATATTCATATATATATATATATATATATATATATATAATTTTAATTAAAAGTATTATAAATAATTTATAATTGTGTTGTTGTATCAAGAGGTGTATTCTACAATTCATAATGAGGAAGATGTGTAATTTTAGCTATACTCAACTTGGAGTTGACACATGTGCTTTTTAAAACAAAAATAGAATGTCCACTACATAAAACAAGCATGTTTACCTTAATTTAAAATATTTAAAAATATATATATATATATATATATATATAAGGTTACTTTTAAATAAAATCATTATAAACTATTAATAATCTCATTGTGCTAGCTAGGTTCACTATTGCTATCACAACATAGTATGTAAGAGATGTAAAAAATTTCTTACTTAACATAGAGTTGACATGTACTCTTTAAACACAAAATATTAATGACAAAAAAATGTTTCACTCTTAGCCATAAATAAAATATTTTCATGTCCATATCAAGTAACATAATTTTACAAAAGTGAAGATTCATCTTAACCCTAGATGTATCCAGTGCCAAGAGGGATCAAATCTCTTGATTGCAATTTAAAAGAGGTCAAAACTTGAAGAGATTTGATCCCCCTTGTTGCTTGATAAATCTAGGATTAAAATTGATCTACGACTACTCTTATCTTGGATGACCTAACTCATCCTCAAAGAGTATCAGATGCTAGATGTTTACTCAATCCTCCATCTTGTCTTCCCAGGTGAAGACAAGAATGATGTGTCTATCTCTCCCTCTTAATTAGGGAGGACATATATATTCCAATAAAGGAATTTAATCATTCCTTCGGAAGGAATGTACCTAAGCTCCTTATTGGCTTAGGAATTATACTTCCAAGTTTCTTCCAAGTAAGAAACTTGTTTTCAAGCTCCCTCTTAATTAGGGACCTACAACAGCTCCTCAGGTGTGGATGATGGAACAATCAGCTGCTTGTAGAACTCCTTCCTTTGATATCATGAGTTTCTTCTTTTCATGGATTCTACATTCATTGGGACTTCTATGTAGGGCATAGACCACCCATCACTCTCATCCTTGAGCCATGTCATCATTTATTTCATCAGAAAGTGATCTATCAGTCCATATCTGACCTTCCTTCATGCCATATTGCCTTCCTCATGCCATGTTTCCTTCACGATCTTTCATGCTACTACATGGTTATCAGTGGTGGAAGGCATCTACATCTCATCCCTTAGCAGCCCTACATAATCCCATCGAGATATCATTCAACAATAGGAAATGAACATTAAATCAAAATTACCTTTGTGATGGTCTTTCATCATGACATATTCTGGTTTGCATCATCATCCCACATACATATTGACACATCTCCAAAAGATATCCATTGTCAAGGGTCTCTATCTTTTTTATACTTCCATCAGAGTCTTCATATCTTTCATGGAGATATCATTGTCGAATATTTCAGTCCTTGGATGGTGATTGCCTTCATAGTTGCACATTCCACGATCTCTTCCTTTCTTTCGTCACACATTTTCTTCCAGGAACTTTTTCTAATAGTTGCTCCAATTTTTTCAACCACATCATATTTTAGATAAGGACATATTATGTTGATTTCATCTAGTCAATGTGTGGCCCATGTCTTTGTGCATCTTCTCAATAGAGGATATCCGTTTCCTTTGACCATGCTCTCAAAGTAGAGCATTCATTCATATTGTCTGCAACCATATGGCATGACTCCAAATTAAGTAAAATCATACATACCTCATTCTTCCTTTAGGTCATCTAGACTTCCTTCAACAACTCCCTTGATTGAAAGAACTTCAATCTCTTGATCTGCTTTACCTCTTTTCATACCATCATCCCATGAATTCCACAAGTTGGAATCCCTGATGAAACACTTACTTCTTCTCTAGATTGGTGAACCTTTCGATGAAGATTCCATCAGAGAATCTTGAGGATCTTGAGTATCCCCATCCAGCATATGTTTCCCTTTGAATGGATGTATGATGAATTTTTATTTTTCTCTTTCCCATAAGTGATACTTATGATTCTAATGAGGTTACCAAGAGTTATATCCTTCTGTAGACCTAAACCATCTATCATACATGCTTCTTTATGATGAAATCACAAACTCTTTCTTCTAATGCTTCTATGATGCTATGATGCATCCTATCATGCACTTCTAGTGATAGATATACTTTGAAACAGGAAAAATTGAAAACGGGAACTTGAAAAGAACTAGGTGAAGAAGACTATCACAATTATAGTAAAGATCTCTTACTTCCTCTTTCTTGGACTTCTTCTTTTCATCTTCCTCCACATATTCGGTGATATGGGCTTCTTCTCTTCCTCTTTTTTTATTGTCCTTCTTGAGATTAGGACAATAACTTCAATAGTAACCATATTTCTCGCGCACATATTGAATCTTAGCCATGTTCTTCTTCTTTTTCTAAGGACCAAATTTTCCTTTCCTTTTTTTCATTGCAGCATATGCCTGATTTTTCTCACCTGATCCCACATCAAATTTTTCCTTCAACCTTGATTCTTCAATATTGCATAGTAGCCACAATTCATGGAATGGATTAGCTTATTTCTTCCCATAAATACATGAATTAAAGTTATCCCACTCCTTTGGTAGTTCATTTAGTATAATTGTAGTCATTTCTCTATCATACATGACTCATACCAAATCTTGAAGTTGATCCTGGATTTTAGATATCCTCATAAAGTATGAGGTTATTCCATCTTCCCCTGACATCTTCAACTCGTAGACTTATTTCCTTAATGATATGACTTCTCTAGTAATTCTTACAGAATACAACTATACCAGTTTTTCAGAGATTTCTTTTGAAGTTTCGAGTTTAGATACATATGGGACGAGGGGATCCTTGATGGATTATATGAGAATCCTTTGAGCCCTAACATCCCCTTTCCTATATTTTGCAAGAGCTCTAGCATATTCCTTTCATGGTTTAGTGATATATCCTTTGACATGTTCCATAACCTCATTTTCAATAAGATTCAGATATGTCCTTTTCTTCCATGCAATATAGTTTGAAATCCCAACCACTTTTTTGCTTTCCTTGAAAAAATACATTTTGAAAGATTCATGTGTACATAAGTATACTTACTTAATAGGATGCTCCTTATCCTTTCCACTTTCTTGATGTTGATGATGATATATATGATAGAAATATTCTCCTTGATGAAGATATATTTCTTCTTCAAGAATGATCCTTGACCCTCAAAGAGGGAGATCACTTAGTTGATGATGGCTTCTTGATGGTGTCCTTCAATGAAAGGAACCTTGCTTCAATGAGAGGGAAATTTCCTTATAAAAAATTGAAGATGATGACAATTCCCTATCTAACCTTCTTTGGATAACTATCTTTCAAGATACTTTGAGTCCTTTTGCAATGAATAAGTGTAGAAATGATTCTAGGGTTTCAACTGTCTTCAAGATGTTGATGTGATGTATACTTTTCCTTCTTGGATGTATTGTCTTCAAGCAACCTTGATTGTAGATCAATTAAACTTGATGAGTTTCTTTGTGGTCTTTTGACGATGAATAGAGGATCCCAAGACTATTGTTGTTATAGACTTCTTCTTTGATCTAGGGTTTGATATTACTTTGTAGATCTCATCTTCACTTTGATATCCTTCAATTTTCTTTGATGTATTTCTCGAGATTTTATCCTTTAGTGTCCCTTGATAAGATGCCCTTCCTTGAATTTGTCACCTTAGCTCTGATACCATGTTGAGAAATCTAGGGCATCAAGTATTAGGTTATTTCTCTTCTTATGATAACTACTTGTGAATGCTTTTTACTTTCTTAGATTAGGAACTTCTCTTTCTTATATTATTAGTGTTATTCTTCATCAAACAGCTACCAATGCATAAACCATAAAGATACAAGAGACACAAAATACAAGTGATCAGCCAGGGCCAAAACCTCTCCCACTTGAGAGGAAAACCTGAACAAATTCTTCTTCTTATAGAGACTTAAATTGACGAATACCAAGACCAAGACCCTTGACCTATTTTCCTCTCCAAGACCAAGACACAAGTTCCCTTCCACTAGTTCTCTTTCGAGCCCAAGTCAACACTAGCTCCTTTCTCTTTCTCGGCTACCCTTTGACTTCAACTTCCTTCTGCTTCAGACATGCACCTTATTTTGGCCCTAATTGCAGCATGTGAGAAGTATAGTAACCAACTTATGCACTTTGTCACCACTTCGCTTGGAGGGGAGACTCTCTCATATGCTTCAGCTTTATGACTTTGGCTTCTCAAGTGACCTTACTAACCTTGGACCCTTCAACAATATCCTCGGCCTTTGTTGTAACAGATGTTGCCTCCTTACCCATCACGTGTGACAAGATAGATCCAAAATTAGATCTGAAAGAGTTCAATCTTCTTCTTCTTTCACTCGTTGGTTGTTAAGTTGTCTTCCTTGACCCTTTTCGCACTTATTTTAATTATTTACCTTGACCAAAACATATTTTCCTGAAATAATGTCGAGTTTCCCTATTTATAGTGGCTAGAGCCTATAATAAGCCGACTTGAGACGGTGAGCCGACATGTCTCTTTGTGTAAATTATTTACTCCATCTTGTAGCCGACTTGAAGGATAGGTCTTGTTCTTGTCTTGGAGGGCTTTCATACTTATTTAATGACTTATACAAAATGTAATATGCCCAAGAAGGGTCCTTCATAAATGACATAGACTCAAATTGACTTTTATGACTAGATGACAAAACCTAAAGGTTCTCAATGGGAACCTTAACTAAAATAAAACTCCTTGATCATGAAACCCATGAATCAAGTGCTACACAAATAATTTTATTTTCTTATTCTCATCAATTACATAAAATCACAATTACATATGTCATTATGAAGACCGAACCTAGTTACACTTTTCAACGGGTAAGAGGTTACCTAGAATTCTTTAGTATTTTATTACGCCATAAGGCTTTCCCTCTGAGAACTTTCCTCTAGTCCACATGTCATTATTTTGTTTCATTGGATTTATGTTAAATGATTAGATAATTTTTAGTGGTTCAATCAGGTAGTTGGAACCGTTCAAGATATTTGAAAGAGTTACAATTACCCAATTTCTTACTCCAGGCTTTCAAGCACCATCTGAACACCGAAGGTTCTCAAGCAGGCATTGGCATGGCATGGTAAGAGCGGGAGCTCTATTCATAATTATGTCGCAGGGTAAGAATCAAGATTTCATTGCAATCCATATATTTAACATTTATGAATAATTTCATTTTGTCTCTGAAAGCTAACATTGTTGAGTTTGTAATCCATTACATTCCTACAAGGTTATGAAATTATGAATTTTTTTTATGAGAACAGTACATAAAATAAAAATGGTTTGCTTGAATATTGATGGTCCTCAAATACAGACTAATTTTTAATATCATTTTAAGGCTTTGAGAAGGAAGATTTTGATATAAGGAATTTGAGAACTCTACAAAATTGAGGGTTTCTAACAATTGAAACAACACAAAAAACACTGGTTCTTAATTATTTAATGAATAATTGGGGTTTTCTTGATCATTTTGAGGCTTTGTGAAGGAATATTTTGATATAAAGAATCTGATATCTCTCCAAAATTGAGGGTTTCTATAGAAACAATACAACGAACACTGGTTCTTAATTATTGAATGAATAATTGGGGTTTCTTGCGCTCAAATAGGGACTAAATTTTAAGATCATTTTGAGGCTTTGAGAAGGCAGATTTTGATATAAGGAATTTGAGAACTCTGCAAAATTTGGGGTTTCTAACGATTGAAACAATACATTGAACACTGGTTCTTAATTATTGAATGAATAATTGGGGTTTTATTGCACAGGTATGGAGTTGATGAAAGAAAGGTTTTCCTAGTTGCTTCTCTGAGAAGATATGTCTGGTTGAGGCAAGGGTGTCTCTTCGGCCCTTCGACCCTAACTTTGTCCAGTTCCATAACTAATCTGTCAGGTATATATATCCATGAATAATGAAAATTTTCTTTTTGATCCAATTTCTTTCAACTTCTTTCAGTTTTGGTTGTTTCACTGAATTAGTCAAATGCGGCTACCATTTTTGGAGATCTATGTTAGGTCCCTATAATACAAGTGTATACCCTTATTTTTATTGTTAGTGTATCCCCCTTATTGTTATTGTTGTGCCCATTTAGTCCCCAATAGGGTAGGAATTTCAAATTTTAAACACCCGTCAAATTTCACGGTTTTTGTAACTTCGTTGCAAGTTTTGATGATTTTCACAAAGAATGTTGATAGGTTTGAAAATTTCTTGGTTTTATTTGACGGAAAAATCACCCCATGATGGGAAAATTTCCTGTCAAATTCCATCCCTTATCCCCATAATGTTATTATTGTGTCCCATAGAAGCTCATTATTGTTATTGTTGTGCCCTTACATTATTATTGTTATGACAACTCTGATTATATTGTGACCCCTTAGACTCCTATATATAAAAAGTATGCTTTGTCATTTCAAACATCTAAGAATTGTTCATTTATGTAATGTAAAGGAATTTCCCCCTCGGAGAAGATATTTTTTAGGTCATTGATCTACTATTTCTATTTTTTTGTGAGCTGGTTGCATAACATTTGGTATCAGAGCTTTGGATTTTAGGGTTTTTCTTCTTCAAACTAGTCATCTTGGAATTTTCGCTATATTTTTTTTTTCTACGAGCCTTCAGTAGATGAAATTTAAACCACATGGATCTGAAATCTTGGTGAACCTCGTGTAAATATTTCAGATATTGGTTCTTTATATTTTCATAGATATAATCCGTTAGGGTTCTTGCAAGCTCCAAAATTCAGTCTCAAACAAGTGACCTGGGGAAAATCATCATAAATTTTATTTCAGGCATCAGATTTGAATTCTATAAAAAGTGGTTGAATTGCATGGACTATACTTTATGTTGTACTAATTTAAGGGTCAAATGAAGAAATAGTGACACGTGGAACTCCATACAAGTTCGCTCTACCGAAATAGTCTATAATGAGGTCATCGTGGGAGATCAAGAATAACCCTTTGTTGAAGACTCCAATATCAATCCTACTTGTGGGGTTGGGAAGTATATTTAGAGGGGTAAAACAGGACCAAATTTCAAACCTTGGAGGTTTGAAATACAGAGTTACAACTATTTCAAGATCGAGCTCCTAAAACTAAGAAAACGTTGTGTATTGTTTTTTTTAATTGCATAACTTTTGTTTGAAAATTCAGTTTGAAGTGATTACAAAGGCATATTAAAGCATAGATATCAGTATAATTCCACACCCATTTAGCCCTCAAAAATATCTACTATAACACATGAAGAGGAAGAATTGCAGCATGATATCTCAAAAATATGGGACTAAGTGCAACAATTTTTGCTCTCACAAAGGACTACCAAATATGAACTAAAAGGGGACATGGATGGTTTAAAAGGCGACATGAATAGTTTAAAATCATACATGAAAGATTTTAAGGATAACATGAAAGCTAATATAGATGGTATAGAAGAAAAAATGAAAGGAAACTTGGAAGATTTGAAGAATGGTTTAAAAGCATATTTGACAAAGTTGCTACAAGAAATGTTTCCTAGTGGCGAAAAGGTATTAGATGAAATGCATGATAAGAACAAAATAAATTTTAATCATGATTTCATGGACTCTAACATTTGATTGAAGTCCCACCATATTCCAAAGATCGATATGAGGAAGTTTGATCGCAAGGATTCGGTAACATGGATACTACAGATGGAGCAATATTTTGATCTCCATAATGTGCAACACACACAAAAGGTATGCATTAAAAATTTATAACCCGATCATTTTGTATGGTATCTATGGTTTTTTATCATAAATCAAATTTCACTTGGTCAATTTTTACGGAGGAAATGATAGCACATTATGAGGATATAAAGAGAAACACCTTCTTTAGCCAATTGATAAATCTCAAACAAAAGGGATCAATGGCAGAGCACATTGAGGACTTCCAAAAAATAAATATAAGGGTAAATGATATTCTAGAAGAGTATAGGATTGATGTCTTCATAAGGACTTTAAAGGATAACATCCAACATGAGGTTCACCTTTGGGAACTTGATTCATTGGAGATGGCGTTTCGGTTGGACAAAAAAATTGAAAGAAAAATTATGGAAAAAAGGAATCCTACCACTCAAAACTATAAATATGGAAGTTTTGTCACTCCTAGCCTTCCAAAACCTACAAGGTTGGCACCACAACAATTGGAAGAAAAAATAGAAAAAGGGATTTGCTACAGTTGTGATAGAAAATACAATAAAGGTCATAAGTGTGCTGAGAAGAAATTAGTTTACATACATTGTGAAGAGGAGGAACTTCAAAATAAAATGATATACACCAGGAGCCAACCCTAGAGAAAGAAGAAATGAATCCTACCATATCTTGTAATGCATTGGCAAGAATTACCACTCCTCAAACCCTCAAGATTGAAGGACATATCAAGAATAAAAAGGTAACCGTGTTGATTGATTAATGTAGTACCCATAATTTTATTCATTGTAAGGTATCCAAGGAATTGAATTTCTTCCTATACCCATCACCAAAGTGTCAAGTGATGGTTGAAAATTGAGGAACTATAAATTGCTCTGGAAAGTGCCATAATATCAAGCTAACCATGGGGGAATATGTATTGAGTAGTATAATGCTCTCCGTTCTAATAGGTGGTGTTGATGTTGTACTAGGAGTCCAATGGTTACAAGCTTAGGGTACAATAGCTTTTAATTTTCAAGAACTTTTCTTGAAATGTTTTTGGGAAGGAAAGGAAGTTGAATTAAGGGGTTTTTCAGGGAAACCATGAAATATAATTATATCTAATGGCATGAAAAAGCTTCTAAATAAAGAACAAAGTGGCATAATTACACAATTATTCTCACTAGAGGTTCAAACATTAAAATTGTCTATTTCTCCAGATCTTCAAAAAATCTTGGACAAACATTCCAAGGTATTTGAGACTCTCAAAGGCCTCCCACCTATTCGTGATCATGATCATTCTATTCATTCGATTCCAAGAATTGTTCCAAAAAACATCAGGCCTTCAATGTATTTTATCATAGGTTTACCCAATTTCGAAGGAAAGAGTGTCACCATGGTGGTAATTGATAGACTTACCAAGTATGCACACTTTTGTGCATTATCTCATCCATTTAAATCCAGTACAATTTCTACTGCATTTATGGAGACAATTAAAAAGCTACATGAAAACCGAAAGATTATTGTAAGTAGCAAAGATCCCATTTTCACTGGAAATTTTTGGACCAAATTATTTTCTTCTCTAGGTACTCAATTATCTCGTAGCTCATCTTATCATCCTCAATATTATGGCAAAACTGAGATAGTGAACAAATGTTTGGAAGGATATCTTCATTGCTTTCTATTTGATAAGCAAACATAATGGGTCAAGTGGTTACCTCTAGTTGAATTGTGATATAACACTTCCTTCCATACTGCGACAAAAATGACCCCATTTATGGCACTTTATGGATGATCATCCACCGTCCATCATATCATATTTAAGATAAAATTCTAAAGTTCATGCAGTGGAAGATCACAACTAGCATCAACAACAAGTTCTCCAAATCTTAAAGGATAACCTGACTTCGGTGCAGAATTGAATGAAATAACAGGCAGATCAACATCGTAGTGAACTTAAGTTTTGATGTAGGCAACTGGGTATTTTTACGGCTACAACAATACAAAAAAATTTCCCTCAAGAAATCTAATAAGGATAATAAATTATCACCAAAGTACTATGGTCCTTACAAAGTGTTGCAAAATATTGGTACTATGGCATACAAATTGGAGCTTCCTGCGTCTTCCCGAGTGCACCCAGTTTTCCATGTTTCATGCTTAAACAAGGTTATAGGAGACAAGTTTCTAGTTCAAAAAATAAAGGAAACTGACAACTACGAAATCGATCAATTTCAAATTATCTCATCAAGTGGAAGAACTTACCCACTGAAAATTCGACATGGGAGGATGATAATTTTATAGAGAAGCATCCATAATTACTCAAGCATTGAGGACAACACTCTTTTGAAGGAGAGGGGCATATTAGGTCCCTATAATACTAATGTAGCCCCTTATTGTTATTGTTATTGTATCCCCCTTATTGTTATTTTTGTTCCCATGTAGTCCCCATATTCTTATTATTGTGCCCCATAGAAGCCCAATAGTGTTATTTTTGTGCCCTTTCATTATTATTGTTATGTCGTCTCTGATTATATTTTGACCCCTTAGACTCCTATATATATAAATGAGGTTTTTTCATTTGAATCATCCAATAATTGTTCATTTATGTAATTTAAAGGAGGTTTCCCCCTCTAATAGGATATTTTTAAGTCATTTATCTACTATTTTTAATATTTTGTGAGCTGGTTACATAGAAATCTATGTGAGAAGGAAGATTTTGATATAAGGAATCCAAGAAATCTGCAAAATTGGGGGTTTCTAATGATTGAAACAATACAACGAACATTGGTTCTTACTTATTGAATGAATAATTGGGGTTTTCTTGCGTAGGTATGGAGTTGATGGAAGAAAGGTTTGTCAAGTTGCTTCTCCGAGAAGATATAGTTGGTGGAGGCAAGGGTGTCTCTTCGGCCTTAGCTTTGTCCAATGGCACAACCAATCTATCAGGTATATATATCTAGTAATAATGAAATTTTTATTTTTGATCCAATTTATTTCAACTTCTTTTAGTTTTGGTTGTTTCATTGAATTAGTCATATGCAACTGCCATTTTCAGAGGTATATGGAGGTTGGAGCTCCTAGATCCAGAGTGCAAGACAATGTGGAGGACGGAAACTGAGGTTACTCTATGTGACTGATTATATAGTAGAATTGGTTTCATCTCATCAATGCTCAGATGGAGGTAATGATGTCACCGTACTAACATCTATATCTAGTTCCAAGTTTTTTTCCCTTTAAGTACCAGACTAGTTATGAGTCTTTAATTTTTATGAGGTACATGGTTTAGACAATATAATGGCTATAAAATTCATAATATGATTCGTAAAGAGTTGGAAATTTGTTTTTAACTGCATCATGGTTACCAAAGCGTGTTCAGACCTTCAGATGAACATCCCAACACTACGTAAATTGGATGTAATGCTTCTGGTAAGATTTAAAACACAGCTTCCTTCCAAGTTGTTGAAGAAATTATATAGAAATTCATTGTTTGTTTACCATTATTTTCATGCAAGAAATTCAGATAAATTCAGAAAAACTGAATTTTGGTACACGGATAGATCAATGGTTAATTCATCTGAAGGGATAGACAATCAACAGAGAAAGGATCATAAATGGTGGCTTCCCACTCCAAAAATTCCTCATGGAAGTCTCTCAGACAATACAAGAAATTTTTTGTTGAATCAGAGGGACTTTCTCAAACAAATACTGAAGGCAATTGTTGTAACTTATTTTCACCATGTTGTGTTTTCCATTTCCTTTTATGTTGGAAAAAGAAAGAATAAAAAATATAGAAAATAACATTAAAAATAAAATAAAATACAAAAGAATAAATGCGATTTAAAATATATATATATATATCCCAAAGTATGGGCACGCTTGTTTAATTGACATCATGATTAGTTTTTTTTTAGATTAATGTTAATCCTTTTTAGTCAAATTAATCAAGGATTAATTAGTTGTATTGTTAATAAAGTCAACTTGATTTGATGTTTTGTCAGCTTGTAATAAACGTCGTGCAAAAATCGATGACAGAGATTACCCTCGCCCCGATTAACGACAGGGGATGCATTTCGGACCCCCCCTCGTACTATCGACATTTAACCGAGGGGGGGGGGTGGGGGGGGGTGGGGGGGGGTTCCGAAAAGTTGTTTTTTTTTAAATACCGCCTAGGGTACATGACCTCTCCATATCATTTTAGACCACCCCTCGAAAACCACCTTTCCTTCGCTCTAGTCTCGTCTCCACTCTCTCATGCCTCACCACTTGTCTACCATTCATTCGCCCACATCAAATTACATTTCTTCCCAATAAATTTCCCCACCAACATACAATTAACTATTACGATCATTAAACCTTCCTGCCAACATCTAAATTCATTTACTAGATGCACAAAAATGGTTAACTCATCCTAAATTTTATAAAAATATCTCGCTACCCTTCAAACTTCCCTATCTCTTATTATCTTGCAGCGGCACGGCTATCTTCCAGATTCCATCAACTCCTATTCATTTTCCACATCAGTGATCGCTTAATTCCTAATAATTTGAAACACCTATCTGCAAATATATCATTCAGCATGTCATCGTCTAAAGGAAAATCTAAATTAGTGCAGATAGTCCAATGTTTCCCCTTATGATAAATTTAGATGATCTTCCTCTAGTAGACAAGCAATACAAGATCTGTGAAACCTAGTCTCAGTTCGATCTTTATGAACTTCACAACTCAGTGAATCAGAAAGGTATGGATGCCAGTGATGAATTTAGCATGTGGGATTCCTTCCTGCCTCAATTCACCTTTCCTCATACCCATTTCTTCCTAGTGTTTTTCACCTGGTGTAACTTCAAATATCTCCCAATTCAAAGGGTTGTGATTGCAAAAAATAATGAAGTTTTATTTACTGTCACCCCTGATTCAATATGCCAAATCCTTCAAGTCAAGGCCATAGTCCCTCTGCATCATTTTTTATAGATTATATTATGGAGATCTATTAGAAACTCACATTCCCTCAAAGAGCAAAAATTTATGAAACATTTTTACCTGAAAATTCTAAATTGCCGAGAGCAAATCCACCCTACTCTTCTTCCATATTTCCAGAGATGTATAGGTAGGCTATCTCCATGATTTTGTGTATGTTAGGCTATCCAAGTGACCAGTGGGTTGATGAGGTAATTTAGGATTTTTATCGGTATTTTCAGCAAGATAAAAACCATCACATATTTTCAATTACAGTGAATTTCTGGCAGAGAGCACACATGATCAATTATTGATGTTTTCTACTGAAAGTGTTTTCAAGCACTAATTAGTCCTTGTGTACCTGCTTATATTTTTCCAAGCTGATAGATTTAAATTCCATTGTACAAACTAGATGCATAGGGAAATCCTCAGTCTGTAGTTCATTAGAATTGCTTGGTAAGGAAGAACACATAAGGATACTCATTTTCTGATTATGTAAATCAGTTTCTACACATGGCCTTGTGTCTTCTCAACGATGATGTTATTCCTAGGATTTCACCTGAGATCAAAATAATTCTTCACCTCAGTGAGTAGATAAAAATTGGAGACTAATATCTTTACCAAAATTACACAGAGATCGGAATCTATGGATGTGAGCTACCTCCCTATAGTTTTCCTAAATTTGTGCCAATCAAGATTTTTGCACTAATAAATATAAGATAGATGATGAGTATGGATGATCTACACTTTGTTTCTAGTAAGAAATTTCAGTTCAAATTGAAAGCACAAATTGGACCATTCATTGTCAACACCAGAGCAGCAGCAAAGGGGGCAGATTCTTTGTTAAAGAAAATGAAATTCAAATTGAGCTTCACTTGGTATTATGATCCCTTGGGGATTATTTCGAAATTAAGAGTTGAACAGAATACAAATCCTTATGCACACACTCCTAGGCCAGAAATAAAATAGTATGTCAATAAAGAAGAGTGGCAGAAGAACATTTTGCGAGAAGAAGAGGAACAAGATGTTATTCCAACAGCTTCACAAACTCCAGTTCCATAGGAGAAAGAGACTAAGAGGCCAAGGGAAAGTGTATCTCCTTCAGTTTCAAAAATTCAAGAGATAGTTTTTACAATGGTCAAAATAAGGAAGAAAACTAATATAGATGAAGAAATGTTTCAAGGAGAAAGTTCACAGGAGAAAGCAACAATAGTATTGACAGGTTTTCACATTGCAACATTTCCAAGGATTGAGGAGATCTCCACAGATTCTCCTATGTCATTAGTAATTCAGGGTGTAGAGCAACAGAATATTTTTTCCAGGATAAGGAAATCAAGATAAATAATGAGGCGCTGAAGGCCACCATATACTGAATTCTAGAAGCAAACTTCATCTGCTCAGCACATACTTCTTTCCACACTTGACACAAAGAAGGGACAATTTCAGCTATCCTTTTTGGAACCGAAATTTCCAGTCCCTAAAAGTGCATAAGACTACAAGACATATATATTTTCCTTGGACATAAACAAATCCATGATGTTGACCAGATTGATCTACACAAGCAGGCTGGAGAAATAATTTATTCTACCTTAACCAGTTCAGCTATGACAGCATCCAAGTTGCAAGCTTCACTAAACATAATTCATTCACAATTAAAGATGGAGAAAATTTCCTCCTTGGTCAAATATACCAGGATCAAATCATTGGAATATATGGTAATAAAGTTAGGATATAATCCTAGTGATGTTAAAGCAGCTGGGGAAATTATAAAAATCAAGAATGTTGATATACATGAATTAATTAAGCAGTTGAAACTTCCAACCACAGAGCACACATAGGCTAAAAAAGTTGGACAATTGGAGGTAGATAAAGAAAACATGTTCAAGATGAAAATTGAAAAAAATATCCAATTACAGAAAATGGAAGTTGAAATGGAAACATTGTTAAAAGAGAAAGAACAACAACTCAATGTTTCAGTTGTTATCCTCATAGCAACAAATTTTATTGAAGGTACTTCAACGACAGAGATATCTATAGTGGGAATTGTTCCAGTAGACACACAGTCTTGTGATACAGCAGAAAATTTATCAAAGGCCATGGGATACTTGACACTTAAAGGTAAAGAGATCAAAAAACTCAGTTTACAATTGCAACAACTACAAGAAAAAATCTGAAAACTGCAATGCTTATGTAGCTCAAATTCAAAATAATTTCAAGTTAACAAATAAAATAGAAACCTATGAAAGTGAATCAGTAATGGTCAGACCATTTCTCAAGCAAAGAAAATCATTTGGCTTGATATTAATGAATCTATGACTGAGTTGTGGCCTTCCATTGAGATTGTTTTTTAACAAGAAGAATTATATTAGAAATCAAAGGAAGTAGTGGCAAAAGTGAAGAAAGATCTCTATCACAAACCAGGAGATACTACTAGGATAATAAAATTTATAAATTCTAAAACAAAAGAAGAGCTTGAAGAATGTGCAATTGAAGACATAACTGAAACTATCTTGGAGGTGAGAAAGGTCCTTACTAAAAGGAATCTAATGCTACAGTTGGAGAATAAGTGTCATAATATGGAAGTTCAAATTAAAAATAGTTCATAAGAAATTTAATTTTTTTCATTAGAAAGGATTTCCATGCCTCCAAGGTATAGGTGATAAATTAATCCCTCTGGAAAAATATCAGCATAGATTGAATGATATAGCCATAGACAAAGCTAAATTTTCCAAGATCAAATGATCTATCACTGGGAAGGATTTCATGGAAGGTTTAAGTTATGATTTGTTAATCCAACATGAAGTGAAACAGTTATTCATAACTAAACCTACTTTTAGAAATATACTGAAGTTGATGAAGCATATAAAAAGTTGGTAAAGTTTTGTATTCCTAATGAGGAAAGATGGGATAAACTATGTGAGCTAATCGATTAAGAAGACATCAAATATTTTCAGCAACAGGATGCAAGTTTTCAAGAACAAAGAACATAATTCTAGGAACCAGAAATAGAACAACAACTTTTCAGCTCCAATCACTAGCAGTAGTCCTCGAATTTTGTGCAAGATGTCAAATCGGTTCATATTTCCTATTTTCTAGTTCATTTTTGTAAAAAAATCCAAATCAATTGGATTATATATTTTGTAATAAATTTTAATTTCAAGTATAGATATTTTGAAAGAAAATATATAAGTACTTTTTAATTCAAATTATAATAGTTTGAACCCTTGTGATAAGCTTATGGACATTATTGTAATTATTTGAACTATTTTTTAGATTAATAGAAGGATTCTGGACTCATTTTCAAGCATATTGTGTTTTCTTGTGAGTTTTTCTAGTTTCTTATATATTTCATTTTTATTTATTTCTACATATGTCTAAAGTTAATAGGAAATATGGGTAAGATCAGATTAAGTATTAATATTTTTTAAATCCCCTTGCAAAGTTATAATCGATTGCAGAGATTAATTAACGGGAAATATCTATTTTATCCAAAATCTTCTGGAAAATCACATTATCATTTGAGAAGTTGATGTGTTTCGAACTACTCAGTGTAGTTCATCATCAGGGGATTTATGATATTGTTGATCTAAATCATTCAATATAAATAATGCAGATATGCAACAGTTAATATCAAAACTAAAACCAAAAATTAATGAAAATGAATGTTAAGAAAGTAAAAATTTGATAAACCTAGTCAAAACCAATATAAAAATAATTAAAATGAAAGAAAAAATAAATTAAAAATAAAATAAATAAAAATCATAATAAAATAGTGAAATTAACCCAATTAATATTAAACAAACATAAATTCACAATTAATATTCCAATTATTATAAAATATTAATAAACCAAAAATAACAATACAAATATTAGCCTTCGACCTAGTCAAAATAGTTAGAAGCAAAATATCAAAATAATTAAATTAAATGAAAAAATTAAAATAGTAAAATTAAAAATTAATAAATAAAATAGTAAAAAAAACACAAATACGCAACCAAAATCACAATTTTCACAAAAACTTACATTAAAACAAGGGATAAATACCATCAAATGAAAACAAAGAAACCCCTTAAAAAAATTAATAAGGATACAAAATATTTTTAAAGGAGAATAAAGATTAAAAAATAAATAAATAAAAACTCACCCATAAAATAATCATAAATATTATTAGAACTATAATAGCCAACAATAAAGGACAAGAAAAACTATACAAGAAGAGAGATAAAAAACCAAGGATAGAGGAGAAGAAAACAAACTAAGAAAATAGGGACGGAATCCAACAACTACTAATTTTCCGGTTGTCATCCCTATTCAGAGTATGAGATCTTTTCTCTATTTCAACTGCTTCCATAAATTTGCGGTGATGGAGATGCTCAACCATAGCAATGACCTTGGACTCCTCCAAACAAATGTGGTGCTTAGTCTTCCCAGCATGCTCAGCAAGAGCAGAGGACTACGTCCTACAATGCCTATTATTAGCATTCTTAAATCATTTTATTTATAGAGCGGCCAGTTTCTCCAAGGTAGGGAATCCCACAGGAACATGGGATCAAATAAACACCTTTCATGCTTTTAGGGTCCAACGGGTCCTTAACAGATCTAAGGGAACTACAAATGGTGTTCAAAGGTATAAAGGTGGAAGATATCAAATGCTTCCTTAAAATATGGGAAATTTTTCCAATAGTACCATGTATAAATGGAAATTGAACACTACCAACTAACTCACCAAGATATTTCTTTGGTCTAGGACCTTTTCTAGCATTTAAGAAAACCTTAAGATCTTGATGTTTACTATAACCATTCATCTCAAAGACTCCAAGGAGATAGGTTTTTTCCTCCTCCAAGTGCTCATCATCAGAGACCCTAAGAGCTCTGGTGGCCAATGTGTTAAGAACACCAAACTTTTGAGCTGGAAAATGATGAGAACTTGCGTGAATATACTACTCCGTGTGGGTCTTCTTCCTAAAGACTTGGTGGGAAAAAAAGCCATCAGAATTCCTAGAAATAAGAACATGAAGAAAAGGAAGGCTATTACACACAATTTTGTCACCGTCCCTGCAATCCCCATCCCACACATTGGAGGACCATTTCTGTGACTTATATGAAGTGTCATGCCTTGAAAAGAGTATCATTGCATCCCTTGCCATGAGGAGAACATTTCCTCTGTTAACTTTTCCCTGAGCAGACCATCAGAAACACATGTTTTTGGGTTGGTGCTGGTAAACCGTTATGCCCTCGCGCCGATGAAGGAAATTAACACTAGGCCCCTCGCCCATTGGTGCTCTGTCCCAATGAGCTACCCGCACTGAGTTTTTTTTGGAATGTTTTTTAAATATAGAGGCGAAGTTTCCATGCTAATTGCTTTGTGAGTGAGTCAGCTTGGGTTCTTCAACTGCATAACCACGAACACCTTTCTTTGGCCTCTTGTTTCCACGTTTTGGGGGAACCTCCCAAAGGATAAGGCCTCCCTTCTACCATATGAGGGATCCCAACCTCCTCCTATCCCTCTATAAATAAATCTATCTCACATTGATGCAGCTAGCTAAACGAATATAGTTGAATAGTTGAAGAGGAATTGCTAAACATCTTGATAGTTGTTGAGATAGAGCAGAGAGAGAGACCCTTATCGAGAGAGAGCTTAATATTTTGCCTCGCTACATCCAAATTCCATGATGAATGCTCGAGACGCACTTCGACTAGACCTGCTGAAGGAGGCTGCGACGTCAAGGCTCTGGTTGTAATCTCTTTCTTTCTCTTAATATATACGTGACTGATGTTCTAGTTCCCATCTTGTTTCAATGTGATTTACATCATGTAATATGTTTAATCTTCCTTGACTGATTAGCTAGTTATGAATGCAATTATTATCATGTATGTTGTTTTTGTCCTTTGATCTTTGTGCAGGAACTCGAATACCATTTCTGTAGGATCACAACATGTCAGGACAAGGATCGAGAGACCTCTGTTGCAGCTACAATGATCACATTGGACTACAGGTAGGACAATCTATCCCAACTCATTTCATTTCTTAACTAGGAACCAGCACATTAGCATGTCCTCTTGCTGCCAGACCCACCCTAGGGCTAGAAGGATTGTCTCTGTCTGCAGAGAGGATTTACCTACACAACAAGTTGGTGACTCCATTGGGGATTAGTGTGAGTTTGTCGTCTCATTGATTTTTGATAGTTTTCCTTGTCGAGTTGACTTCAGTCGTTTGATTTATTCTCTACCTTGCTTGGCTTGCTTGACTGTTTTGAATACTCCTATTTAGCTCCAAAGTTTCAAGATTAACCTCTACTCAGTCGTATTCTCCTTTTCCCATATTTTTCTGACTTTGCACGTTTTTTCTTTGAACAATCGTGCCAATTGGCGCTTGTTGCCTTTGTTACAGGTGCTCCAACCCCTGTTAGGCGCAAATTATAGCCTGACTGTTGCGCTGAATCCTGTAGGATTTGGTTTGACCTTATTCCTAAGTCTTTGGTTAGTATTTCTTGGCTCTGGGTTGTTTCTATACCTTTCAATTGGTCTTTAGGATTTTTTTGACTCTATAGTCTCGGTTTTTCTCAGTTGTTCGTCCATTATCTCATCAGTGAAGTTTTTTAGCCCTAGGGTTTCTAGGTCTTATGCTGCTTGTTCAGCCTTCTCCTCACTGAGCCTCCTGAGCTGAATTTGAGTCACTTTGATCTCTGTCCATCTCAATTCGCTGGTCGATTGCATTAGTTTTTCTTGATCCTTCATGTCTTTGGTTTGTTGAATGATCACTTGCATTTTCGTTTAACTCTCCATTTTGTTGCTTCGAGCATAGATCACATTGCTCGTTTGGATCGCTTTGAAAGCTTTTTGTTTGCTTGAGAGAGTGCGTCATTGGTTTGAGTGTGTTTTAATGTTTGTATTGCTTTTGATTTATTCATTTTTGATATTTACATTCATAGTGCTCAAAACTAGTGTTCACTTTGCTTTTTAGTGTAATAGTGCATTGTGTGCTTCATTCATCTAAAAAAAAAAATTTGCATTCTTTCGTTTGGATCGAAAATGAAAAGTTCTTTTACATAACTAGCTCTTAGCGAACTAGGAAAGAGTTTTTCATTTCTCATTTGGATGTGTTAGATGCATTAGTGAAATTCTTATTGTGTTTTCAATGATTGCTACTTTGTTAAAGATCTCTACCCTTCTCTTAGTTAGCATTCATCGAATGGAAATAGTGTTCTTTTGCATGTATCATGCATTTAGGAATTCGAGATCCCATTCAGTAGGGCCTTGAAACTGAAACATTAATTCAAGATCAACCTTAAAATCAATTCAATCAATCTAAGGAAACATTGGAAGCTAACGTAAATATTTTAGAGGTCTAGGCTAGTGACGTGTTCCAACGTCGTTAAACCTAGTAGTTTTCTTTCGCCACCTGGCTTTAGACAACGTAGTATGGACTTTAGCTCCCCGTACCGTCGCATATATAAAGGGATACCCTCCTAGGTTCAAATCCTTTATCCATAGGAAGCCAAGTCTGCTGCCATGTAACCGTGATACACCAAACACAACATTCGGGGAGACTACCTGCACGTACGTCAATTCCTTGGTCATTTCTCTTTCATTTGATCACCAAGGTTTATATGGTAGTTCACAGAAACTTGGTACACCCTCTTTCTTACATTACCTGAGTAGTCATTTTGAATTTTTCGTGACTTTTTAAAAAGGAAAATATCATCGAGCACTTGTCCTTTCACACTCGTTCAATTCTGAAAGTGACTAGAGTCATCTTTTGACTGTTTCTCGACTCTTAAAACATGAAACAACAAAGTTTCGTTTCAATGTCATAAAATTAACTGCCTATGATCACACACCCATTAAAAGTTTTCTTCTTGGCTTGTTTTTGCAGTTCCTTAGAATTTGATCTTGAAGCCTCGAATAGGCCATCTTGTTTTTTTTCCTATGTTGAAATATTGTCATAGTGGCAGAACCACCAATTTTGTCATCTTCTTCACTACTGCCTAGTGGTAGTCCTTTTCCTGACGTTTCTTTGGAAACACCTCAATCCACTAGGTCTGTCGAGTTTGCGCAGCCTATTCTCTCTCGTGTCTTACCTCTTGCTACCTGGTTTCCACCTGAAGGGTCGGTTGAATTCAATTGGCCACCTTATGGTGCTTGGTCTGGTTTTGGGAGCGAGGAATAATCCCATCCTCTCCCTTCGGGAACACCATTATTAGTTGTTGTTATACCTCCTAGTCCTCGTCGTCTTTTCAACGATCTTACGACCTCCTTAGATATGGAGTCTTCCAATCTTGTTGGAAGTGAAGAGCTGCATGCTTCTACAGGAGAATATCATATTTTCCGAGAAGAGCTCTCGTATATCTCCAGTCAACCTTCCTCTCAATCGGTGTATCTTCCTCCCGGTTATCATACTTTGGGTCAGATTATTTCTGGTGTCGCATCAGTTGCTCAATCCGGTACAGTGGCTCCCACTGGAAGCTCGGTTTTTCCTACATTAGAAATGTCTCCCTTGACACCCATCTCATCAGCCACTGTTACATCTGTCCCGATCCGACCTACCATCTGTGTAGCTTCATCTACACTGGTTGTTAGCATGACTCCGTCATCAGGGGTTGTTATTGTTCGTAGGTCTATATTTATCAATCCCACATTGCATGTTAGGCCTACCGTGAGTGGATCACAACCTCGCGCTATGGAAACCCCGTCTACTTCTACTACGCCTATGGTTTCTAATTATACATTCGATGAATATCTGTTGGATATTCAACGACGGTATGCTCCCTCTCTTGATTCCCAGCCGCAGAGTTCTGCACCTTAGGGTTCTCAGCAGCCACAAGCTCCTAGCAATCCTCCCCATCATTATGATGTCTACGGTAATCTCGTATATATGCCTATGATTGATCTGAATAAATTTGTTTATTTGCCTCTGGCTGATCCCTATTAGGTCGTTTCTCATCAAGCACCATTAATACAGGCACAACCCTCGGGCCTACAAGGACAACCCTTACAGGGACAACCTTTGGTCCTCAGGGACAACCTTACGGTCCACAAGGACAACCCTTATAGGGACAACCTTTGGTCCAACAGGGACAACCCTATGGTCCAGTTGGTCAACCTCAGTTTCAACCAGGAGCGTCTTATGTTCCTCGGGGGAAAATGTGTCCACCATAGGGACAACCTTTTGTGCAACAGCAGCAACCTTACGTTCCATAAGGCCAAGCTTTTTTACAGCAAGGACAACCCTCCTGCTCCGGGTCCACCTGGTCCATCTCAACCATCGGGCCAACCTCTTCCACAAGGGCAACCCGGTGGCCCTCAATATCCAGGCTAACCTGCTCCGCAAGCATAGCCTGCCCAGCCTTAGCAGCCGATTCAACCTGCTCAACCCACTCAGCAGCTAGTTCAACCTGTTCAACCTACTCAATAGTCGGTTCAACTTGTTCAACCTGCTCAACAACCGGTTCAACCTGTTCAACCTGCTCAATCTCAAGGTGATACTTACCCTCCTCAACGTCCATTTCAGGCAGTATATAGTGTGCCCCAAGATTTCACTTATTACCCTCAAAATCAATCCCAGATAGTGTATAATCCACCTCAAGGAAATGCTTACATTTCGCAGCAAAATCCCTATGTTTCTCAGCAAGGACCGCAATGGTATGCTCAGAATCAGTATCCCGGTCCTCAACCCCAGTATGGGTAGAACTATCAAGCTTATAACCCCTATGGACAGAATCCTCTGGGACAAAACATATGGGGGCAGAATTTCTCTCAACCTGGGTGGAATGCTAACACAGGTCTTTATCAATGACCTCCAATGCCTTTTAATCCTCAATTACCGTTTCTTGCAACATTGGAAATTCCAGATGTGTCAAAGCTGACAAACGATCCAATCCTTCATAACCCATATTGGCCTCCAATTCCAACCAAAATTCCTGGTGATTGTCCCAAGTTTGAGGGAAAGTACGGAGAAGACCCCCAAGCACATGTTATGACATACCATCTTTGGTGTTCCTCTAAATCTTTGGTTGACGATTCCATCCGACTCCGTCTTTTCCAACAGACTCTTACTGGTGCCGCTGCCAAGTGGTACATCGAGTTATCTCGTGGCATCTTTCAAGATTTCAATTTTTTAGTCATGGCGTTTCTCACACACTTTCAGTTACTGGTTCGATATGAAACCAGGACGCACCTCCTCACATCCTTGAAGCAAGATCAAGCTACTCATATCTCAAATCACATTCATGAATGGAAGTGTCGTCGCCTTCTGGTCAAGTTTGAGATTCCTGATCAGCTCCTAACTGACTGGTTTACTACCTCTTTCATTAGTCCTATTGCTAAGGACATTTTTATGGGGGCATGTGTCACTGAGGAACAAGCCATTGCTCGTGCCCAGTACCTGGATCTTGTGTACTCTCAGTCCGGCACGTTGTACGATCTCTTGCCTGATACTCCTAGACCTGGAACTTCCAAAGCACCGACAACGCCAATCCTGAATTCTGGTAAAACCGTGGGAGTGAATGTCATTCAAGCCAATCCAGTAGATAAAACTTCCAAGGGAAAAAAAAAAGGGTAAAGGTAAGGCCAAAGCCGATATGCCGAAACAGTATTCTCAGAAATCTCATGTTGATGATGGTTCACAGCGTAAACCGAAGTATCCTTGCTTGATATGTGACGAAGAGCACTACACCAAGGACTTTCCTCGACAGACCGAAGTGAGTCAATTGCTCAAAGGCACGAAAGGAACTCTGGTTGTTCTCAAAGAACCGTTTCCATCATAGCAAACTCAGTTGGTAGAGCAACCTCAGTCCTCTTCCCCATTTGGTTGTCAGGTTTTCATGATGAACCATTCTGCATCCATTTCTATAGCTACTCGGTCAAAATACTATACCGAACTGCGTCAGATAGTGAGGAAAGAGATCACTAATGGTCCTCCTCCTCCACCTATTTCTGGCCCTCTTCAGATTGAAAGGCCTAGTCCTGAGCCCGTTGTACGACCACCTTCCAAAGGTGTACTCCGTAAGTCTTCTTACAATCCTAACGCTTGTGCTGCTCAACATTACAGTATTGTTGAGGATTTGGCTCAAGCGCCATCTGCAATGTCTGCATTAGAAGTGCTTTAGAGTTGTCCGTCTCAATGGAAGGCTTTGTTATCTTCCATCAGTGGGGTTGATCCTGCTGATTCAAGCCTTAGAATTTCATCCCACGTCTCCCTCACCAACTTGCGCTCATCATACAAGTTGGCATTAATGGACTGAATATCCATTGAGCAGTTGTGGATGAGGGTGCGTCTAGGTGTGTCATGTCATCTGCCTGCTAGAAATCCATTGGTTCTCCAGCTATGAATTCATCTCCAAATTCTCTAGAAGCATTTTATGGAAGGGAATCTAAACCTCTTAGTTTTCTCGCTAGCTTGTCGATTACTCTGGAAGGGAAGATAGTCAACGTCGAGGTTGAAGTAGTTGATGCCAAGCTCAATTACAATCTTCTCCTCAGTCGCAGTTGGACTCACGCCATGTTGTGTGTTCCGTCCACTCTCTTTCATGTTTTGAAATTTCCGCACGAAGGAAATATCGTTACTATTGATCAGTTGTCATTATTCACTTCTTCTTCCGAGAACAATGTTCCGTACGTAGATCAAATTCCTACACCTTACGAGAGCGTAGGGCTAGGTCTCTTCAAAGATCCTGCTTTCATGGGTATTTTTCCTCTTCCTCCACCCAACACTATTCAGGTTAATATGATCTCCAGGTCTGACGATCTGTGGATCATCCCTTCACCTAAGCAAATCGATTCATTTGGAGATTCGATGTCATTAAGTTCGATCGAGATTGAATATTGTGAGCTTATTTCGGCTTTGGATCCTCCACCTCCTGATCATGCTCCTTTGGGCATGTCTCTTGATACTTATTCTCAATCCCCTTGGCTCGGAGATTCGGATTCGCCTGATCCCTTGAAAGAGATATTTCCCTCCGATGAGGCCATCATGGAAACTATGTCTCTCGAGGATCCCCCTTGGGACGATAGTCATCATCGTTCCTCGCTCATGCCTGGCCTCGGGGACATGTCTACGTGTCTTGAGAGGTTTGTGGTCCTTCTCCTCTGCTTAAAAAGCCTATTCTAACACATGAATTTTTTACAGAAGGTAACTTGAGTAATATCACACAAACGATGCCTATCGACATTTCCATTAAACCGGGAATTGTCGAGAACATCCATATTGGGGTGACCTTCTCTTCGGATGAAGTTGTTACACTAAAAAATGTCACCCTGACATTCTGCTGACTGTATGAGCTCATTGACACTCATACTTGCCTCCTTTGCAAGTCTTACAACCTTTGTTCCTCATTCCAAGCCCTAAAAATAGAGGAAAAACCCTTAAAACTCAAAAAAGCCTTAGGTACGCAGTTAATATGAGACTTACCTGCGTTCTTAGCTAGGGTACGCAGGTAATGTGAAGAGGAACTGCGTTCTAGAATGCAATTTTCTAGTGTTATGCCTGCGGACTTCCTGTAAAGTCAAAAAAGCGAGAAATCAAAGTGAAAAAGTTGATTTTTGGTCAATTCTGGAAAGTTCTAGATGAGATTTTTTGGGGATGAGTACGCTTTAGTAAGGTGCATGTATCCCACACCTTAAGGAACTAATCCCTTGATGTGAGGAGCCTATCCCTTTGAAGGAAGATTCTATCCCTTTAAAGGTGGAATCCTAACCTCCTCATCTGCTCTATAAAAGGAGGCATTGGGTAGCCTCAAAGGTTAAGTTTTTTGGAGAAGATTTTTGAGCTGAAGTGCTGTTGAGATTTAGATTTCCTTCTGCTGAGCTTTTGAGAGGAAAGATCACATACCTCTTATGCTTCTGGAGGAAGAGTGCAAGACTTATCAAAGTAGAGGAGATTCCTGCTTCGGACCCCGGGAAGGCCTTTCGAACATCAAGGCTAAGGTTGTAAGGTTCTTCTGTATATTTTAATATTAATACAATCAAGTTCTGTTTTTCTCAATAAATTGTCATTCGATTGTTTATTTCAATAAGCTGTCGTTTGATCATTTATTTCATAGATTCCTTGATCACTATGATAGGTATGTTTTATGATTATTTGTTATACAGGTGCTATTTAATATTTGCTTGTTTGTGATTGCAGGTCGACAGAAGACAACACTTTCTTGTGACGAAAGGATTCTTGTTGCGACGGAAGCTTTACGACCACAAATAAGCATTTGGATCTAAGGTAGGTTTGACACCTTCATAGCATTTATTTTTAAAACGAATATATCTAGAGAAAGACAAGCTTAGTTGTGTGTTTGTTGCTAGATTGTCTTTTGACACTAGGGAGATCGGTCTTGTCCGCAAGAACGATTTATCCGTCCAACAGAAGTTCAGGTCTATACTAGCCTTTTCTGCGAGTTTCGGGACGTCTTTGCATGGTCTTACGAAGAGATGCCTGGAATTGATCCAAGTATAGTGGTGCATGAGATTCCTACCTATCCTGGTGCGAAGCCTGTTCGCCAACATCTTTGTTCGGTGCACCCTAGAAAGGTTGCCGCTATTAAGGGAGAAGTTGAAAAAATTCTCAAAGCTGGTTTTATCTATCTAATTCCCTTGACAGAATGGGTTTCCAATATTGTCCCTGTAGATAAGAAACAGGGTACCATTCGTTTCTGTGTTGATTACTATGAAATTAACTGGGCCTGCCCTATGGATAATTATCCTACTCCCTTTATTGATCAAATCGTTGATGACTGTGCGGGGAGTGAGATTTTTTCCCAAAGCTCCCTTTCAGTCTGAAAAATGTTGGGGCTACATTTCAGCGAGCAATTTCATATGCTTTCCACGATATCAAGCACATTTTTTAGCCTTATCTGGATGACTTGCCAGCTCATTCAGCTAAGCGTAAATACCATCGTGAATATCTTCGTTGTCGACGCTATAACATCCGGTTGAATCCGCATAAGTGTGTCTTCTGCGTTGACTCTAGTAGACTCTTAGGGTTTATCGTTTCCAAAGACGGGATTCGTCTCAATCCACTCAAAGTTGAAGCTATTATTAATCTCCCCTCTCCATCCTCATTAAATCAATTGCAGAACCTATAGGGAAAGGCTAACTTCTTACGTCGTTTTATACCTAACTATGCCGAAGTGGCTAAAGGATTTACGCGATTAATGAAGCAAGGTGTCTCGTTCCTTTGGGATGAGATCTCCCAAAATTCCTTTCATGATTTGAAGACATTGCTTATCAACGCTCCTATGTTGTGTCCTCTGAATTATCATCACGATTATTCCCTCTATTTGGCCACCGCATTCAGCACGATTTCCATGGTTTTGGTACAAGACGATGATGATGGTGACGAGCATGTCATTTATTATCTGTCTCGTAACCTTCTCGATATTGAAATGCGATATGCACATGTCAAGAAGTTGGTGTTGGCTATTGTTCAAGATGTTCAACGTTTTCGTCACTATATCCTATTGTGTATAGTGACTGTGATCTCTAACTGCAACCTTATGACCTACATATTGTCTCGTCAATTGATGGGGGGCAAGTACTCAAATTGGATTGTCATCCTCCAAGATTTCGATTTGGAGTTCACTACTGCCAAGTCAAAGAAATCATTAGTCTTCGTCGATTTAATCTGTCTCTCCCTTTCGACTCCGCTCCATTTGGTTCCAAGGAACGCATTCTAGATGACACGCTTTTTCTGATCAGCACCCTCGATCCTTGGTACGGTGATATCATCGTATATCTTCATACTTCTACCTTCCAATCTGATTTGATGAAGGATGCCCGCCGACGCATCCATCATCAATCGCAACCCTATCGTATAGTCGGAGATACACTCTACTGCATCAGAGTTGATTCCGTTCTCCGTCGGTGTTTGACAGTCGAGGAAGCTAAGAAAGCTTTGAATAACTGTCACAGTGGCGCCTGTGGCGATCACATGTCTGGTTATGATACTGCACAGAAAATTATTTGTGCTGGGTATTTCTAGCCCACCATCTTCAAAGACTACATTATTGTTGTTCGTAAGTGTCATGATTGCCAAATCTATCAGCGCAAGATGCGCGTGCCACCTTCCCATCTCCACCCTGTCATTACCGTTGGTCCCTCTGCGAAGTGGGGCATCAATTTTATGACGTTTAACCCTCACTCGGTCAAGGGGCATGCTTATATCATCGTATTCGTTGACTACTTCACCAAATGGGCTGAAGCAATGCCTACACTTATGGCTAACAGTAAGACAGCAGCTCAATTTCTATTCAATCATGTCATTACTAGGTTTGGTGTCCCTCAAGCCATCGTTACCAATCATGGTTCTCATTTTCGGCATTACATGGTGGTGGAGTTGACTTCAAAGTTGGGTCTGCGTCACAACAGCTCAACCCTGTACTATCCTCAGGCCAATGACCAGGTTGAAGCCGTGAACAAAGTTCTTGTCACTATGCTTCAACGTACGATTGGGATGCACAAATCAAACTGGCATCTCATGTTGTTCTCAGCTCTTTGGGCATATCGAACCTCAGTAAATGATGTGACCAGATTCACTCCATTTCAGCTTGTTTACGGTCTGGAAGCTACCCTTCCGATTGAATGTGAAATACCTGCACTCAAGTTAGTTGTTGAATTGCTGCCGAATACTTCACCAGAAGAGGAGCACATTCTCTACTTAGAAAGGTTGGATGAAACTCGCCGCTTTGCTGCTCTGGTCATTGAATCATAGAAAAAGCGGGTCAAAGCCCATTTTGACCAGTCAGTTTCCCCTCGTTCCTTCATAGAAGGAGACCTCGTCCTCCTGTAAGACCAAGCTCACGATAAGCTGGGGGCAGGGAAATTTCAACCCATGTCGCATGGGACCTAAATTTTTAAACATGTTTTGTGCAATGGGGCCTATGAGCTTATTGATTATGAAGGTCATCCTCTGGATCAACCCAGAAATGGATTGTATCTTAAATAATACTATGCATGAGTCATTCATGCATGTTTTGTGTACATAGGTGCTCTTTTCATTTTTGTACATTTTTGGCTTAGTTTTCTTTGTGAGCGTCTTCATGCTTATTGGATCATTGCTTGTCGTGCAGATGTTTATTACCCCTTTTGTCGGTTTCGCGGATAGTGCTTCCCGCAATACCCGGAGCCTGTCTTCAGCAACCTGGGTGATTTATGATCCTGCTGGTGAGTTGATAGACCTTCAAGGTATCTTTCTAAGACAAACTGCAAACAATTTCGCTAAATATAGTGTTGTTATTGAACTATTAACCGAGGTGATTAACCTCAACATTCGTGCATTGATTGTTAACCTAGACTCACAGCTTGTTGTTCTTCAACTTAATGGACATTATTCTGTTAGAAACCCTTCCATATTAAGGTTGTATTTGTGTGTCCGTTTACTGGAAACACATTTTGATTATATTACATATCAACATATTCTTAGATGAATGAACACATTGACTGATAAAGTAGCTAACATTGTATTAGATAAACATTTGTGTAATTTGTAAAAATCATCATCACATGACAACATCCATATAAGAAAATAGATGTATATATATATATCGAATGTTTGCATTAGTATACATCGTAAGTTCAAAAAATATGTATGTTTCGTTTACATCCTGAGACATCATGTCTCTCAAAAATATGCAAAAATAAAACCTAGGTTTCTACTCGACGTGATGCTCTTGATAGCATGTCACTTCCTCTACAAGCCGCCTTAGCAAGCGGTGAACACAGTTTGACACCCCTACAGTGTGTCTCTAATATGCACGAGGAACATCATCGAATCGCGCATAGTCCAGGATCCCACGGGATATTTCCTCCAAATTGCGTATGATTTCCTCCTCTTTGCCTCCCTCACCATGAGGGGCTATGTCAAAATCGCAAGGAATCCGCCTCGCTATCGGGGACATACATGTAGGTCTCTCTGAGCCAACATCTACAATTACATGGATTAATGTCAAAACATGCATAACAAAAAAAATCATAATACTCAAAACAAAAAATGAGTTTTACCTAGTACTCCATCCCAATCCTCTCCTTCTGGGAGCGAGAGATCTGCATCACCGGTGAAATCTGCCAGAGTAGGGCCAATCCTCCATGAAGATCAGCTGTCGGTGGAGCCACTCAAATAACTCCGGTCTCTAGGACATATGTTGATTGCCCCCTGCCCTTGGCATCAATGCAGCCCAATGGGCCATCCGTGGCTCCTGTGCTGGTGGTGTCGAAACTATCACCTCCTATTGCTAAAAGATTGGTAGTCATTCCAAGATGAACCATACCAGAATGGACCCATGACTGAACTGATTCATCTTGGTTTTCTTGCACTTTGTCAGTGGACGCTTCATGTTGATTGTCACTGCCTCTGCCTAGTTCTAGAGGGTCAGTGCCATGCAATCTACATCAAGAAGTAGTTGTGTCTTTATGGCCTCGTGTGCCGCCTGCGATTCTACAGCTCATGTGATGGTGTGCAGCACTACCTTTAGTGCCAAGTTCGGAATGGTTTGGATATCCACTTTTCCGCTTCCCGATCCTTTCCTTGCCCCTGGGCACACCCTGTTGATTACCATACTCATGTTTTCCATTGAGGGCCGGGTGTCGATCAATATTGGTACTGCCCCCCTCCGTGACATTCTGGTTATGAAATAAACGTCTGAATCTTCAATCTCGAGTTCTTGGTCATGAATAATGAAATTTTCTTGATCAACGTCCCAGACACTGATCAAGTACTGCAATAACTCTGATTGAGCTCTGAGACACGGTGTCATGAAGAATTTCTTGAGCCCACAATATCTAAGAGGTTCCATGCATCTTTCATTTTCCATGGCAAGTTCATCTTCTTCACTGTGTTCTTGTTCTTTCCATTCAATCACCATTTTTCCACTTCACACCTGCAAAAACATTCATATGACTGTCATTAGCCAAATTCCAAGATTCTGAAACATTAAGTTGGGCCTCCTTGTCTACAGTTACAAGCTAATATTGACTGTCGTGGTTGGTGCGATTGTTTTGGAAACAGTCACACCAACCGGTGCACCCTAGTTCAGATTTTAGGACGATTTGCGCAGGTCCATGCCCAATACCCGCGCCAACCGCCATGCCCTAGTTTTTGCAATTTCCCCCATAGATTCACAAATGTGGGGTTGCAGGTGATGAAACTACAATCAAAATGCGGGAAAGGATGTTGTCTCTTACTTGGAACTGACGGATTCAAGATTGGTCTTCCGGATTGCCCGCTATTGTCGCCGCAAAATCACAGTGCAAAAAGGGTAACAATTGCTCACAAGAGGTAAAAGTGAAAAGTAATTTACTTTTTACCATTTTTGGCATATTAATACTTTACAAAACCCTAATTAGGTTTTAAAGCATATTTTTCGATTATTTTTCCATTTTATTTCGAGAAATGGGTTTTACGTTTGTCTCTTATGTAGCGACAGGTTTTTAACGTAACAACGATGAAGTAACAAGTTGCATTTTATACTTTTTCGGACTCAGTAAAAACACGAAAAAGTCATTGTTGGAGTCATCTTTCAGCTCTTTTATGACTCTCTAAACATGAAAATATTTCTGAGACTCTTTTCGTTTTGAAATCGTTAAATGGCTGTGAAACGATATCTACCCAGTATACGTTTACACCTTTTTCGGGCTGGGATGGATTATTTACGAAAAAGGAATACCTTAGCCTATTGCGACCTTGCGACTAAGAGGTTCTCTCGGACACAGTTTCCTACCTTTTCAGATCTGTGAGGCTATCTACAAAAAGGTACTACTGGATTTTTCTTTTTCGCTTCTTTTCAAACTCTCTAAACATTAAAAGATGTCGAGTTCTTCCTTTGTTAGACTCGTTAAACCCTAAATGACATCAGAAATCGTCATCCTAGGGCTCGTAAAATGTACTAGGATGGATTTGTCTGAAGGAAAAACTTACATGACAAGCATATGATATCCCCTTCAAGATTGTTTCCAAAAAATAATTGGGGTACTCACCAGAAATGGTGGGGGAAAATGGAACCGGTTCTCAGTTGTGTCGGCAGTATGTTGCTCTTGAACATTACACTCATCTGCATTCATGTCGGGTTGGGAACATCTCATTTTTTCATTATTGCCTCCATGGGTTTGGGTAATATTTTTTTACTTCTCATCTACTCTTTTCCACGTCATCATGACCTCATATCCATTGATGTCAAATACTGCCAAATCCAGAGTCGTGTCGCCGATATGTTTAAGAGAAGTTTATGTTTGTAGTTTTCAACCTCCCTCTGATCCTCTGTTTAGTCTTGATTCACTATCATCATGTTCCTCTCTCTCGTGTCGATGATGTGGGAAACATTATGGCCCTCCTTCAGCCTGGTCACTTCCTGTCGACTTCAGCTCATTATCCAGGAATTTGATCTAGAGACTCCCTTCCAATACCTTGGAGCTTGCATGCCTCAATGGCAATTTCTTTGCATTCAACGACAGGTCCACATCGTTGGCCTTCGATTAAATGATTCTACGGATGTTCGACACAAGATCATTGTTCACATTCCATGGATTGTACCTATTGTACCTTGAGAGCCATTGTAATTATTGGTGGTTTCTCTCGTGCCTGTTAGCAGCTTTCATCATTGGTTGGTAATCAGGTGACTTTATTTCATGCTCGACTTTAGCTCACATATTCACATGCCTGAATTTGTACTTGTTCAAGTTGAGATGGATCGTAAGACCCTGGGTTTAGTCTGATAAATATCCAAGCTGCGAGATATTTTGGTTTATCATGATTATATACATGACTCTTTTGATTGGATGGCTACGACCATACCTCATTCTATTTGTTGATCCTTATTGCTAGATGGTTGTGTCCATACCTCGGATCTCAGTGTTTATGTGCTCTATTATGGATGGTTGCACCCATGCCACATTTTCATGTATCATAGATATCAATTGTATTTGTACTTGCAAGTCTTCCGACAGCGATGTTTGGTTCGAACGCGTTTTCATAAAACATTTCACCCCTCCCTCTCTCTCGGACTTCATGCTTTAGGGAGCATCTGTTACACAACATTTTGTCACCAATCCTGCAATCCCCATCCCACACATTGGAGGACCATTTATGTGACTTATATGAAGTTTAATGCCTTGCAAAGAGTATCATTGCATCCCTTGCCATGAGGAGAACATTTCTCTGTTAACTTTTCCCTGAGCAGACCATCAAAAACACATATTTTTGGGTTGGTGCTAGTAGACTGTTATGCCCTCGCGCCGATGAAGGAAATTAACACTAGGCCCCACACCCATTGGCACTTTTTCCCAGTGAACTACCCACGCCGAGCTGTTTTTGGAATGTTTTTTAAATATAGAGGCGAAGTTTCCATGCTAACTGCTTCGTGAGCGAGTCAGCTTGGGTTGTTCGACTACATAGCCATGAACACCTTCCTTTGGCCTCTTGTTTCCACCTTTTGGGGGAACCTCCCAAAGGATAAGGCCTCCCTTCCACCATTTGAGGGATCCCAACCTCATCCTCTCCCTCTATAAATAAATCTATCTCACATTGATGCAGCTAGCTGAATGAATATAGTTGACTAGCTCAAGAGGAATTGTTGAACATCTTGATAGTTGTTGAGATAGAGCAGAGAGAGAGACCCTTGTCGAGAGAGAGCTTAATCTTTTGCCTCGCTACATCCAAATTCCCTAACGAATGCTCAAGACGCACTTCGACTGGACTCGCTGAAGGAGGCTGCGACGTCAAGGCTCCGGTTTTAATCTCTTTCTTTCTTTTAATATATACGTGACTGATGTTCTGGTTCCCATCTTCTGTCAATGTGATTTACATTATGCAATATGTTTAATCTTCCTTGACTGATTAGCTAGTTATGAATGCAATTATTATCATGTATGTTGTTTTTGTCCTTTGATCTTTATGAAAGCACCGGAATACCATTGCTGAAGGATCGCGACGTGTCGAGAAAAGGATCGAGATACCTTTGTTGCAGCGATAATGATCGCGTTGGACTATAGGTAGGACAATCTATCCCAACTCATTTCATTCGTTAACTAGGAACCAACACATTAGCATGTCCTCTTTCTGCTAGACCCACCCTAGGGCTAGAGGCATCATCTCTGCCCACAGAGAGGATTTACCTACACAACAAAGGAAACCATCAATTTTAGTTTCCATAATGAATTTAATAGAGGGAGACTGATCATTCAAGCGTTGATGAAAACATTCTACTTTTGATGACCATGAGGCCAGTTCATGAAAGTGTCATCCTCTACATGAATTAATTGTTGCTTCCCGCTATCTTTAAATATATTATGTTTGGTTATAAAAGGATTTTACACACATAATTTGTATATGAAAAGTTAAATTCTTTTTTTGAATGTTTAATGAAGCATATATATCATCTTTAATTATACCTTTCAAAGAGAATTTAAAGCTTAATTATGTTAAAGGTGAGGAATCAGCCCTTTTATTATATCAGAAATAATAAAGTTTTACATATTTTTAACAGTGTCAAGCATTGGTCATCCAAACCAAAATTCAAACAATATTTTAGATGATTTGACACAGCTCCCTAGCCTAGAAATGTCTACAAAGGACAACAGCAACGATGGCAATCAATGCTCGAGTTTTATCCGAAATGGGGATTCCAAAGGTTTACCTGGAATCCCTACCAAAGGTAGTTATATATCTCTTAAGTTTTGGTTATAGGATATTGAATCGCGATGAATAAACCATTTAAATGGTTTATGAAGAATTTTGTAATCTTCCATTTGTGTTTTTGCGTTTTAGAATATTTTTTTAGCCTTGGAAACACAATTTACCGTATGTAAGACACTACCTTTTTTAATAATGTATATAAACTAATTTAAAGTAAAAAAATTCAAGAAATAACATGCAATTTTAGCATTCACAACCCTGCGAGAAGAACCAATATTCAATACTACGCAATCTTGAAGGCCATTGTTTGTTCACTTTTTCCAGATGAAAAACAAGTGATCGGTACTACTGGATTTTGAAGGAAGGATCATGGATTCCAATATTTTTTCACTTTAGCCACAAGAAAAACAAGTACTCAGTATAACTGGATTATGAAGAATGTATCATGGAGGACAATATTTGTTCACCTTTTCCTGATATATAAAGTATAAGGCATTAATGACGTTGAGGCAAATAATTTAGTTTGACTGGGACTATGAGACGAATATCTAAATAAAATGTAAGTTGAAGTATGATGCATTTACTTGAGTTATTTAATTCTCCTACAATAATGATTATACATTCTTATATTTGAAGATTTCAACTATTCATAATTATATAATAGCAGGCTATGGCATGCAACAGTCAGGAGTGAATCCAGGCCATGTGAATTATGTAGTTGGTTTGTTAGAGTAACTTAATTTTACCTTTGGATAGCTATTTTATTTCTGTGATAAAATACATATAAGGAAAAACTTATTCAGGATTGGGAATTTGGAATAAACTAAATTTTCTGAAATTTTTTGCCACTCTTTCATTTTTTTTGCATCTGCTACTCGTGACAGAGTTAAGACTATTATTGACGATTTTCCCTGTTGCAAGCGCTTTATATGGAGTATGAGTCATTGTCATCACACATCTTATCGTGCAAATTTTTCCTTCTACCATGAGACACTCTAGTAAAATAAGGTATTTTTCGTGTAGATACACCATTTAATTAAATTTACTTAGTTCAATGTATATTCATTATGCATATTTAACTTATTGTTGTTTGGTAAGTAAACTACACAACCACGTGTCTTTTTAATGTTGGGCTCCTCCCATTGTATTATAACAAGGGAGCAACTGTCATAGCTATAGTTCCTGCCAGTAGAGGGAAGAAGCATAGAGATAAAATTGCAAGGATGAACAAAACATTTGGAAAAATGATAACTGAATTTTATCATTAAAAATGATAACAGTTGAAAAAACTGTTACTTTGGAATAGTGGTATATTTCCTTTCTGCAATTAGTTTGCTGAATATCTTGCTTTGTCTTTTCCTAGCCATGAAACTTTTACATTGGTAATGTTTATAGCAAAAAGAAAACTTTTTGAAAATCTAGATATTTTAAGTGCAAAAACGTATGTAATAGTTAATCTATATGATGATATCCTATTAGTGGGACTGATATGCAAGCTTAGTATTCCAAGTTTGAACAATCAGCACATTTATGGTATCACAAGATTCATATTGTTACCTTGAAAAGTTGGCTTGAAGTAACATGTTCCATATTGTCTACTTGAATTTTCCAAAAATTGCATGTATCATCACAATCTGGTTTTTCCAGAAGAGCATCTAGTTATAACCCATTAATTCTTAGCCATCATGAAAGTGTGATGCTGAGAAAAATGCCTATTTGTAATATTGCTTGTGGACTATTTCCTTACAATATTTGCAATAATTTTGGTAGACTGTTTCCCCGCAGGATTCTCTGGAAATTGCAATAGATCTTTGATAGACTAGCTTGTTTAAGCATGTATTTATTAGGATTGTCTTCGAATTCTTTCGACAGTTTCTGCATCCAAAGTAATAGGCATGTAATCTTAATGGTACTTGATGCACTTGTCTGTAAATAAGAAACAGAAATAAAAAGATCAAAAATCATAAATATACAGGTTTATGATAAAGGTTGTAACAGTAATAAACACTGATAAATGATAAAATGAGTGTGTATTTCAGAAATAAAGTTTCGTAAAGTAGTTTCAGTTACTAGTCTAAAAGCATTGTTTGGCATCTTAGATGCTTGGTAATTAGAGAATATGAAGGCTTGATCATGTATGATGAAGAATGGATTTTGATGACATATTCTATAGCTATAGCTATTTAGCTGGATTGTAATTTGTAGACTATGAGAGGGGAAGCAATGCATTAAATTTAAAGCTTGCTGAGCTTGTGGAAGAAAGTAAACGTATAGATTTTTCTCACGACATTGGATTCGTTGGCAAGCTTGGAACAAATTGTCTAACAGGGCCTAAAAATCAAATGGCTAGAAAATAACTTCATTCCATTAATAAAAAACACAAAGATCATGTTTCCTAAGACATGCATAAACAGATTCCACTGCCCCAAATCAAGGGAGGAAAAAGTATTTATAGATACATGAGTGTCATATCTCTCTGGAAATTGACTGATAAAATTGTGTACGTTGGTTGCAAACAGGATACTCGCAACTAGAGCCACAGTTTGGCTGCCAAGAACTGTGAGACACAAGTTATGGAAAATCTTTGTGTGGGGTCTGAACGGGTATAAGTCATACCCAGTGCAGATTTTTCTCACGACATTGGATTCGTTGGCAAGCTTGGAACAAATTGTCTCACTGGAATTATCTTGTTGATAAAACCATCCAGCCTCAAATGTCAAGACCTCCATAGCTGCAAAGTTGTAGTGTTGTAGTAAATTTAAGCATGGTTAAATGAAGCATAAAGAGAATAACAGCAAGGTTAAAGTTGTAGTGCATAAAGAGAAGAACAACAAGGTTAAATTAAGCATGAAATTAAAAAATAATAATTCATACCCACTAGCACAAACGAACATCTACTCTTTTCTAATTCATTAACATGTCTCTAGATAGAACTCCAATGTATATATTATTTCCTGGAATGGCATTGCTTGCTTTTATAATGTCTAATGATAAAAATGTGTATACATCAGAGAACTGAAATTTTTTAAACCAACCCAGTTATATTTCTCTTATTACTCCTTCCATTAACAATTTCTGCAACCAAAAATAACATAATAGGGCCTAAAAATCAAATGGCTCGAAAAACCATTAATCAAAAACACAAATATCATTTTTCCTAAGACATATGCATAAATAGGTTGCACTGCCCCAAATCAAGGGAGGAAAAAGTATTTATAGATACCTGAGTGTCATATCTCTCCAGAAATTGACTGATAAAATTGTGTGTGTTGGTTGCAAATAGGATACTCGCAACTAGGGCCACAGTTTGGCTACCAGGAACTATGAGACACAAGTTATGGAAAATCTTTGTGTGGGGTCTGAACGGGTATAATTCATACCCAGTAGTAGAAACGAATAGCTAAATTATAATACCCTTTTCTAATTCATGCACGTGTCTCTATACATAAATCCATTGTATATATTATAAAAATGTGTATACATCAGAGAACTAAATTTTTTTAAATGAACTAGATGATGTGACCAGTTATAGTTCTCTTCTAGTTTCAGTAGCAAATGGCACTATTTTCCAAAAAATAAAGTTAGGGTGAAAATTCAACATCTTTCCCCTCCATCCATGAGAGCGATAGTAAATAAATGTGTAACTAACAAATAACAATTTCTACAACCAAAAATAACATAAAAGGGCCTAAAAATCAAATGGCTGGAAAATCACTTCTTTTCATTAATCAAAAACACATATATCATGTTTCCTAAGACATATGCATAAACAGGTTGCACTGCCCCAAATCAAGGGAGGAAAAAGTATTTATAGATACCTGAGTGACATATCCCTCCGGTAATTGACTGATAAAATTGTTTGTGTTGGTTGCAAATAGGATACTCTCAACTAGAGCCACAGTTTGGCTGCCAGGAACTGTGAGACACAATTTATGGAAAATCTTTGTGTGGGGTGTGAACGGGTATACAAATTCAAAATTTTTGAAAATGATCTCTTCACATAATTTTTTCCAGCACCTACCCATTTTTTTCATCAAAATCTATTGTTGGTACTTTCTCAGTCATCTGTATTATGCTATGTGCAGTAATGCAAGTTTAACTGAAGTATTTAATGTTAGGAAGAGCAGTTCCAAGAGTCCTATCAGCACACCAATTACATGTCAAAAACAAAAAAGTAAATTAAATGCTTTCTAAATAAATTACATGTATTGGAAGTTTAAGTATCCTTACGAGCCTCCGTTGATGAGTGAAAGGGTCATGGAAAAGGTGTTTCCATCACTCTCTCTTTTGTTTTTGGTGACAATTTTATCTTCACGGACTTTTGTCAAGCACCTGCGCATTTTTGTCATCAAAATCTATTGCTGGTACTTTTTCAATCATCTGTATTATGTTATGTGCAGTAATGAGCTTCACTGAAGTATTTAATGTTAGGAAGAGCAGTTCCAAGAGTCCTGTCAACACACCAATTACATGTCAAAAACAAAAAAGTAAATTAAATGCTTTCTGAATAAATTACATGTATTGGAAGGTTAAGTATCCTTACACCCCTCCGTTGATGAGTGAAAGGGTCATTGCAAAGGTGTTTCCATCACTTTCTCCTCTGTCATTTTTATTGAGAAACATATCTTTTAGAGTATTGGAGTCATTTTTTCTAAAATATATTGCTGCTATGTGCATTTTGTTTAACAATTCCTAGAACATTTTTTAATAGGTGAATAGCTGTATTAAGATATAAAGTCAGTAAGTATGTAGGTTGTATCAAATAATACATATAAAGCAGGTAATACTTTAATTCGGAGGTAAATATAAGGGCTCTTACCACCTATACTACTTTAATTCAGAGGTAAGTATAAGGGCTCTTACCACTTATGTTTCTGTATGGCTAAATGTATATTCTGTTAGATGGCAGTAGTTTCTTTGATTCCCTGCTTCTGTTCTTGGTGTTGTACTTGTTGTTCCTCAAGCCACTGGTTAGGTAAACTACTTTAATTCAGAGGTACACATAAGGGCTTTTGTATGGTTTGATGTATATTTTGTTAGATGGCAGTAGTTTCTTTGATTCTCTGCTCCTGATATTGATGTTGTAGTTGATGTTCCTTCAAGTCACTGGTTACTGAAGATCGGAAGCAGTCTCAATTCCCAAGCCATTTTTTTATATCACAACAGATGCCATTCAAAGATAAAATAAGTTGCAATGGGTATTTTGATATAACTATTTTCTTGCAGTGATTATATTGATATAATGTGTGTGGTAATCACCTTGGTGAAGGAAAAGGGCCTCTGGACGTAACAACCTTTGTTCATTTGCTGGAAATGTTAGCTTGAACAAGTGAGCATGAGTTGTCAAGGAGAATTTAGTTGCTTTTGGGCTAGCGATCATAATGCAAGTGCATCTCAGTATGTGGGTCATCCATAGGGGCCTTTCCACTGGCAACGTAGCAGTAATAAGTGATTCATGGCCTGAGGTGTCAGATGACAGGATGCTACATACCTTTGTCATGCTACATAGATCCCTAAATCGAGCAACTTTAATAACAAAACTCTCAACAGTAAATGCCACAACCACCACACTTAATTTTCCAGCTCATGGAAAGTCCCAAATACAACCATGCAAGAGGTAGTTAAAATCAAGAGATTGTTTCGTAGTGATAAGGGTTTTCCCACTAAGGAATGTCAGTTATCAAGGAAGTTGTCTCCATCGATTAGAAAATATATACATAAAACATCCCTTATTCTTTAACATCATCTGCTCCTTCCAATGTCCAAAAATGGATTGTGCAAATGATTGTCAGATAATTATTCTTATGCCATAAAGAGTCGTCGCCACCCGATGATATAAACAGCCTGGATCCTATGTGGTGACATATAAACGTCTAGAGAATCTGAGACTTGGCACTCACGTCTCATCCAATTGTAATAAATATTAATATTGATAAATAAATCACCATCGTATCATGTCAGAGATGATTGTATTGGAGGCAGTTCCCTACTATCGGAAAAAAATAAATAAAAAAATAAAATAAAAAAATTTCACAGACCGGAAAAACTAGGGTGGCGAAGAAAGTTGACGAAAAAAATAGTAGACAAATATCCTTCTACAGCCAACCTCGAACTTTACTGACCAGTGAAACTAATGACCATCTCCAATCCATACTACACATGACAACAATAGCAACAACAACATCCTGTGCAATGCCACCACCGAAAACAGAACTAGAAACCAAAGTCTTTACAGGGACGTGAAATAATGAAGAAATCGATCCACTTATGCCACAATATTATCCATCTGTACTGAATCGAGGAATACTGTAAATCAGGAGGCTTGGTTGTCTCGTTTATCAGGAGCTTATTTCCACGATTTTGCATTTGAGCACCTATAATTATCCTCATTGTGTGTCCTAAAAATGGCAGCAAGAATGATTCCCGCTATTATAGCCAATATCCCTATCAGAATAACCTCCCCACACCAGTCTGGAACCATAGTGCACCAAAAAACCCACATACCAACACCTCACCCTGATGGGTATCCCATTGACATAGTTTGTGAATGGAAACAATACATATTTCAAAAGATCTTAAACAACCAATACTCGCATCCCCAAGACCACTATACCCTCACAAGTTTCATCTGAAAGATTAATAAAAGCAGTATTGGTGACATTAATGCATATAACTATTTACTGGTGTGTGTTTCTTGCAAACAAAGCTTGTAAAATGTAAACTACGAACAGTGGTCAATATGCTAGACATACCTAGAATCGCAAGAGTAGGTTAAAAGATAAAAAAAACTTTTGAAGAGAGATCAGATTCCTTCCATTAGCGAGCCACTACGTAACTATCATTTTCTGCATTTCAAATCCACTGCCAGCTCTTACCAGGGAATCCATATATCATCCATTTGAACAAATTAAGAGAATAGCGAGAAATATTGGTGATATGGGTGAAAAAATACAGAATTAGAGCATTCGGCATATGAGTGGTATATTGTGTTGAAAAAATGGTTTGGTGCTAAATGGTGTAAAATGCAGTCAACATGTCACTCCAGAAAGATCACCCAAATCTGGAATTTCTTTAGCAAATGGAAATGACAGGGTTTGTATGAGTGCCAAGTTTAATTAGATGTCGAAAATTGGATTTCATTGGCCACATGTGCAATATAGATCCATAAGATTTGCATATATCCTAAAATGGATGATAATTTTTTGTTGTTTTACACTAAATTAGTGTGAAACAGCAAGTTGAAATCAGTCAAAAAGATCCTAAAATTGATGCACTAAATACTTGGTATAAATTGGCACACAAACCACTGCAAAAGGGTAATTATGAAAACCTATTTTTGTGTAAAAAACAGTGCCGAATAGCAAGTTTATTTCGCTGATTTTATCCTTCGAGACACTAATAAAGTCAGATTTGAAATCCTAGATGTAGTTAGATTTGAAGAACTAGATGATATTTGTACGCACAAAAATCAAGAAAACAGTGGCAAAAAAGTCAAAATGGATGATAATTTTGCAATACTAAGTGTGCCTAAAAGGATGATAGTTTGTTGTTGCTGCACACTAAATTAGTGAGATAGCAAGCTGAAATCACTTAGAAACTACTGGAAAGACCCCAAAATTGATGCAAAGCTAGCTATGTTGGACTATCTCCATGCTTCTTAAATGCAAGAAAATTGATGAAATACTGATCAAGAGTCTTCAACTTCACATTACATGAAATAGGAAGCAATGACAACAATAGCTGCAGAGTCATCCAACCCGTACTTGTGCCCTAATGTTAGCTTTCTATCATAACTGTTTATTGATTGAGGATGAAATGGGTCTCCAAATCTGAGAGCTTTCTCTGGAGGGGTGGTGTATTAATATGCTAATTTCTTGGTTGTGGATAGGGTCTCTTTACAAAATATTTGACCTTGTGACTTCAATACTTTTTCAAGTCTTCTGAACAAACATCATAATAATGCAACTTATTTTGTAGGGTAAAATTAGTCAAAACCCTAGGAACACCACATGCTTTCAACTAATTCCCACACACTATACATTGACTTTAACAATTAAGATCATCAAAGGAATGATGCAACTATTCCTTAGTCCTTCGTCCTGCAGATTTGAGACACTTCACAAAAAGTCTAAACAATGATTAAGATTATCGAGGAATAAGGTAAATGATACTTGCACAGGCTTCAAAAATGTCAAAAATCCTCACTTAGGAAAGTGTAAGATTGAAGCAAAATACGTATCAAGGGTGCGAAAATACCTTACCGAATTAGATACAATACTTCAATGATACCTCTGATTTGAGTAGAAACCAAGATGGCTAACACAATGCTAAGGCCACAATCATGAGTTTTTAAGCCAATTTTGTATGGAGTCCAAAATTTTTATATCAAATTCAAAATATTTCCCTAACACAGGGCCAAAAAAGGCAGAATGAAAACTTCACACATAGAGTAACACTGCTACAAATTTGCAGATTTCTCAAGGATAGAATTAACCCTTGAAAAATTGTGCATAATAATATTTTAATAAGAAGATGCTACAAATAAAGTATAAAATCTATAGCAAAAAAACCATAGTAAGAACAGATAAAGCCTTCAATTCTTCAACAAGACATAGCCTTTGCTCTGGATTGGCTTGAGTAGACAAGGTCGAATTTCAAAGATGAATGTCATAACATATGTGTGATATCTCTCACCACTTGGAGAGAATATCATTACCTCTATGTGGATTTTATTAAAATTATCACATTGTCATAAGAATTTTGGTATTGTTTTCTATAGTTTAGCAAAATTCGTGTGCTAAGTTAAAAGCTAATTTTGTCTTAAGGTCAAAATTTGGAACTGATGATACCACTAAGTACAAACTACAAAGGTACTTAGTTAATAATCAAACACAAGTATTAAATTAAGTGTTGATTTAGTGTATTTATGTGTGGCACATGCTTAGAGAGGAACTAGAGAGTAAGAGGGTTATTTTTTTTGCTAGATGCCCTCTCCTTATTTTATATCTTCTGAAATGTGATGCATTAAAGTAAATCTTTGGAAATGCTTTAGATAAAAGTCTTGGTACACTATCATTGATTGTATCTTTTTTTGTGAGATTCTATAAATCTGTATGCACATAAGTTCAGCTTGGGACACAAGAATTTGCTAATCTATTATCTGTGTTTCTGGGTCCCCACTCTATGGTGGTAAACCCTTTTTTGATCCGTACCGGAAACTTGGAATTGTTGATCAACCCTGGAAATCTCATGAAACTTGACCTAAAGCTGCTTTGTTTGCCCACAAATTGCAAGACAGAAAACCAGTAGAATCAAACATCACAAAGTGCAAGCACAGATTGTAAATTCAAGGATACCTTGTAAACTTATAATTTTTTTGATAATGAATGACATAAAGTAACTAGCAGAAATGAAAGCTATTTGAATCCTACCACTCAAATCCCTTTAAACATGGAATGAGAACAATTAAGAGTCTATGAAAATACATATTTTCTTAGACACTTGGACATGGAAATGGATGCCAAAAGAGTATTTGATAGATATTTATTGCTATAGGTTTGTAGAATGAACAAATTCCTAGATATATGGGGAACAATTAAAAGTTTACAAAAATATATAATTTCTTATGCACTTGGACATGGAGTTTGTTACGAAAAGCGAATATGTGAGATATTTATTGATAATTATTGTAGAATGAACAAATTCAGATACATATGGGGAACACACCAACATTCTCAAATATCATGGGAGAACCAGGACTCTTTATCTTCACATCACAAGAAATAGGAAGCAATCACAACAATAGTTGCAGTGTCATCCAACAATGAAGCAAAGGGGTGAATGAAGCATTGATAATTGCCTCACTTGATTATGCAATAATATTAAGGGGAACACACCAACATTCTCAAATATCATGGGAGAACCAAGACTCTTTAACTTCACATCACATGAAATAGGAAGCAATCACAACAATAGTTGCAGAGTCATCCAACAATGAAGCAAAGGGGTGAATGAAGCATTGATAATTGCCTCACTTGATTATGCAATAATATTAAGGAGAACATAGAAGAAAGAACAGAGATGGATCAATAACAAAAGTATTCGATCTGGTACAAATATGGAGAATAGAACAAGGCTTTAAAATAGAACTCCTAATACTCCCAAGTACATGTCTTCATTTTTAAGTAAGGTATGATCGAATAAAAGCGCCAAGACTTGAATCTGAGGAATAATCAGCAGCCTGTAAATATTTAACAGTAATAATTATCACATCTGAAAGATATAATTTACTCCACCAATTTCTAAAAATAAGAGAAGAGTATGAATATTTCTTCTTATTTGACAAGCTAGACTTGAATCTGAGGAATAATCAGCAGGTTGTAAAGATTAAGTCAGTAGAATCTGAACCCGCCCGCCCGTCTTGATAATTGTTTATGCTTAAGATATAATTTCTTCCACCAATGTCTAAAAATAAGAGAAGAATATCAATATTTCTACTTACTTGACAGGGTAGGACATATTCTAGTATGTCTTTTTCATTTTTTGTTCCTAAAACAATGGAAAAATGGAATAGCCTATTTGTAAACCATTTTGAATCAACCAGTTCAGGAATGTACTCATACCATGTATCCTTATAGCTCTTTTACTTGACAAGCTAGGACATAGGAATGTACTGATACCTTGTATCCTTATAGCTCCTTTACTTGACAAGATAGGACATATTCTAGTATGGATTTTTCATTTTTTGTTCCTAAAACAATGGAAAAATGGAATAAGCATTAGTAAATGCATATTGTAGTAAACTCTATTTGTAAATCATTTTGAATGAACCAGTTCAGGAATGTACTCATACGATGTATCCTTATAGCTCTTTCAATTGAAGCAAAAGAATATGCCATATCCAGAGACCTATTATTGATGCTATAAGGCTTTTTCTATGCATAGATATAGCAGCTGCCCATGTCTTACTGCTGATGTGGTCATGTTGGCAGGCATATTATTATCAAAATCCATTGATATTGCACCATGAGTGGGATACTTTGCTATTCTTGGATATAAAAGAGAAGTATTCATAGTGTATAGGATATTGACTTATTGCATACTGATAAAAGAGGACTGAATGCTCAAAATCGGAATAATGAATTTCAGACTTTCAGAGTAACACTTGTAAAAATTATGAGTAAAAATAAGACAAAGATAGAACAATTCCATTTACAGATGACAAAAACTGTCAAGTTTTCGAAGCATTGTTAGAGATCAAATTCATATGTAAATAATTCAGTGATACTGATAAAGTACATAGTTCATAATTAAATGCAATTTTCAAATATTAAAGAAAAGGAGGAAACAGTAATTGAGTTGAGTTTAGACAAGAAAATTGGAAAATTGTCCTTAGTCCAATTCATTGAACATAATGATAATGAGCAGAAATTATGCGACAATACAGTAATCAAAAAATATTGTATAAGAGTATTGTGTAGTATTGTGTACTAAGTACATTTTCCTGATAAATGTACAGAAATTGAAAATTAAATAGTTCTATTTCAATACGACCATAATATAAATAAATAGATTGGATTCCAATAGTTGCAATGTCGCTGGTCTTTGTCATCTGTGTAACAAAGAATTAGTTAAAAAGAAAATCATAACATTATTAATTGAGCAGAGGACATTTTCGAAAGAAGAGATTTTGAGTCAAGATGTTAATGTACCTTTCATTTGTCATCCGACATGTAACTGTTCACTATCTTCATTTAATACGAACTTGTTGTGAATTTTGAGGTCATGTAACATGTAGACAATGGTTTCCTTTTCTTGAAACTATTGTTCATATGACATGGGTTTTAAACAAGGAATTAAATCATGTACTAATGGTTCCCTGATAGTGCAATGGAAAATGTTTTTTGTGATAGATTTATTGTAGCATTTATATAATGTTTGTATATGAAAGGGAAATTATTATTGCATTTTGAACAATAAATTGTTCCATTGTTGATCAGTATGGATGAACTAATCACAGAATTGCGTATAGCACAAACAGGCTCGAATGGAGTTGAGTAAGAATTTGATGCCTTTAGCATACCCTCAACCTATTTATAAAAAATTCAAATGTTAATGTACAATATCACATATGAAATTCAAAATTAGCAAAAAGATCATTATTGCTATACTTACAACATGATTAGATGTCATTAGTTTTCCAAGTTTCTTAACTGCATCCGTGTTAAGTTCAGTTATGAAAGTTGACTGTGTTGTTCGAAATATTTTTTCTTTTACATCTGTCCTTTTTGTTATCTTTTGAAAAGGATCAGGAGAAATTGTCCTTTCTGCAATTGTTGTTCCATTGAAATAAAGTATTGTTCATATGTATCAAACAATTGCAACTGCAAGAGACAAATTAGAATAGTTATATATTGAATTAATACATATTATTTATTAAAAATTAAGAATAAGCAGTATGCAAATACATACTGTTGCACAGTCATTTTCAGAATCTCCATCTTTGATATGCAATATGTAGTACAATCCAACTCTCTTGGCAAGTGTAACAGCTACACCGATTGTACCAATTGGGTACATTTCTGTTTTTTCTACAAACTTCTTAATGGTTGTATCTGGAATGAAACAATATTCTTTACAAACTTTAGGCACAGTTTCTATGATACTTCATTCATTCAACGAAATTATTTTATCACAATCACCACGATCATAAACGGTTTAGGCAGTATTCTGAAATTTGTAATAGATATACTCCTGCCTTGTATAATTTTTTGTTCATGTTGTTCAATTAAGTGTGCAGGTATACTTAATGTTACAGTCATCATTCCTTTCTCATCTGTCAAATCAGCCAGTAATATTCGACGGGCTTTGTTTGCTTTGTCAAGAAATGTGCTATATACGACCATTATGTCTCCGACAAATAATTGTCCAATAATATGACTGTTCAAGTCTTCAATTGATTAAATTTCTTATTTAGATACTTGTATAAACATTTCTATAATGCTATGTTTTTTTATAAATAGTATAACTATAAATAAATTACAGTATAAGATTGCATATGCATACCTTTTCACTGCATATGCATACCTTTTTACTGCATCATTTTGTAAGATGCTTGATTCTCCTCTTGTTGATTCTGTTTGAATTGTACTAAAAATAGTAATTGCATATTTCAAAGGCAATAAATGAAGATTTTATGATAAGTAAACTATACATATATTGTAATATTATCATTTGTATTTTGCATTAGCAATAAATGAAGAGTTTATGATAACTAACCTATACATATATTGTGGTTCGATTGCTTGAAGGGACTGGCTACTAGTGCTTTTTTTACTTGTCCAACATTTTCTAATTTATATAGATTTAGTTCTACATATGTATATTAATCAATTGTAAAAATACAGTGAATATATAGTGAGCATTAACATTGTAAATTCAGAATCTGGGCATATTTGTATAATTTTCATAAACATACCTCTTTAAACTCTGTGATTGGCTTGCATCCTCTACTTGACTCATGTTTTCTATATCTTGAGTAGTTATCCTGTTGCAATTACGCAATTACTATTCTAAATAGCTATACAAAATCTTTTAATTGCATGAATGTAAGTAATTTGTAACTAGCAAAATTGAAATTAAAAAAATGATGGAGATGATTATGGCAATACTCTTTGGTAGCCTCTTGTTAAATTTTCTCTTTGGTGTGGTCAATCAGTTTTCCTTGTTCTTGACTTTTTTGAATTTTTCCTCGTTCTTGACTTTTTTGACTTGTTTGTTTTTTTTATTTTTCATCAGCTTCCCTATCGTTATAAAATAGTAACATATATTTAGTTCAATTTCAAAAACCATATAAGAGGAAAAAGTGAACAAGAATATAAAAACCATATAAAAGAAAAAGCAAGAAGTACATATTTTCTTCTTTCATGTTCCATGTTGTTGATCTTTTTTCTCATCCGTTTTTGTTCAATTGAAAATGGTTTTATCGGTAGAATCTGCATTCAAAATTTGCAATTTTGTAACATGTTTCATATGTACATCATAGCTGAAGGACAAGAGATACTATATCATGGTCAAACCAATATGTATCTAATATGAAAATTATGTATTGTATATTAGTTACATTTGACCACACAGGGTCAATGAATGATTTATGCATGCTATTAGTTTTGTTGATAAGAAAATGGACATTGTAATTGTTCATGTAGCTTTCCAACTCTTTTGTTTTCTAATTGCATTGTAACATATCAATATTTAAGTCCCCCAATATAATTATGATATCCTTTAAATCTAGATGACATAAAGCTTTTGCAATGACATTCAAAATATTGTTCAAATTTGCATGTGGTGATGCATATATATTGAGTGTTGCAATTTGTGATCCATGAACTATTATTTTTGCCAACAATGCTTCTACAAGATGCTCTTCAAAGTGGATGTGTTCAAGCATAGTCATATGCTTTTTTATCAGTATCATTAGTCCATGCTTAATGCAACTTGAGATGCAATTGAAATTTGCGAAGTACTCATTTTGCATAGACATAGACATATATGTTTCTTGTAAGCATAAGATGCCAGATTGCATTGTGTCATAATCACTGCATATGTCACTAATATCTTCATGACGATTACGAGTGTTTAGTGAAAGAATGGAGATGGACCGCAATGATTGTATTGATGAATAGTCATATTCTTATTGTCATTTTGCAGTGATTTGCAAACATTGCATTTCACAATTTACTTTTTGCTTAACCTTGAAATTGTTGTTTGTCAGAGCATTTAGCAAATACAACGACTCTATGTTTCTTACACGTGGTAGAGTTGTGTACACTATGCCATGCACTTGTATTCTAGTAGGGTCAAATGCAAGTCTATCTAAGGTTAAACCCTGTGACCTATGTATTGTGCGTGCACATGCAAGTTGAATTGGAAATTGTTTCTGTATCTTCAGATGAGCTAAGTTTGGTGACATAGGAATTGCTTTTGATATTCATAATATTGGTATCCAATCATATGCTATGTCTGAAGTATACAAATTGCTGGCAATATGATGCAATGTGTTGTCCTTGATGGCAACCTACTTGATGAAGGTGTCCTTGATGGAAACCTACTTGATGAGTTGTGTTTTGATAGCAACCTATTTGTTAATGATGTAAATCTGATGTATCTACAGAGCATCTTAGAAGTAACAAAGAAAGAAATTCCAGTAAGTGCCAGAGTAATGATGAATAAGATATGTCACAAAGAATACGCAGGTTTGTAACGACAAAGTAGCGTATGTACGCGTAAAATTACATACCAAGTAGCGTATGCCTATTTGCGCTCTAAATTTATAAAACCAGGGGACATGACCATGGTATTGGCCCACAGTATTGAGCGTTGGATTATCTATGTGATCCCATCCAGGAATACCATCAGCAGTTAAGTGGTTTTGACTCATGGTATTGATAAAGGCTAAAACTATATAAGGAGAAGAGAATCATAGTGCAATGTGTGCATGGGTAAGGGTTGTTGATAAATAAATTTCTCTAAGGAATATCTGCATGGATGAACTCTGTTCTTAATTGATAGATCTGAATCTATGATGCACCCATCGATATAATGATGGTTCAATATCTCTATATCTGATGATGATGAATCTCTAAAATGACCTACCGAAGGAATGATGAAGAACCAATGCAAGTCTACTGAAGAAAATGGAGAAATATGGATTTGCGCAGCCCTGCAATGTTTGTAGATATATACGCAGGTTCGTCACAACAAAAGCGCGTATATACGCCGGTTAGGTTCAGCAAAAGCACATATGGAATGTAAGGTCAATCCTTAAATAGTTGCAGATATATACGCGGGTTTGTCTCTGTGAAAGCGCGTATATACGCAGGTTCAGTGAAGTAAAAGGGCGTATGGAATCTAGGGTTTTGCTGAAGTGTGTGGAATGAAATGTCTGATCTGTTTAGTTGTTTTACTGTTATCTGTCAATGATGTATTCATACAGATCTGGGTTGTTTGAATGTTGATTATGCTGCTGATTATGTTGATTAAAGATCAAGTTGTTGGTTGATTGGTTGATGATTCAATGAATGAATTGATGGGGTTATAAGTTAAGATTTAGTGTATGTTGAGCTTAAAATGTGTGAAGTGGGTCGAGTCGAAAATGCGATGAAAAGAGACCTACAAAGTTGTGTTGTATGGAAGTTGTTGGATCTAGTATAAAAATTGATGAAACGTGGTCCATGGTGGTGTTTGAGGTCGAAGCCTTCGGTGAGGGTTGTAGCTCCCCTTCCGGTGGTATTTGTGTGCATGAGAAAGAGGTGGTAGCTCCTTCAGAGGGATCGAGTACAGGTAAACGAGATCGGGGGTTGGGCTCCCTTCGATGAGTATTTGGAAGAGAATGAGAGAAGGTTGCAGCCTTCTGTAGGTGGGTGCCTGCGTGCTGGTATGAGTCTGCGCCAGTACAAAATTGTAAGAAGTTTTCTTTATAATAAATATTGAAGACAGAGACGACAACAGTTATGGTTTTCTCCCGAATTGGGTTTCCACCTTAAATACTGGTGTTCATGTGTGTTTCTTATGTGTGATGGTTTATTATGATATTAGTGCACATGCTTACTGCTTACTAAACATCTAATGAGTGAATGATGCAATGATCTAATTAAAGAATTAAATGCATAATAAGATCTCTGGACATACGCAAGTTTTCTTAAGGATATCCACGTGTATACGCGAGTTGGGTTCAGTAAAGTAGCGTATGGTTTTAAGAGAAAGAAAAAGTAAAAAGTTTTCAGTCAGCTCTAAATACTGATTCACCGCCCCCGCCCCCCCCCCCCTCTCTCAGTATTTTTCCCAACAATTGGTATCAGAGCGTGGTCCTTCTGAAGAAGCTTGATCGCTTGAAGGAGATCCGTCACAATGGGAAGGAAGCAAAAGAAGAGGGATACTCAAGGAAAGAAGATATCTCAGAAATCGTGTACAGCAGAAAATGAAGATGATGCAAAAGGTATTAATCCTTGTTCTTGTGATTCACTTCCTTATGCAAGCAATGGTGAAGATAGTGAAAATGATAGTGAAAATGTAATTATGGGTCTAGAAGCAAATCTCCAGAATTAATGTTGAAGATCAATTTTAAAAGAAGAATCTCTACAAGATATGATCTCTAGAATAAATGGACGGATAGAAATGTATCAAAGAGTTGCGGGATAAAATAGCAATCGAAGTGAAAGACTTGGGCAATCATCTCTCAAAACAGTCCTAGAAAAATCAAATAAGAAGAATGAAGAACTTTTTTACAAACTTTTGAAGAGCAAGAAAATGGGTTGAAGAAGAGATTTTAAAATTGAATGATCAGTAGAAGAAGAAGGAAGAAGAGATTAGAAGAAAGTATGAAGAAGCAATGCCAAATTTTGGAGGTTGAGGTAAACATTTTAAAAGGTAAATTGAAGAAAAGATAAACTCTTGAGGTTTCAGATAGTACTAAGATTCGACAATATTCTTAGTAGAGAAGGTCTCATACATTAAATTTGGTCTTGGTTTTCATGAAACTGTTAAAGGAGAATCTAGTTCACAAGAAAGTGCTAAAGATTCAAAGGATATCAATGCAAAACTTGAAGTGTTGAAAGAAACAAAAGGTCAATCGACAATCATGAACTCTCAAAAGGAATCATTCCCTCCTAACTATAGAAGCATCAATCGATTCTCTCCTTTGATCAATAATGTTGAATACTTTAAATGTCATAATTATGGACATGTTGCAGCCAATTGCAGAATCAGATTGTTTCAGTTACAAACAAACAGATTCTACACAGAAACATACTCAGCTTTCTTTAAGGGATATTGTTTTTCATGCATCAAGTTTGGTCATAAAGCCGCTGATTGCAATAGAAGAAAGAATAGAAAAACACATTATGATCCCTATGCTTACTTTTTTGGTCACACAAGATGTTATTCTTGTAAAAAGTATGGACATGTAGAAAAGGAATGCAGGATGAATAGATCTGAGAAATTGGATAATTTTCAGCACACAATAAGAAATTTCAAGTAAAGCTGGAAAAAGAAGGAGGACCGGTCAAAAAACGTAGGGGATAATAATCCTACTGCAGTCTTCCGCTTCTAAAAGCTTACTTCTCATAATGACTGTAGGAGTGATGTGAGATACATTATAGGAATCAGTAATGTATCATCACAAGGGGAGCAATATATGATGATTCCCATGGTTGGTTTGGTAATTCTAGTTGTGTTTATTTCTAAAAATGCATCTAATGTGACAACAGAAGACAGGTAAAGAATGTATAAATCCAGGAGAAAATGGAGTTGTGAAATTTTCAATATTTCACTTTGAGTTATGATCTCTCTCTTGTGATCTTTATGGTATTGGTTATAAAAAGTCATATTTGTAATTTGATGAAAAGGTTATGTTGAGACCTATGATGTAAATTGTTATATTCAGTCATATAAGGACTTCTTCAAATTTGTAAACTCACTTGGTTGGGTAGTTGAGTCAAAATGTGTAAACCCACTTAGTTGGGTACTTGAGTCACATATGTAAATCCACTTGGTTGGATCATTGATGTAAGTATGAGTCCTTGGTGATAGGAAATGTCATAGAGTCATGTACTTCATTGAAAAATATGTTTGAAGATTCAACGTGAACTCAGGAGGAGCATGGTAACTTCAGTGCACATCAGATCTACAGAGCTCTTCTTTCTACAAGAGAAGAAAAACCTTGTTTTGGTTTTGATCTGACCTTTGCCCTTGATGTCAAAGGGAGAGAGTATCATGGTGTTTGAATAATGGTTATAATCAATGTATCTATCTGTTGTGGTGATCAAACACCATCATGGTTGCCATCAAGTCCAAAGGGGGAGATTGTTGACAATATGATGCAATGTGTTGTCCTTGATGGCAACCTACTTGATGAAGTTGTCATTGATGGAAACCTACTTGATGAGTTGCGTTTTCATAGCAACCTATTTGTTAATGATGTAAATATTATGTATCTACAGAGCAGCTCAGAAGTAACAAAGAAAGAAATTCCAGTAAGTGCCAGAGTAATGATGAATAAGATATGTCACAAAGCATACGCGGGTTTGTAACGGCAAAGTAGCGTATGTACTCGTAAAATTACGTACCAAGTAGCGTATGCCTATTTGTGCTCTAAATTTATAAAACCAGGGGACATTACCATGGTATCGGCCCACTATATTGAGCATTGGATTATCTATTTGATCCTGTCCAGGAATACCATCAACGGTTGAGTGGTTTTGACTCATGGTATTGACAAAGGCTAAATCTATAAAAGGAGAAGAAGATCATAGTGCAAGAGTGTGCATAGGTCTGGGTTTTAATGAATACTTCACTCTAAAGTATATATTCATGGAATGGGTAACATTTTATTGATTGATCTGAATTAATAATGCACCTATGAAGAAAATGATGAAGAGGGATCTCTAGATCTGAAATGACTATGTATTTTCTAGATCTGTTTATGGAATGTTTAGATCTATGATCTGGAGAATATTTGCTGAAGCAAAGGGTGAGATTTGAGTTATATGTTCTGAAGAGATGCATAGTTATGAAAGGTTACAGATCTATATGCATGTTCATCTCAGCAAAAGCATGTATATACACAGGTTCAGTGAGATCTGAGTTATATGTTCTGAAGAGCTGCATAGTTCTGAAAAGTTACAGATCTATACGCATGTTCATCTCAGCGAAAGCGCGTATATACACAGGTTCAATGAAGTAAAAGCACGTATGGAATCTAGGGTTTTGCTAAAGTGTGTGGAATGAAATGTCTGATCTGTTTAGCTGTTTTACTGCTATCTGTCAATGATGTATTCATACAGATCTGGGTTGTTTTAATGTTGATTATGCTGCTGATGATGTTGATTAAAGATCAAGTTGTTGGTTGGTTGGTTGATGATTCAATGAATGAATTGATGGGGTTATAAGTTTCAGTTTGATGTATGTTGAGCTTAAATGTGTGGAGTGGGTCCAGTCTGAAAATCTGATGAAAATTTTCCTACAAGGTATGTTGTGTGGAAGCTGTTGGATCCCATATGAATATTGATGAAACGTGGTCCGCAGTGGTGCTGACGGTCGAAGCCTTCAGTGAGGGGGTTGTAGCTCCCTTCCAGTGGTAGCTGGTAAATGAGAGCAAGGGGTACTAGCTCCCTTGCAAGAGAGGCTGGTAAACGAGAGCGGGGGGTAGTAGCTCCCTTCTAGGAGAGGCTGGTAAACGAGAGCAGGGGGTAGTAGCTCCCTTCCAGGAGAGGTTGGTAAACGAGATCAGGGGGTTGGAGCTCCCTTCTAGTAGAGGCTGGAGAACGAGAGAAGGTTGCAGCCTTCTGTAGGTGGGTTCCTGCATGCTGGTATGAGTCTGCGCCAGTACAAAATTGTAAGAAGTTTTCTTTATAATAAATATTGAATACAGAGATGACAGCAGCGGTGGTTTTCTCCTGAATTGGGTTTCCACCTTAAATACTGGTGTTCATGTGTGTTGCTTATGTGTGATGGTTTATTATGTTATTACTGCACATGCTTACTGCTTACTAAACATCTGATGAATGAATGATGCAATGATCTAAGTAAAGAATTAAATGCATAATAAGATCTCTGGACATACGCAAGTTTTCTTAAGGATATCCGCATGTATACGCGAGTTGGGTTCAGTAAAGTAGCGTATGGTTTTAAGAGAAAGAAAAAGTAAAAAGTTTTCAGTCATCTCTAAATACTGATTCACCCCCCCCCTCTCAGTATTTTTCCCAACAATTGGTATCAGAGCCAGGTCCTTCTGAAGGAGCTTGATCGCTTGAAGGAGATCCGTCACAATGGGAAGGAAGCAAAAGAAGAAGGCTACTCAAGGAAAGAAGATATCTCAGAAATCGTGTACGACAGAAAATGAAGATGATGCAAAAGGTATTAATCCTTGTTCTTGTGATTCACTTCCTTATGCAAGCAATGGTGAAGATAGTGAAAATGATAGTGAAAGTAATAGTATGGGTCTAGAAGCAAATCTCAAGATTAATGTTGAAGATCAATTTAAAAAGAAGGAATCTATCTACAAAGATATGATCTCTAGAATGAATGGATAGATAGAAATGTATCAAAGACTGCAGGATAAAGTAACCAATCGAAGTGAAAGACTTGAAGCAGAAATCATCTCTCTCAAAACAGATCTGGAAAAATCAAATAAGAAGAATGAAGAACTTTTACAAAATTTTGAAGAACAAGAAAATGGGTTGAAAGAAGAAATTTTAAAATTGAATGATCAAGTAGAAGAAGGAAGAAGGGTCGAAGAAAGTATGAAGAAGCAATGCCAAATATTGGAGGTTGAGGTAAACATTTTAAAAGGTAAATTAGAAGAAAAAGATAAACTCTTGAGGTTTCAAGATAGTACTAAGATTCTGGACAATATTCTTAGTAGTCAAAGGTCTCCTTCTGTTAAATTTGTTCTTGGTTTTCATGAAACTTTTAAAGGAGAATCTAGTTCACAAGAAAGTGCTAAATATTCAAAGGATATCAATGCAAAACCTGAAGTGTTGAAAGAAACAAAAGGTCAACCGACAATCATGAACTCTCAAAAGAAATCATTCCCTCCTAACTATAGAAGCATCAATCGATTCTCTCTTTTGATCAATAATGTTGAATGCTTTAAATGTCATAATTATGGGCATGTTGCAGCCAATTGCAGAAGAAAATTGTTTCAGTCACAAACAAACAGATTCTACACAGAAAGGTACTCAGGTTTCTTTAAGGGATATTGTTTTTCATGCAGCAAGTTTGGTCATAAAGCAGCTGATTGCAATAGAAGAAAGAATAGAAAAACACATTATGATCCCTATGCTTAATTTTCTGGTCACACAAGATGTTATGCTTGTAATAAGTATGGAAATGTAGAAAAAGAATGCAAGATGAATAGATCTGAGAAATTGGATAATTTTCAGCACACAATAAGAAATTTCAAGCAAAGTTGGAAAAAGAAGGAGGACCAGTCAAAAACGTAGGGGATAATAATCCTACTGCAGTATTCCGCTTCTAAAGCTTACTTCTTATAAAGACTGCAGGAGTGATGTGAGATACATTATAGGAATCAGTAATGTATCATCACAAGGGGAGAAATATATGGTGATTCCCATGGTTGGTTTGGTAATTCTGGTTGTGTTTATTTCTAACAGTGCATCTAATGTGACAA